>VZTR01020481.1:121099-243704 GCA_013400775.1 Chaetops frenatus
ACAGGAATTTAGGCAGCATTTGTGTGTGAGTGGGGAGGAACAGCCAGCAGAGGTAGTAAGTGCATGGTGTGGCAAATCCACTCAGAGACAATCTACCCAGAGCTGGAGTTTCACTAAAGCTTCTCAGCTGAGAGTTGAGAGGGGTTGTTTTCTCTCTCTTTGTGCATCTCAAACTTTAAGGAGCAGGATTGATTTAATTTCATCTCATCTGACCATGATTAATGAAAAGTCATTCCTGCTAGTTGTGGGCAGAAAAAATAATCTTTGACTATTTTGTAACTTTGCAGATATGTGTAGGTGTGTGGCTGGAAGTTCTATAATTCTAGAAATTATGACAAGGCATCCATAAAGATGAGGCTGAAACCCTATGCAGCAGCATTGTAGCTTAAAGGAGTGTTATTTAATACCTATTAATGGAACTGCTGAAGCATAAATACTCTCAGCTCAAACAGATATTGTTAACTCCTTTGTGCTGGCAGGTTAGGAGTGGGATGGCAGGTGATTCACCAGTGTCTGGCAGGGTGGTTTTCCCTCCGTTCAGTACAAGAATTGGTGTCATGGGGGTGAGAGCCAGACTGCCAGGAGGAGGAGGAGGAATTGCAGGAATACCTGAGCAGGCAGGAACCTTTTACAGGCAAAGTCCTGGTGTCCCTGAGGCCGCAGAGAAGCAGCACTTGCAGCTGTGATTGCAACACAGATCTTCCCAGAATGGTCTTCGTTCAGCATATTTTAGGGAAGCACTTCAGCCCTCCTGTGAGGGATGCTGGGGGTGTGGGCACTGCAGTCCCTGCCCTGGCTCCCCCTTTGGCAGAGGGAGCAGGGCAGGATCACTCCTGGGCATGCACAGAGGTTGAATTTGTCCTACTTAATGGGCAGCCTTTAACAGGGCACTCCTGGGCTTTTCCAGGAGACTCTGGAGAGAGAGAGAGAGCTACCACCAAGGGGTGTTCCAGTATGGTTGAGATCAGGAACACTTCTTGGGGTTCCTGGATCTTCTCAGGTATTTTGAGGATTATAGAGCTAACAGCTCAATCAGCTGTCACAGCTGAGTGTCTCTGAAGTACTTTAATTCTAGTTTCATTCTGTTTACTAATGGGTTCAAAGAACTGGAGTACAGCTCCTGCACAGCATGGGACTGGCATATAAATAACTACTATTTAAAAGGAAGAACAATGCATATTGGATAATTTGCATGCAAATTTTTAAGTAGTTATGGGACACAAAGATATCTTTTCATGTCATCCTTTGAAACACAGGATTAAAAGAAATATGTAAGTTGAATTTCCTAGACAATAACACAACTCCAGAAGTTAAGACTTGAAGAACAATTGTTAACAAGAAATCGATAATAAATGAGAGTGAGAAATTTTATAATCCATTTGCTTCTGGGTTATGCCTACACAAGGAAAGTAGTTAAATTTTTCTGAAGACTGATTTAATTAAAATTGGTACAAAATCCCTGTGTGGACTCTAAGATGGGTTAAGTTTGCAATGTGCTGTGAAATGTGGTTCTTTAGTATGTACAGACAGGGCACAGATTGCTAATTACAATAAGTGATGAAGCTGCAGCAGACCAGGTTTCTGCCATGCACCAAAATCTGTGCTCTGTCCTCTGCTGCCAAATCAGCCATTTGAATGTAGGAGTCATACTTCAATGATCTTTAAGAATCACTGAAATAAAAACGGTGACAAAGAGCAGCTAAAATATGTTCATCATGGCTTGGTGTAGGACCAGACCTTCAGCTTTGTCAGTGGCAGCTCAGCAGAGTTTTTACATCACGCTGCAGCCAAATAGGAACTTTGTTTATCTCTCATGTCTGTTCATTCACACTTTTAATCAGTTACCATCTCTCCTCACGCTGAGGAGTTGGTGTCTGATGTTACTGAGGTTCTTATTAGAGTGTTCATGTTTATGAACATGTGTTCTTTTTTTATTGGATTCAAACAGTCACAAGGCCATAGTACGGAATTAAATGTCATGTAAAGAAGAAATGTGACCCATTGATCAAGAGGTGCTGTCCCAGCAGGCTATCCTGGCTCTGGGTCTGAACCCCAGACAGGTGAGGATGTGTCCTGTTATACTGAAAAACAAGTATTTAGCAAAGTCTCAATATACAGAAGCACTCAGCAACTTTCTACCTGCTCCCTCACTGCAGCAGTGCTGCAGCTGGGTCTGCCATCATTCCACACCCCTGGCAGAGGACAGGGCAGGACCAAAGAGTGACCAAAAAAATTCATCTTGATATAATCAAGGAATATATTTTTAACTGAAGACTCGAGACAAAGATAAGGAACGAGCAAGACACAATCTGTTTCCCCGTTTAAACTTGTCCCACACGAGGGAGCAGATCTTCCCACGATGTAAATCAGCACAGCTCCACTGACTGGAGAGAACAGCTGTAATTTATCCTGCCTGAAGGTCTGCACAGAAAGTGCTTGAAGTTTCTTGCAGTTCATTGGGAACTTGTGACATTGAGGGCAGGTGTTTGACTCCACTGTCCTCTGAAGCGAGTGGCAGCACGGGCAGCTTATAATTACAAATACTTGATAAATCTCCTTCAGAGAAACTGAGGAGCTTGGTAAGATGTTTGAGTCACTGATGGCTGGTTTCACTTCTTGTGAGAAAGCTGTATTGCTGCGATTTCAATCTCAGCACAAAGGCACCCTGCGGCAGCACTGTGCAAGAGGTTTCTGGGCCTCAGTCATGGATTCAAGTATTTTCAAGGATCTTCTCTACCTTGTGGAGATCAGTGGGTTCCTTTCCAGAGAGCACAAAACCCTGGGGGAAACAAAAGGAACCTATTTCAAGCCATTTTTGTGAAAACAATGCCTCTCCACTATACCTGTCACCTCACGCAGCTGGTAAATACCATTCCCTATCAGCTCCCTTATCTTTTTAATGGGTATTTGGCCACCTACACCTGGCCACCAAATTTCCACTCCGTTTGCCTCTGCTGACATTTATATAACAAAGAGCTTCTAACTGTTCATTTATCAGCACAAGAAAGTTGAGCACAGGAGGAGGCAAATATGATGGGCACCATACAGCAGCACTCAGTGCACTGCTGCTACCTGTGCATCCAGAATCTGTAATAGTTTTGTTGAGCCATTGCTCAGGAAAAAAAAATCCTGCCAGGTGCTTGGAATGATTTAACTCTCTTGTTCCTGGAAAAAAGTGGATGCTGTTCTATACTAACTCCATTCTCTGCTGGATGTCTCATTATTGTTAGGGATTTTATGATACTGTGATATAGAGGAAACACAGAGCTTTGGGCATGGTCTTTTCTGTGGGCCATATCTGGGGATCACTTCATTCTCCTGTAATCAGCAACCAGTGAGCACAGGACTGGTGCTGACAGTGTCTTCTTTCTGATCTTTCTGCCTCCGGTCCATGGGTAGGGATTTCTGAACAGGAGCAGGAGAGAGGAAGAGGAGAAGGTCCTGCCTGCAAAGCTCAGCATATGAGTAGAGCTTTCTGGACTTTCCCCTGTTCATCCTTCTGCTCTGCAGAGTCTGCATTTCCCAGGCAGCAGCTCTGTGTGTGTGCACATCCTGCTGGCTGGTGTTGGTTGTGGTCTCCTCTTGTTCTGCTGGTGGGTCTGTGAGAAGCCTTGCATTAGCACTCGCACAGACCTGGTCCTCCTGTGCAGCTGAGAGTCACATTGAGGAAAAGTGCCCTGGTAATTTCTCACTTGATGTCTCCTAGCACTGGAATGTGGCTTTTGGTTGGAGTTCCTGCCAGCTTCAAGTAGCTGAAGAATATAAGGTATTTGAACAAAGACTGCAATCCCTTGGGAGCTGCCTGAGAGCCAGCTGACACTGAAGGATTCAATCTTGATTTCAATATCCACAGAATCGTGGTGTCTGTCTGAGTTTCTAAATCTGGAAAGTGGTCAACAGGATTACCTTATGTTCTTCACTTATGATGGAGGGCAAGGCTTTATAATGATGCATCCATGCCTAGTTAGAGCTGATGTTTGTTAAAGATGGATATAATTTGGCTAAGAGGTTGTTAGTGCAAAATGCATAAGAAAAAAATTTACTGCAAACAATAACAAAGTCCCTGAACTGTCTTGAACTGTGCAATTGAGATTCTCAAGTACTGTCAAATCATCTGTGCATAAGGCTGAACTACTGACATTTGTTTAATTACAATGTATATAGGATATGGAGCAACATTCCTAATCACTTGTGTATGCTTGCATTATGTCTTTTGTACAATACCTTTACTAAATTTGAATAAATTTTCATTAAAATGGTGAGAAAACGATTTATTTTGCAACAGTTGGACACAGAGATTGCCCTGTGCTTATGCCTTACATAGAATTTTGGAGTATTTTCTGCTCACCTTTTTGTAGTAAAAAAATATTGCTGAAAAGAAGCTATTTTTATAGTAAGAGAAGACCTGCAGAAACATCCTGAAATTGTGGTTGAGCTAAGATAATGCATTTCAGTAACCTCAAGGCTTCCCTCACTGTAGCAAATCAACTTATCCAGGCACTGATGTTTGAAGGTTGTGTTAGGATTTCCTGTATTGTTTTCAGGGTGTTTTTGTGGTTATCCATGATTAAAAATTTAGCAGACTCACCCAGCTGTGGGTTAGTGAAGTATGAACTTTTCATACAGCTTTTTTAGAAGCTGAGGTGTACTAAAAATTCTATTTAGTTTCTCTGTGCTCCTGAAGCAAGAGTATGGAACAGAGGAAAGCCTGCCTTGTTTTGGAATTTTTGGAGAATTCTAGTTTCCTGAGGCTGTGGCACAGTTTCTCAGGTATGACAGGCAAAGTGAGGCAGGTGTAAGTGAAGTGATTTCAGCATCGATGCAGTCATTGATCACTCTGCAAAGCCTCAGGAAAAGATGGGGAATGGGACTTGGAATCTGCTGGTGAGTGAGTGGCAGAGTGTGGCTGTGCCTCTGTGGGGAAACAAAGACCAGAACAAGCAGTGAAAGCTAATCCATAAGATGATTCATGCGATAAGAACTTATCAGGATGATGAAGTATGTGAGGTCTGTGTGGTCTGTTGCAATTAAGGCTCTCTGAATAAGCACAGCAGATTATGTGTGTTGGTATTCACACTGTGCTCTGTGGCACACGTGTGTCAGGACTACTGGCAGCCTGGAGATTTCAGCAATAATCAATAACTTCCAATCAGTTGGGCCTAAGAAGTAGCACTTGGTGAGCCAGGATGCCTTCTAAATAATTAAAAGGATTTGAAAATGGGAATCATAGAACTGTGAGATTTGTTCTTCAGGATCATGAGGTTATTACACATCTGGATAGTTTATCAGGTTGTGGATATTGGATTTTACGTACTTGTACCATCCTTCACATTCCCTACTGGGAAGTCTTGCACATTATAACACATTTGCCATCAGACTGGAGGGAAGAAACTGAAGGCCATTTCAGGCAGACCTTTGAGACACCATAATTTGAAATTGAGGCTCAGGGCTGGGAAAGAGCAAAGAGTTTTGCAGTAAAATACTGATTCTGCAGAGAATTCTAAAAGCAGGGTTTGGAAACTGCTGCAGCTAAGAGGATTTTTCTTTTTTTTCAAAGCGCAATAAAGTACTTGAAGTATCTGTGTAACTTTTGTGAGGAAAATCTGTCCCTGGAAGCTGCTGGAGTTGTCTTTGAATGAGTTATTGTCTCTTAGCAAGCTTTAGGGTGTTGTTGAGATCCTTCCTTGCAAGGCTTGAGGGATGAAGACAACAGTTTTAAAGATTGCACTGCAATCATCCTTACAAGACCTGGCACTGGGGAACAGGAGGGCAGTGACAGCCAGTGTTTTTTGGGGCCAGAGCTGTTGTTCTTGTTCCCTATAATTTCAAACATAATGAGCATCTTAGTGTCAGGTAAGTTTTAAAAAGAGATGCTCTATTAAAAACAAATAGTCACCGCCAGCAGGGATGCAAGCTGGGACTACTAAAGGATGATCTGATGAGGATAGTTAACTGCAAATGGGATGTGGATTTCACTCTAATAGTTTATCAACAGGAGCTTTCTGAAAAGCTCTTAAGTGTGCTGCCAAATCTAGCTTCCAAAGCAAGGAAAGTAATACAAGTCCAATGTTGCTAATGTCAGTGATTTCTAATTAGTTATATGTTACCTGAAAAAAATCACTAGAAAGTACAAAGCTTTATTTAAGCCTTGCTTTGTGTCTCTTTATTCAGATGCTCCTTTGTTATTAATATATTTTCCTCCTCAAAGCCCTCAAGCTCTTGTAATAGACTATATGGGATGCATTATTTTCTTCATACATCCAGGAATACTTCTGGTGTTAAAAGAAATATACAATTTCAAAAATGTGTGTGTGTGACTGGGTTTGTACATCCTGAAAGAGGAGAAAAACCTATAAGGAAGACAATAATCACTTATGGTGCTCAAGCAATTATTTTGTCTGCCTTCTATTTTATTTTGAACTCCCTTTTAAGCAGCCCTATAAGTCTTCAAGCACTGATATCTACTCTTTGGTCATAATGTTTCCCTGCTGCCTAGTTAAAGTAAGGAGAAAAGAAGTCTCATGTTCCATATGTTTATTGAGGGAATTTTTTGTGTGTGCAGTTCACATAAAATTGCATCCATTTGGCTCAGGATCCACAGTGTAATTCCATTAACAAAGCTGCACTCTACCTTTTGTGTATGCTGTTATCCTTAAAGCCCATTCTTGTCATTGTGTCTCCCATAAAAATAGAAGTTTTGCAGGTGATTTAGTTCAGTTCATTTCCAGTTCTGTTCTATTTTCTTTCTTTGTAGACCAAATAACTTTTCAGAAAATATTTGATAGAATCATTTTCATTTTTCCATTCAAGATAAAACTTGTACTGAAAGTAAAATGCATTTATTTGGTCAAAATTTTCCCTTATATAAAACGTGAAGGTTTTTTTTTTCTCTGCTTTATTTTACTGTGTTCATCCTTCCACCTTTGAGGGCTGAGATACTCTTTTCTGTAAATGTGAGGAACATATGAGGCACTGTGTGCCATTTCTGTACAGCACTGAGGCCTCCCTGTGCATCTGGGGTGCATAAAGTCCTTGATTTAGCTTGAAATTTTGTATTCTTCCAAAAGAGGGACAAAATATGACCTAGCTCAAAACTTCTAAGACAGGAGCAGAGTTTTCCTCAGTGCCTCAGAACAGGCAGTTCTCCTAAAGCCAGTGGCTGCTGCTCCTGGCTGAGCTTGTTGAGTTTCATGTGGTGACACTCTTTTGTTGCTTCACAAGGACATCCCTGAGGAAGCCCTCCAGAATTTGAGATATCTAGAAATTACATGTTCAGAGTAAATCACTCCTCCTTAGCAGATGCACCACAGCAAGACTCTTACAAAGGCACTCTAAAGGGCTGTTGAGATTTAAAAAATAGGACTGATTTCTCCAATCCAATGCCTTGACCATAAACCCCTGAGTAAGGCAAACTTCTTTGCCCCCTGGTTTACAAAAAGCCTGCCAGGGGCAAGGCTGTTTATTGCCTGATGTACTGGTAAAAATGGCCTTGTGGCTTCCACATCCTCTCCAGCCATCTGCCCACAGCCCTCTGGCAGCTCTGTGATGGCACAGGCCATCCTTTCTTCTTGTGCTTTCCACAGCACCTGGCACGGTGAGGTCTCAGGCCCTGGAAAAGCAGGAGTTGTATAAACAACAGCAATAAGCAACCTCACTGAACCTGCCTGCTTGTGCCTTCCATCATAAAGCTTGTGGCTCTTTAGAGGCAAAGAGGAAACTGGAGGGGAAACCAAGGGAGATTTAAAAAAAAAAGAAAAAAGAAAAAGGTTTTATTTCCTTGAAGCACAGGCTGAGAATCTGCGTGCAATGTGAGGATATGTGCATGGAAGCACGTGCAGACATCTAAATGAGACTCTTTAGTGTGATGAAAGCAGCTCACCAGCCCTCATGAATTGCACATATACATGTTTTTTAGAGTAAAACTGGAAATGAGTGACTGCTTTTTCCCCTCCAAGTTAAACAGACTGCTGGGCTTGTGCTTCACTGCTGGCCCGGGAAGGTCATGAGAGACTTTCTTTGTTCACCCTTTCCATGTGCTGCTGAATTACTCACTCTGGCATGGTGGAGAGAGTGCCCCTTTTTAGAAACTGCATCACTGGACATTTGCTAAGGCATATTGCCAGATTTAATAATTGATGGGCAGGAGAAGATCCTGCATCCCTGCCTTCTGACCTCACAGAACACTGAAATATGGCAAATAACAATGCACACTTGACCCCATGGAGGTGATTGGCGCAATTTTCCATTTTCTCCCTCTCTTCCCCTTTCCCTCTTTTTCTAACCTTTCCATACTCATTTTTTCTGTTCAGGATGTTTGTGCATCTCTTCACCTTTTAGAGTATATAATCTCAGTTTTAGGATTTATTCATATTTCCAGATACAAAATTAAGATTCTGTTAAGTGTCATCACAGATAATGATATAATAGTAGATCCCTTTGTCTGAAATGTGCTTTTAGGTATTACCTTGGTCAGTAATTTAATTGAATTGGATAGTGACAACACACTGACATTGTTAAGGTTAATGACCCAATGATTTACAAGACAAGGCACATTTACTGGCAAATGGATTTTAGTAATTGTTTTACTGAACAATGAGTATAACAATTTGTACATTGATCCACAAAGTCCTACAGCAAAGCCTCTGTTCTTACTTTGCCTATGCCCTGTCCATAAATTCAGTGTTGCTTAGAGAATATTTTCTTGGCCCTCTTGTATTTTAACTGCATTGAACTGGATATAAAATTATTTCCTTTAAGGTGATCTCCAGCTTTTGTTATCTGTGCTGGGTGTGGAGGTGGTAAGAACAGGAGAATGTGACCTGTCCAGGCAGGGCAGTGGTTGTCTTGGCTGGGTTGGCCCAAGGGTTTCTCCAGTCAGTGGTTGCATGCTCAGTGTCTGTTTCAGTAGATTTGGATGGCTCTGTTTTCTCTGCCAAAATGCTGTGGAAGGCCATGCCAAATGGGGTAGGAGAAATCTGCTTTAGTCAGAGCTATGATCTGCATTGAATAACTGTAATCTCATGGAACACAAAGCAAAAGTGTTTGTTCTTCTTGAACTTCTGCTTACAGCTTGTTCAAAATACTTCCTGTTAATTCTTTGTTAGCTAAATTGCAGATTTTTTTCTTTTGGTAAATTTTGGTTTCTTGCTTTGAAATGGACAACCAATTCATTTATTTTGCTTAAATATTTTAAATACCATGACAAGAGTAACTTTACTGAAGCCTGGAATTTTGTCAATGTTAAAGGCCAACTAGAAAAGGTGATAAGAAATCTTCAGCCAGAGGCTTTAACCTCCGTGATATTAATTGGCTGTATTGCTAATTAAAGATGATGATCATAAGAGATGGTGCTTAACATCTTTATTAATTAACTATTACTGTAAAATGCAGTATTTAATCCTCATTGATCTGTTGTATGGCTCCATCACTGGCATTGCCTGAAACACAGAACAGAAGTGTTTATTGAACATGGTTGTCTTTCTTACAGTATTATTGACAATGTTGTCATTTCCATAGTGGTAATGGACCAGTAGCTGTTGGTTAGATACTCTTTGTTACAGCACAGTTTATAAACTTCATTTTATTGTCCTTAGTTTTATTGGCCATTGATTTCTTCAGCTGTCCTTTTTCTTCCCTTATTAATTTTGTGTCATTCCTGGCTTCCAGTGTGTTGCTGCCAACTTTCTCTCTTTTGCATTTGACATTTATTGGTATTTTCCCCATTTTTAACTACTTTCACTCCCCCATCATGTCGCAATGAGATGCTTTGTTCAAGGTATTATTGCAATTATCAGCTCTGCATTCTTCAGTGCACATGCATTATAAGGCTTCTGACCTTCAGTACAATATTTAGTAGTGCTTTGGTCTCAGGTCTCTCTCTGTTGGGTCTTAGCAATATTTTCAATAAGTAAATACCTCTGGTTCTATCATCAGTAGTAAAAAGAGAAAATGAAGAAGAAAATGTCACTTTATCCCGTGCTAGTATGAACTAAATGGAAATATCCTGATTCTTTTAGTTTAAGGAACAATGTGCCTCTTACAGTTATCCAGTACAGTGACAGTGGTGCTATGTTGGTGAGTTTTTTGACAGGTCCACAGTTTATTTATTTCTCTCAGTGGGCCCCCAGCCTGCAGTTCAGGAGATTGGGAGGGTTGCAAAGGTTGAATAGGGATTTTTTTCCTTGGTTGCTAAACTGCTGTCTGTAATTTCAAACAGATCACAGAGACCCTTAGAGGCACCCAAAGGAGTGGGAAGAATGCCACAGTGGAAAATACATTCTGTCCCTTATCACACTGATACTTTTGGATTTAGTACTTAGTAAAATAAAGAAACAAATAGTATGAAAGCACCATCTGTAGACATTGAGTAACAGAGTGACAAATAAGGACTTTGTCCTTTTAAAGAACCATAGAAAGTCATAGAGAGGTCAATGAAGACTGAAGAAAATAAGACATTGAAACAATGTTTACAAACTAGAAAAGAAAATAGCACAAAAATAAGCTTAAGAAGAGAATAAACAGTGAAAAAACAAGCTAGAAGGATATATTAACATGTGTGTCAAGGGTTTGGCTTACTTTGCAATAAGAACCTGCACTGTATGTAAAACTCCTACAGATTCCCTCATTTTCTGTGGCACAGGCAGGTGAAATATTCAATGAAACCATCTATAACTTTTCTGATTGCATTTTAAACATTTATGTTGCTAGCCTCTATATCTAATAAACCTGAGACTTTAAATGGAGCATGGCTTATTAAATCATATCTTTTCCATCAGTCTCATCAGTGGAGGAGTACTGATAATATTAACATTGAATGGGACCCGACCAGCATTGCATTTCCTTCTGTGCTGAACCCCAGACCTTCTGCCTTTGATGGATGGTTATTTGGGATCTCCCATTTCCAGTTGTTTTCGTACAGAAATTATATGGTCATTAGTTTCCACTCTGGTTTTTCCAAGTCTTACAGAATACTGTGGGTTAAAGGCCTTATCCAGAGGTGCAACCAATAAGCTGTACATGTGGTTACTGCTATAATTACCTGCCAAAACTATTATAAAAGGATGTGTTACCTTCTGAACCTTAAATTGAAGGGTGTGGCGAGTGTTTATATTATAAAGCCTTGTTGCCAATCTAAAATAAAACAATTGGGGAAAAAATTAAAAAATGCTATAAATTAAAGGAAAGAATGAAAGGTACATAATTTCATATAAATTTTCATAATTGATGGGCATTAAAAACTTGAAGGAACACAGAATAAGTACACAGATCTTTTTCAATTCAAAGTCTTCATACTAGTTATCAAATCACTATAAGGAAGTATTTGTCTTCACAGAATTGTAGGGAAATGAAAACTGGACTGTTATGGCAACAATGTAAAAGAGGAACTTAATCCATAATGTTAATTTACTTGCAGCTGAGTTGTTTACATTTCCAGATTTAAGGCTATTTTAATGTAAAATTAGGCATAGCACAGAGGTAAAACAACTTCAACTTGGTCCTAGGTCTGGATTGTGAGCAATCCTGCTGATTTGCAGTGGTCCACCCTCAAGTCAAAGAAACTCACCCCTTTCCTTCCTCTAAAATGATGCATACATTTTTAGGCCAATATGGACTGTCTTGTGAAGATTTGATACAAAACCATGCATGATATCTTGGTTTTGCTCAAGCTGTATTCATGTTCCTTTTAGGTGCAGTAACAGTGTGTTGCTTTTCTCCTCCCTGGAGCACCTGTGTCAGAAAACACCACACAAGACCAGGGATTGTTTTTAGCAGGTGGGATATGGCAGATATGAGGCATCTGAATTTACATTTCTTTAAGGACTTTTTACAAAGTGTCAGGAAGGATGAAGTGACAAGGTCTCAGCACAGCCTGGCCAGGGCTGTATCAGGTGCTAGTGGCTAGATAGGAAAGCAGAATATCTGTGTAGAAGGTAAGTGCAGGCAATACCATCAGAGCAGCAGAATGCTTCAGGAAGCTGCAGATGGAGAACAAATCCCCAGGTTCGGTCAGCAGGGATTTCAGAGAGGGTGATTTCAGGGGAGCTTGTGTTTGGTTTGGATAAGGAGGGGAGGAAGATAAGGTCAAATCTGAGAGACAGCACTGAGGCCGTCCCTGAAGGAGAAAGCAGAAAGGTTAGAGAGCAGTATAACCATGGACTCTGCTTTGCTGGCAATTATGTGCCCATGGGATAAAAGAAGCAGAGGCACTGTAGGAAAGGTGGAAAGTGAGGGAGGAAATGGTGTTGACACCTTTTGCCTTTTTGCTTCATAGAAATTGGTCAGCAAGAACAGGTGAGCCCCATGCAGTGCATGGGCTGGAGCTTTACTGCTGGTGGTCTGTTGAGCAAAGTGATGTTGCTGTTAATGCAGCTGTGTGTGCTGGTGGGAAACAGGCTGGAGAAGGATGCAGAGCAGATCTAGCAGATTTTGTGGCCTTGACCCCACACTCAGGAGTGTGGAGCAGGCCTGGACTTTGGGCAAGTGTTACAAAACCTGAGTGTAATGGGGAGGTTGCTGCTGTTGTTGCCGTTGTTGTCTGGTGAGTTCTCCCTTCACAGACACAAACCAGCTTCATTCTGCCTGCTTGATAATTTTCTCTCTTTGCCCCAATAATCAGTTCACTGTTTCCATTGCTGCTTTCCTGATCTTGTCAGCAAGAAGTGCAAATCAAGAGGTCTGCACTAGGTCGATTTTGAATTAGCGAGTTTGACAAATGTTTTCATTTGAGAAGACATGCTGCCTCATTGGGCTTGACTTAGCAGGAAAACATTAGAGTGACAGTGCTGGATTTAGCTTTAGTTATCAACACTTTCAGCCTACATTGGTCTAAGTAATTGTCCTGTTTATACGCTGACAGGTTAAAATAATGTATTCTAGAATGAGAGTGCTTCCACTGAAGATGAAAAGCAGCCTGAGAGGGTTATCAACCGTTACTATCTCTGACAAGCAGGGTGAGCTAGATGTATGGATAAATTGCTATTGCTCCAGAGGTAATTCCTATTATCAGGAGACATATAAGAACCCCTAACAAGGCATTAATACAGTACAGCTACTAAAAAAGCTCATCTGTCCTACCCAAGCTCTGAACTAATGGCACATTCCAGTGTTTTCTTGATGCTGCACTGACAGGTGGTGATAGACCTTTAAATAAAATAAAAACTCTACTCTACTCTAGGCTTTTGGAAAGTCAGGCAACTGTGAGGATTTTAAACCTAATCTTTAAGAAAATAAATAAGTATCTTTATCTGAGATCTAAACACTATTAGGAATGATGCTTCTGGAATTCTCTTTATTAAGAATCAAATAATGTCGTGCAGATGGGATCTTGGAAAAGTAGACAACTGCTGATAAATTCCTCTGTCCAGAGAAAAGAGTTTTGTTTTTTATTTTTTTTCAGTAAGTGTTCTTGGAATTAAATAAAGCAATTATTTAAATACAAATTTTTAAGTTTCTTTCTATCTGGAAGGTGGTACTGAATTACTAACAAATGGAACTCAATGAAACTTAAAGAAATTGAGCAGCTGCTGTGGGCTTGGTGCAAGGGGGCTTCCACAGACTTTGGACTCTTCATGTCATTCAGTGGGTTACTTAACTTGTGTCAATGCAATGTGCTAGGGAATTTTTAGGGGGGGTTGGCTCACTTACAGATTAATTCATCTATGAAAGAAGTAGTGTAGAAATGTCTTTAGCTACAGAAACTCCATGCTTCTGTGGAGTCATGCAGAAGAATTGTAATTACATGTGCAGAAAAGATGGGAAATTTTTCTGTTATTTTCTAGGAGAAGATGTGTAGGACTTTATTTACCATGCTTGTGCTTGTTCCTCAACATCATAGGCATCATTTTCAGCAGTGCTTAGTGGGAGCCAGCAAACAAGGGATGGGAGTGTGCATTTTCCATACCAGATGCAATGATGGAAGTTAAATATTGATGGGCTGATTTCAAATGGGAGTTGTGTGTGATAATAAGAGGGCTAAAGCTGAAGGAAAGATTGCAGGCTGCTCAGTTCTTCCAGAGGGAACTGGGATTGAGGACTGAAAAGCTCTGCAAAGTAGAAGGCAGTGCTGTGTTAACAGCATGAACACAAGCTGGGAACTTCATGAAGGCTCATAACAGGCACAGAATGACTGGAGATTTGAGAAGGAAAGGGGAAAGAGGAGATTATATAAACATGGCAACAACTACGGCTCATAAACAAAAGGGAAAACAGTCCTAAAATGGGGAATAATGCTGAATAGCTATATGAGTAGGAAGTATGGAATCACACCTTTCATGAGCAGGGCTGTATCTTTATCCAGTTGCTGAACCAGTCCCTTAAAGTAAGAAAAAAAATCTCCACATCAGCTCATACACTCATCTCCCAGAAGAGAAAACCTATTTAGTTTGATTAGTGCTGGAGTCCTGCTTTGCAGCAATTAGAATACAAAACTCCTTCCCTGCTGTAAACTGTCTGCCTTTCTGACACCCTTACAACAAAGGAACCTTATACATGTAATTGTGTGATTATTTTGACATCTTTGCAAATGGCCTTGCTGTAGGTGAAATCCTAGAGAAGAGAGGGGCCTTGGACAGAAGCAGAGCTGATGCACCTCTTTCCCAGTGCATGAGGTAGTCCTAGACTGCAGAAGAATAAAAATGGTAAAAGGTGAAAATAACATCAGTAGACATCTTAGTTTTGCCTTCTTCCTTTGGTCCTTCTTTTAAACTTGAAATAAAAATGTAGAAGAGAGTAAAATCTTTGCTTTTAGGAGGAAGGGTTAGTGCTGGCCAGGGCTGCTCAGCAGCTTTTTCTCATCTGGGAAGCTGAGCAGTGAAAAAACCCCTGGAAAGCTGAGAGTGCCGGGCGTTTGAGCCCACGTTCACCAAGGCAGTGATGTGCTCAGGCCAGGCTGGATAGAGGGGTGCCAGGGGTACCTTCCCCTTCAAATTAGAGCCTCCATGCTGAAGAAATCAACCTGCAAAGATGGGCAGGAAAGAAGGATCCCGCACCAATACTTGCTCACACGCTGAACTGGGAGCTCCAGAGGTGGGGTGTGTTTACCAAGGCTTACAGACAACGTGCTCGTTTTATTTGTGCATTTTTAATACGTGCCTTGGACTGTAACATTTTGCAATGCAAGGCTTGGCCTTGTTTGTTACATACTGCCAAGATGGGCTTACTTCAGTATGTTTGCTGGCAAACACAAAAAACCTGGGTCAGGTATCAGGATCGGTGTTGATTTGAAATGGCTGTCACAGGGAAGCAGGTATTGGAGAGGGGAAGGAGTGTGAGTAGGTCAGCTACACCCTGCATTCTGCTTGGAAGCTGCTTGTTGTTAGCCTAGTGTTTATTCATGAGGAAACCAGCATTTCTAGGAGGCACAGGCTATAAATATTTAGCACTGTCAGTGGAGAAGGAAAATATTGTTGAAACAATGTCTTCATTTGTCAGAGGAAAAACAGAGACTAATTTTTTTGAGAGAGATCATAGTTAACTGCTCTGTGTGAACTGTTTCTCTAAAGATTTTGGACAGATGGGTGCTCATGCAGCCAGAGGACTGAATGCCAATTGAGAGGAACATGCTTCCATTTATAAAGGCAGGGAAATCATTCTGTCAGTCAGGATATAGGTACACAAATTAAGCAGGTATCAAAATTATATCTTGTCTTCAATGGCAACTGACTCTCAATAATAGACTATGGATAGGAAGAGCTAAAGATTTCACAGGCTGCAATTTAACTCTGACAGGCAGCTACAGTAGTAGTCACCTGCTAATAATGATGGCGGGCAAATTTGCCCTACTGCCCTTCAAATTCCCTTTTGTGCTGTCACTGGAAATTTCCAGCCTGCAATTCCTCTGCACAGAAACCTCCCACAGAATCCCTGAACCATTGATGAGAAGATGGGGAAATGGCTGCAGGGCTCTGCCACATGGAAGAGGCTTCTTAGCCCACAAAAAAATCACCTTATTTCAAAGCAAGTGCCAGGATAGACTATTTGAAGTGAAGTCTGCAACTGCCAAAAGAAATTTTCGTGCAGAGAAGAGCATATAACATAAATATTCCAGAGAGATGAAGGCAGGGAATGGGAGGCAGTGGTGAGCACGTGGTCAGACTTGCTTTGGAGCAAATCCAGAAGAATGATGCTCTTTGTCCCCAGCTTTCCTTGGTGCCCACCCAGAGGTGTCACAGTGCAGCCCTGAGCTACTGAGCCTCCTGCTTTGCTCTGAAGATTCCTACACCCTCTGTAATCAAAAGCATTGGGTTATTTCCAAAGGAAGTGAGATTGGACTTAAAAGCAGAATAAATGAAAAATATTCCTCAAAATATTTTGAAGTTAAAAGCTTGATATTGAGTAATATCAAAACCTGTGATCGCAAGCATTTGCTTTCTTTCAAAATTCTCCCTTTCACATTGGAAGATGAAAAGTCTGTGCTCAAAAATCATTTTGTACTTAGTATTCCTAGCCCTAGTTTTTGGCTTTTGACATTTGGAAGTAAAGTTGAAAGTTGCTGATGAAAATTTAAGTTATTGCCCTCTAACTTTTGACAGCATTTTCCACAGACCCTGCTATGCCCAAACTATTTTCTACACAGCCTGTTCTTTGAAATTCAGTCACTTTTGCTTTTTCCTCATAAACATGTATGAGTCTATGTCTGGCCTTTGGTAAAATAAGAGTAAGACCTATTCCCAGCTTAAATCTTCCTAACATCCAAATTTCTTACTAAGCTTCTACTGCTGCTGAATTTAATCTACTGTGAATTATCAGAGTTCAACTTCTAGTGTAAAGTAAGTTTGACCTCTGGCTGTGCAGTTTTCTTTATTATCATTTTCATGTGTTTGTTCATGGATGTTTTATTGTCTAAAAATTTTTGATGGCTGGATCAGGATCTCTTGCCTTATAAGCAATGGTTTCTGGCAATTGAAAGGCCTGAACAGCTTATTACTTTTCAATTAAATAAAATAATTTTCATTTTAATCCTTATTATTTTCTTCTTTATGAATTTTTCATTTTTCTGGAAAACACTGGAGCTGTAGGGAGTTTTGGAAATGGGTTGGAAGTTTGTGTTCTTGCATTGTCCTTTCTCTCACCTCTGCTGAACTGCTGTTTTGTAACTTTTAACAAGTACAGTAAATGACAAATGATATCCCTCGGGGTTTATTCATTTTTATTCTCATATACCACCATTTAACTTGACTGATTTCAGCACAGTCTTCAGCTCCTGGAAATGCTCCCCACCTGATTCCTCAGGGGAAAAAGCCACCCTATAGGACTTTTTCAGTGCCACAGTTCACAAGACAGGCCCCATCACCAGGGCTGCAGGCACAGGTTAAGCAGGCAGCTGCCCAAGGTGGGGACCTGCCTGAGAAATAAAATGGGCATCAGGTGGAGGCTGTGGCTGGGCACCTTTGTGCTCAGCTGGGTTTCCGTGCCTGTCCCTGCCTTGTCCCTGCTTGGTGAGTGCAGATCCCCACTCTTGCAGCCCCTTTCTCAGGTGCCTGCTCACTCCATCCCCTCTGTAGCAGAGTCATCCCTTTGAGGATGATTTCTAATGGTGCAACAGTGGCAACACAGAGAATAGGGGATAATGGAGCAAGAATTGGGTTTTCCATGGGGAGGTGTAGAGTGAGACTATTCATGTGGCAGTTTTCCATCCTGACCAGGTCTCATCAGGCTCCCACACCCATGATCTCTGCTGCACTCCTGCAGGAAGTCCTCCCTTTTTACCATTCCCCCAGTTCCTGAGGAGTAGCACAGATCCCACTGCACCCCTGGAACTGCCTCTGGTTTAAGATGATGGAGGTAAAATTGCCTGCAGGATGCATAAAAAAAAAATTGAGTTTGACAGGAACCCTTTTGTAGCTGCAATGTCCTGGACTATAATAGGAGAATGTTTTATGGAAGCTGCTGATGTGGGTTATACTGGAGGATGGGAATGGTGCTTTTTTAAGAGGGGTGAGCCTTGGACTTCCATCTTTTTGTAGACTGCTGTGCTGCTTTGAAAAAAGCCTTTGCATCTTCAATGGGATACAAAAAGCAAATGTGAACTTTTCATCTTAGAGTTATATTGCTCAGTAGACCCTCTGTGGTTTCTTGTTCTGCCACTCTTCAACCCCAGTGTTTGCAGTATTTCTGCACTCACCCTGAATATGCTCAGGGAAGGATTTGGAGGGAGCTACTGGAGGAGTAGTGTTTGCTTTGGAAGAAACATATATTTTCCAAATAAGTTTCTCTCCTTGTTTCTAAGACTTCTAAATAATTATTTTCTTTCACGCCTACCCACCCACACACCTCCCACCCCCTGTAGCATTCCTGCTTGAATTTATTTTCTGTGAAAGAGAGAGAGAGACTTTCCAGGTCCAAGAATATTGCCTTGGAAATTGGTACATTTGCAGTTAGGACTAAAGAGATTATTGTGACTTTTCAATACCTTATTCTCAGGAAAATTCTGTCCTTTGCAGAAATGGAGCTGCCGTGGCTCATTGTGCCACCATCCCCCTCTGTAGGGAAGCCTTCAGCTTTTGGAACCCATCCAGCCTAACCTTTGAAGCCTGGATTTGAAGTGAAGGTCCCAGCATGAGGCTGATGCCTGTCTCCAGACAGATTTCAACCCCTGCTCTCTTTGCAGTAATCAGAGCTTCCCTGGTGTCCTGTGAGTCTGAGTGCAGGAAATCTTCCAGCAGCAATGCCGCCACCATCTCTCTGTTCCCTGCCTTTCCAAACATAACTTCTTCTCTTTTGACACTAAGAGGGAAAAAATTTAACAAGAGAGAGAGGAAACCAGAAGATTCCTAGCAGGTGCCTCATCAGATAACCAAGCTGCAGTGAGGTCTTTTTTTATGAAAGCTGGAAAACACATTGAAAATACTTTATCACCCCAACTATTACCTCTGAATGCAGGGATTGACATGGTGAGAAGGGACTATCCTTCAGCAGCTCTCACTCTGTATTCCTGAGAGGCAGCTACTGGATAATCCAAATACTTAAAAGACTGTTGGGATGTTCCAAAGGCTTTGCAAAGCTGTGCAAATGAGCAATGCCCTTCTATGCCCTCCTAAGAGCATGTGATATAAAATATATAAGCTCTCATAATGTATAAAACTGTATTGAATTAATGGAAATTGTGATCATTGTTCCAATGTTTGTTCTTTAAAAGATGTTCAGGGAGCAATTTAAAAAAAATAATTTGTGCCTTAAAAAATTTCACTTACCCAGTTAGTAGACTGAGTTTTATTTCACAGTGGAGAATAGAAAAAGGTGTCAAAGTTTGCATTGGAAATAAGATTCATTTTTTTAACTATGAGTGTAATTAATAATTGAAACACCTTGGAGGAAGACATGGCAGACTTTCCACCAGTGGGTTGTTTGAATCAATAGGGGATGTCTCCTAAAGACTCACAAAATGAAATTCCAGTCCTTGTTCTGTTAGAAAGAAAATCAGAGAAAAAACATTAAGTATCTCTTTTGTCCTTGATCCTCTATAAGGTCTATAAACATCTGCTTCCTCAATCTGCATAAATTTGCAGAACAGTATAAACTTTTTGTAAAACAAAATATTGTAAAATTTAATAGTTCTGTTTTAACCCAAAGGTTCCAGAGTTTCAAAAGCATTTTCTTTAGCTCTCTGCATCTTCCCTACTTATGTATATTTTCCCCTTACACAAAATTCTTTTTATAACTCTTTTATATTGTTCTTTTGTGCCCTTTCTGCACTGTAATCATTTCCTCATCATCATTCTTTCGTTGCTATGTGATGTTCCATTTCCCATGTGTTTTTCTTTGCTGGTAGCTGTTAGCATCATTTTAACTCTTCATTTCCTGCACTTGCCCCTGCTCTTTCATAAACACATATGAGTGAAAATAGACTGGAGTTTCTGAAATAAGAAGGATTCATTGGCAAATACTGAATGAATTGCCATTGCACTTAGAGCTGCAAAGAACAACTGAGGTCACAGGAACAATTTAATTTGGTTTAACTTAGTCATTCCTTCCTGAAACAACCACTTTCCTCTCAAGTGGCTGCAGTGCTCTGCTCCATCAGAATTAGAGAGAGAATTACTTGGGTCAGCTTAGACAAGGCTGGTGATGGCACACTGGCAGCAGGGCTTTGACTTTGCATTTCAGAATTCACTCTGTGAAATGCATTCAGCAAAATATGATGATATCAGAAGCTTATTACTTGGAAAAGCCAATGAAGTGGTAAATTTTCAGCTGTGTGGCTTGATCTGTGAGTTGCAACTAGGTTAAACCCCTTATTCCTAAGAAAGTTTTGGACAAACTCAATTTGAATTTTCTAATCATTAAAGAATTTGCAGGGGAAGCAGCTCTCCTAGCAGGCTCTGGGTGGCTGCAGCTGTGGGGTGCTCACAGCCAGGACCTTTCACTGCACAGTCTGGGATCACTGTTTCCCTGCAGGGAGTCAAGGACTTCCATCACATCCCTTGCCAATCCCACTGCAGCTATCCAACCAAAGCTGATTTAACAGCCACAATGTGCATTAAGTAGCTTGCATGTATTCCTTCCCTATTTGTCTCCCTGGAATTGCCTCATTGTTTTCTACACCAGTTGGGAGCACTGAACAGGCCAGATTTGCTCTCGGCTTTGTGCTTGTCCCTTTCCTTGTTTGGAGAAGGATGCCACCCTAGTGCCTCAGTTTTGGGCCCCTGCTCCACACTCCTGAGTACTCTCAGGTGTCTTCAATTTGCACAGCCAGGTAGAGCTTACAAAATCAAACCTGCAGTCAGAGAAGCCTGCAAAGGAATATAATTCGAAATGTGGGGGCTACTTAAGATATAGTTGAATTCCTAAAGGAAAAATCAAAAGCCAGACTCAGCCTATGCTTCTCTGAAATCCTGCCCACTCTGTGTCTTCTTTCGGTAGATTTCCCAACTCAGAAAATTCTCCTGAGTTGCAATTGTGACAGACAAACTGCCTGTCCTTAAAAGCATCCTCCAAACCTCCACTGTATCAGTTTCAAACTAATTGCTTCACTGATGCCCACTTAGGCTAACGAATGCTAAATATTGCAAAGCAGTCCTGGTGCACTCGGAAGATTGGTTTGAAAAACTGCCTTGGGAACAGAGTGCAGCATCCACCTGCCTTGCCTGCAGGAACAGAGCACCAGCTGTGCCCAGGAGGTATCTGAGGCTTCTTGTGTCCTGCCAAGGCATTGGAGGCACTGGAGAATTTGAGAAGCCCTAAAACACGTGTGACATTGCACTCCATTGGAAACACGGCCTAGAAAAGGCAGTGCTGCGGACATGAAGGAAGTGGAGCACTCGGGACACTCCCAAAGCAACCAGCAACTCTGTGACCAGTCTGGCAATGAGGAATTAAATAGTCCGTGCTGCTGAGAGCCATTTTGTTAGCCAGTTATCAGCTGCTTGTTTATCAGCTGTGTTTGTGGAAGGGCAGATCACATCCCACTCAGCTATGGGAAATATTTTATTGTGAAAAACAGCCCTGTGCTCAGCTCCTGCTGGGTCAGGAGGGGCCCTATTCAGAGTATTATCCTTTTCATTTAGTTGTTTGAAAGGGGGCCTGAGCTCTTCTAACAGCATGGGTCATCCCTATTCAAACAGCACCTCTTTGACTTGCTAGTCCTTTTCTAACTCTCCCCCTGCAGGGCTTCCTTTTTCTTGGAGTCTTTTTTCCTAGTTTGCTTTTTCCAGGGCTTGCTTTTTATAAGTAGGAGAGCAGCCTAGCAGATGCTGTTTTATAACTGGCTGTGGTCTGTCTCTTCAGCTGGTGAGTACTGCTGAGCTTCATTCTTACTGTTACAGGGAGTCAGTGCAAGCTTTGAGCAGCTGCTTTTGCTTGGAAAACAGAGTATCGTGTTACTTTTACAAGCATAAGAACACTCCAGCGTTCCTCTATAACCCCATCATTTTGCAGCCTGTCTTCTGTGTACAGAGACTGCATGTTCCTTCCTGGAGTGGGTGACCTCAGACCTGTGTGTCTGCTGCTGATAATGTACCTTCACTTTGCTTGTTTAGTGTGAATTACCAGGGAATAATTGGCCCGGCGGTGAAAGTGCCTGTTGGTGCAGGGCTCCTTCAGCAAACTCTGCCAGCACCAGGGCTGCAATGCAAATCCTTCCACTGCCACTGAACTTCTTCCTGCACATAAAATGCATGAATGCTCTGTGTTCTGCATTGCTCTGGTCTGTTAAAAGAGCTGCAGAAATGTGCCCTGGCTTTGTCCATCTCTCTAAGTCCATTCTTTCCAAGCATGCATTCACAGAAAAGGCTTCTGAAAGTGCTGGATGTTGGACTCACAGGTCAGGCCATATGTCCCAGACAGCTGCTTCATGCTCACCTTACAAAGGTCACAGTAGTTTTGAGCACTTCTGAACAGCCTAATCAGTGTACACATGAGCCTGCATGGGAAGCATTTTGCATTTAATTGATGAGCAGGTTCTGGGAGTCACACGTGGCTCTTATTGTTATTTCTTTGTAAGTTAATTTTCTTAGTTTAAAAATTATTTTAAATTTCAGGTTCCTGGAAATGTTGGCTTGCAGTAATTTCCCTCAAATACATATTGTTCCAGCCCCAATTGTATTTCTTTTGTTCAGAAACATTGCTGAAAGTGAGGATGTGGACACTGAGATAGAGCAGGGCAGCACAGAGAGGTGGCTGAGGCTAACAGGGGGTGCCAGTGTATGGCCACAGCTAATGTACCAGAACGGGTCAAATTAGGCCTCCTTCTCTGTGTTTAAATACAACTTGCAATATTTCCCCACCATTTTAAGGCATTATTAGCACTTGCTGCATAAAGTATTAAACCAGTGCTCTCCATTTATCCACATTAATGATTCAGTGCAAACCCCCTGCCTTCCCATTAATATCCACTAACCTCATTCAGTGATAAAACTTGATTTAGTCTCCAAATTACCTCAGCACAAAATTTCTTGGAGCAGCAATGCCTAAGAGTTCAGTGCTACATGAGCTGTTGTGATAGCCAAATAACAACAGTGGCAGCATCTTTTTTTGAGACTCTGCGGAAAAGAGAATCAATCCAGAACATAAAGAGAGACACAAATAAATTGCTAAACAGTATAATCCAATGATTCCATACATCTCAGAGATGAATGCCTCAAAAATCAATAAAAACTGAAAAGGGAAGAATTGTAGTTGTCTAGATGCAGGTATGTCAAAGAAGTTGCAGGTGAAGGTGCCAGCAAGGTGTAAGTGCCAGGCTCTGGGAATGGGGAGGGAGATTGGCTCTGGAAAAAAGGGGACACACACTGCCGGGGCATAGTACAGCAAGGACAAGGTGATACTATCTGCACTGGAGGGGCTGTGGATAGAATAGAAGAGGGAATTAAGTCCTCTGGGATTTGAGGGGTATCACTGCACCACTGATTTTGTGTTTTGATGGCCTTCATGCACTTGGAGGTGGGAACAACAAGAGCTCAGTGCCTGGGCTCTTGTCTGGGCTTTGCTTGGATGGGAGGGTGAGGTTGGGTTTGGGGCAGCTCTAACTACAAAAATTCATGTTGCTGTGCCTTGGCTGCAGTTGTAGTGCTGTGGATCCTTTGTCTGCAGAGATACTCCCTGGACACTGCTCCCATGTGCCTGTGCTGGAGCTGGTGTGGGGCTGGCTCAGTGTGAGCTTTAGAGGACCTAGATGATGCTGGAAGTCACTGCTTTATGGGCTTGTTGTGAAGAGCCTGACTTTCCTGCCTTGCACAATATACTGATCCAGCTCTCCAAGGACAAGTTAATATAATGTGGATTTTTTTTTTTCCCCCTTGACTGTTCTTCCCTGGACTTTCTTGTGGGCTGGTAGGTGCAGGTTTTGGTGCTATGACTGCTGAGCGTTGGGCATTCAGGGATCCATCACACTTCAACTTTGTTCTGGTTGTGCATTTTTCAAAAAAAACATCTTTAAATTCCCACTCTTTCTACAGAGCAGGAGCAGATCCCAGCTGCTCTGCTTGCTCGCTCAGATCTGTTTTCTACCCTGCATGCTCCTCTTATTGCTCCCTTTGGAGTCTGCTGGCAGCAGATCAAGCATGGCCTGTCCCCTTGGTTTGCAGCAGCCTGCTGTCTCCAAAG
Organism: Chaetops frenatus; assembly: GCA_013400775.1. Classification (NCBI taxonomy): domain Eukaryota; kingdom Metazoa; phylum Chordata; class Aves; order Passeriformes; family Picathartidae; genus Chaetops; species Chaetops frenatus. Next base: position 145,139 of record VZTR01020481.1, read on the forward strand.
GTCTGTGAGAACTGTGGGGCCCTTGCCTCACTCTGGTAGCCATTACTCTGTGTATCCTGTTGGAGCTCCATGTATTCTAAAAGAATCATGACAAAAAAAAGAGAATAAGGAAAAGAGAGAAAAAGGCAGAAATAAGCAGTACAAGAAAGGCAAGGTAGACACATGCCAGTCACCTGGCAAGGGAAGGAAGAACCAAATAATCCAGGGAGTGACTTCGACAGTCTGAGCCCAGTGATCCTGCAGAATTGAGTCTGCTGTCTCCCAAATGGCATAATTTAAAATAATTTGCTGCAGTTTTAGGCAAGAATTATTAAATGAATATTAATCAGTCATTAAATTCTGTGAAACTGCTTCTTCATTCTGGGCTGAATGAGGCCATTGAGGCGAGGTGTATTCAGCATGTTAATGTCTGTGTGAGCAGGTCCCTTCCCCCAGGGCCAGCGCCGCTCTCAGCCCCGCTCACGGTGGCACTTCCTTGCACCAGGTGGGTGCCTCTGGGGCTGGACACTGGCTGTTTCCTCAACTCCTACAAGAAAGAATGACTGAAATATCAGCCCAGGCTCAACTCCAAGTCAGTCCTTACCTGCACTGAAAACAGTACATTCCCTTCTAATTAGGAAGGTTTGATTGAAGTATTTTCCTTCCCTCTCTGTATGCCCCAATCCAGTTTATGTCTCACCTTGCTCCTGGTGCATTCAGTTCCCAGTCTTGATTCCTGTGGCAGGGAGAAAAACCTTTCCCAGCTCCTGAGACATGCAAAACTTGTTTTTGAGGGAGAAAAGTTATTGAGGGGGAAAGTGCAGACATCTTAATGGTGGCTGTATTTTTGCTGCCAAGACCCCAAAGCCATTGATCACGAAGGAGCTGATATTAAAGGTTGTTTGGAAAATAATCCCTTTAGAAGAGGAACATCTCTCTGGCATGAACTCTGCCCTCTGCATTTGATCCATCCAGCACCATGTCTGCTCTCTCCTTTTGCAGGAGGCAGGAGGTCACATGTGAGTGGCACAGGGTAGGTAGTTCTGGCTGTGACCCCATGTCAACAGGCTGCCCACCTACAGCCCTCTGACCTTTCTCTTTCAACTTCTGGTGATTTCTTGGCCCTGGAGAAACATGAGAGGCCTCAGCTATTTAGAGGACAGCATTGATTGACTTATGACAATCAGATTCATCACCTTCCCAGAGCTGCTGCAATACTCTAATTCTTCTTTTTTTTTGTGTATAACATTTCCTTTTCCCATCTATAACAGCAAAGTTAGGGGAAAAAGGGAAACCTTGGATGAATTTGTCCAACCTTCATTCTCTCTCCAGGCTCTGGCAATTGTGGGTAAGCAGCAAATGCGAGTTAAAACCCAGTGAGGTGAGCAGATCTAGAATAAGCTGTGGAAGGGCCTGATTGGACGGATCATTTACAGAACTCACCCAGTGCTCACTGGTTATCTCAGAAGGTGTGTATTGGTGGCATTGGAAGGTTTGTTTTGTTTCTTGCTCTTTTATAATAAGCAGGAGAAGGAACAAGGCTCAAAATTTTCTAGCATGTGTCATTTCATAGTATGTGAATTTTATCTAAGTGTACAGTTGATGAATTTTCACTAGCCTAATATTCCTGGCTCTCCAGGAATCTCCAGCTGTTTTGTATGGAGAGATGTTACCCTTGTAATTGTCTGCAGATTATAAAAGGTAGAATGCTTATAGTATTTTTTTAAACTAAAGAAGTCTCTTTTTGGTTTGTGTCACTGAGGTTTTTTCTTATCAGCCCTTGTTTTTAATGATACATAGAGTGAATAAACCAGAAGGAAAGCACTGAGCCCATGCAGGCAAAAAAATTTACACATTCTCTTGCTCTCGGGTCTAAAAAATAATGAATCATTAAATCCTGAAGTCACATTGACATTACCAAATGAGTTTGAAATCAGCTTGGATCTAAGCAGCTATAGGAAACCTGCCAAGTGACAAACGGATACTGATGGTGATGTAAGAAATTGGAAACATCCATTAAACAGGTGCAGATTTCCATTTCCTAAAAGTTATTGTTTGAAGCAGTGCAGCACTTCCCCTGCCTGGCACCTGCTTTGGGAGGAATGGCCACAGGCAAAACCTACTTAACTGGAAACATCACAATCAGTGAAAGCACCATGGTTTCCATTGCTCCTGGGTTTTTGACCTTTATTTTGTTACAGCAGCAGAAAGTTCAGTATCAATTCACCTTCTGGGTGGGGAGGGGCATACAAATACCAGCTTTGAATGTGTGCTGAAGTTTGTGGCAGTGCTCAGCTTAGTTCAGCTTGGACCAAGTCCTGTGTGGTGCCACACTGGGCACTGACTGACCCTGTGGTCTGTACCTGGGCAAAGCAGGCATTGTTTTTGTATTGTGCTTTTGTACAAGTTTGAAAGCAAACCAGTGGGAGATCCCAAGTCAGAAATACAATTTAATAGGAAAATTAAAGTAAACCCAATAATACAGAAACACTGACAGAGTCAGAATACAACCTTGCCACCCTGTCTGTCAGGGTGTTGGTAGCAGTCTGATTAAATGGTGGCTGCAGTCCTCTTGGAGTGATAGATGTGGTTCTGTTGAAGCAGTGATCCTGCAGAAGGATTTGATCTTCCTCTGAAGATCCAGTGGTGGTTATGGAGCTCTTGTCCTCTGGGAATTCAGTGGATAAGGCTGCCTATGGTGTTCCTAATCTCAGATTATATCCAGGTAGGAATGCTTGGTTCATCCCCCTGGGTGGAGGATTTCACAATGGGATGATGGAATTTTATCAGTCATGCAGTGAGACTCGATGGCCCATGAACAGGAGATGTCCCCTGGAGTTATCAGGGATGAGACATGAAGGAGAGAGGAGCACTGCCCCACCTGTTTTTAACAGCTCATGAAGATGGTAATAGAATACATACTTTTGGGTACATCTTACATTGTAACCTAAGACAGCTTTCTAGCCAGGAACAAGGAAGGGGTCATTTCCAGTTGAGTCCTTGCTCTTGCCAAATTGCTGAGTACCAGCATTTCTTACTTAGGAGCTTTGTTGGAGCTCAGCCTCTGATACAGGGGTGCCTTGTTTGTTGGAGGGGATGCTCCAAGCCAAGGGAGGACTGTCATTTCTGTCTCTTTCATGCAGATGAGGTGGAGTTTTTACCTGGCTTGAGTGTCCCTGTGTCCACTCTGGTGTGGTTTGTGCCTGGTGCTGTTCAGTGCCATTGTGTGCACTTCTCTGGGGCCCTTCAGCTGTGGGAGTGTCCTGTGAGCAGGTTCAAGGAGAGCTGGGCTCAGTGCCTGCCAGGCAGGTATCTCTGCATGGTTGCTCTGCTCCGTGGTGGAGCTGTAAGAAAAACAGCTGGAATCCTTCTTGTGGGTGATGCATTTGCATGAGATTCTGTGCATCACATAAGTCAGCAAAGTAGAACCACACTGGGGCTGGACCTGATGGAGGATGACTTCACTGATGTGCTTTCCATGCTCCATCCCCTGGGCTGGTCTGCCCAGGTGTGAGCTCCTCCAGTGAGCACATTAGAGGTGCTGCTCTGCTGGCTGCAGCTGCTTTGGCCTCCTCATGGCAGCCAGCAGCTCTTGGTGTGAGATAGTCTAGTCTGACCTTCTCTTTCTGGAAGCTGATTGCCAGGTTAGTTGTCCTTTTCTGCCCATTTGAGAGGGTAATGTGAGAAATGAGAACTGACAGTGCATTTTAAATGCGAGCCCTGGCAGACATTGGGTATCCACACATCTTTGTGGAACAGTTCCAGCTCGGAGCAGAAAGAGGAGCTCTGCCATAATACTGACCTGGCTCTTGGGCTCTGCTTCTCAGATGGAAATATACTGCCAGAAAGTTAAGTCAGCAAAGCTTCTTATGACCCAAATTCTAAAGGGAATACCTGAGGCAAATGATTGCTGGGAAAAGAGGTTCATCAGAGGCAGAGAAATACCATATTCTCTGTAAGAAAACCAATGTAAAATGTAATAGAGGAAACATTTTGCTGATTCTGATCCCTGGGCAGTGGAGCATTAGCTGCCAGGCTCCAGCTCATGTGCTCCTGCTGTGCTGGAAGAATGTTCCCTTGAGTAAAGAGATAAATGATCCCTTTTCAGAGGAGAATGCTGTCTGGCCATGTCCTGCTGGATCCTGGAATCCAGGTGCTGAAGTGTGCTGAAAGGCATTAAAAATACATGAAATGCTCTCCTTTATGCTCCTTTTCTCCACATAACTTCAGTGGCTGTTGCAGAGCTGCTATTTTATACTAAATGCACAAAGAAGTAGGAGAGGGTACATGTGTGTAACTTCTTTTTTTCTTTTGGAATTTAAAATTGACTCCAATTGCAAAATGGATTGACTTGGAAAACATACGAGCAATACTCTCCTAACTTATGAGCATAGGGTATAATATGTCCTCATAAGGTTTTAGGAAAGATCTCTTGCTGAAAGGTCTTTGCTGAAGGCTGCCAGAACTTTTTTTCACTGATCTAGATATGATTTCATTTGTTTTCTTCCCTGACCTCTGCTGGCTTCCAGTCCAATAATTGATCATTGTTTTCCTTTCTTTTTCACTGTGCTGGTTTGGCCTGGAGTGGAGTGAATTTTCTTCATAGTAGCTGGTATGGGGTTGTGCTTTGGATTATTGCTGGAAGCAGAATTGGTAACTCAGGGCTGTTTTTGTTACTGCTGGGCAGACCTTACACAGAACCGAGGCTCTTTCTGCTCCTCAGCCCACCTGAGGAGGCTGAGGAGTGAGAGGCTGACACAACATTGTCCTGCTGGTTGGTTGCATCCTATTCAAGCTGTTTATGTACCACGTGCTTTGTGCTCATCACTTGGCCAATGGCATTTTTCCCATCTGGTCCAACCTGTGACTTCAGATTTTTCTTCTTGCCCTTTTGTTGTGCTAAAGGACAGAAACAGGTGAATTATGGACTAGGAGCTGTAGGTACATTCTCTTTAGGGGAAATTTGAAAACATTAACATTCTTCTCATGAACACCTCTCTCCCCACTTTTAAAATGAAAGCCAGATGTTTTTCTTTAGGAAAGCACATAGCATTTTAGCACCTCCTAAAATATTTTTCTCTTTGGTGAAGCAATGTTGTTCAGAGAAATTGGACTTTTCTTATGTAAAACTACTTCTTTGATAATGCCACCCATTGTGTTTGTGCAGTATTTATGACTGACCACTGTGTTTTCTGAGGACATTCTCTTGAACTCCTTTATCACCTTTGCTTATGCTGCACTAAGACACACAGGAGGGTGAAGGGCAGAAGCATTTATCAGATTTTTTCTTTATAACTTTGCAAGATTTATTGATTTAATACAAAAATAGTCTTTGATCATTATCTTTCTAAAGCAATAGAATTTGCTTTATTTCAGCTTGGGAATATGGTTTAAATTTACTTGTCTTTCTCCTATCATACACTGTGTGTCTTCTGGTGCATGCTTTCAAGTTTTAAAGTTTGATTTATTGTAATTTATTACCTAGAAGGTGTTCTTAAATTACTGCTTCAATAATATAATCTACTAAAAACTCTGTGGTTTTATCACATCATACCTGTATTTGACAGCAAATTGATCTGACAGTATTATTACATGTTTTTGACAGGCTTATTTGAGATGCTTAAATCCCAGTTCCCTCTTTGTTTCATTACAGGAACATCACTGGCATAGCCGTGTGATCAATTATCCACTTAGGAAGACCCAAACGTCTGCCAGTTTGGTTTCCAGAGAGGTATTCACTTCAACATCTGTTAAATATGTTCATTTTTTCACAGTTTAAAAGAAGATTTCCTGCCCTGCTCTTGCTGGTGAGTGTCACAGAGATGCTCTGACAGACTTTTGCTGGGACTCACTCTCTGGGCAGATCTGGTGGCAGTGGGAACCCTGCAAGGGACACAGAGATCTCACCTCATGCCAGAATATTACTTTTTAAAAATGGAAGCTGCAGAAAGGACCACTTGCCCAGCACTGCTCTGGCTTCTGGAGAAAGCAGCAGAGGTTTGCTTGCATTTAGTTCTGACTACACTCAGGCTGGGAGGAGGACTTGGTCCTCCCCTTGCAGTCTGGGCAATGGTGTGGCTGATGTCCCTGGAGGAAGGGGTTGGATTTTGTGGCAGTGGGATCTCTCTGTCCTAGGTAAGAGGAGCCCCTCCAGCCATCTGCCAGGGTACCCATGCCACGTTATCTGCCTGGGCTTGGTCCCTCCCTGCCTCTTGAGCTGCTCCCTGCCTGCCTTCTGCCCAGCACTCTCTGGGGTAGGAGCTTGGATTAAAACAGAATTGTCTGGGATGTGTGTTTTGGTGAAGCAGAGGTGTGCCTTCAGATGCAAACTCTGCCCTGTTGCAGTCAGTGCTTACACCAGGCTGAAGCACCTTGTGGTGTTGACTCTCCACATGGATTAGAGAGTCAGGACTTTGTTGGCAAGGATGTGCTCATTGTTATTAATAATTCATTTTTAGGGTATGAAAAATGTAAATTTTTCACAAATAGCTATTCTACAAAAGGGATAATAAGCTATTTTATCACTGCTAGGTAGTCTCAGGGGCTATATAACTATTTTGATAGTTGAACTTTTCTCCTGGTGTTTTTGCCTATGTCATTAATTTGCACAGATATCTTATGTACAGGGTTATGCTCTCATTCACGATGCCCACATAGCTGGATCATTATTATACACTTTTAATGTAATAAGGAAAAATCTTTCAGCCATAAAAGAAAAAGTCTTATGAAGTGAGTTGCCTTCCAGTGAGAAACATGCTGTTGGCAACATATTTAATGTAGCACCTAGAGAGTTTGGTAATCACTGTGTGTCTGTGATATTAGCATTCTCATTGCTTATGGCATTTGGATCAACAACAGGGAAAAAACTATCTTTTCTCAGACTAAAAGTTTAAAAACTTAAAGTTTTACTTAACACAATCAAGTTGAGGCCCTCTTGTTATATTGCAGCATTCTCTGAGTTTTTTGAGCTCCATGTTGGCCTGTGAGCTCCTGAAGCAGCATGTGTGACATGTTGTATTTGGATTTGTACCACACAGATAAGCCTGGCAAATGGCCAGGTGGATTAGCAAATGGAGGAGCAAAGCCCCCAGAGGAGGAGTGCAACCAGTGTGTTCTGTAAAGAGGAGAAAATTGCTTTAACAAACATGGATTCTTCTCTACTGATGCAATGTTAGCACAGCTCTTGGCTGTGGAGTCATCTAGAGATCAACAGTATCCAGAGCAAGGTGCTTTAAGTAAAATGAGGATTTGACCCAAAAAACATGGCATGTTTTTCAGCAGCCCTGCTGTGCTGAACTGGGTTGGATTAGTCAGTATTCTTCCTAGTAGCTAGGATGGAGGTAGGCTTTAGATTTGTGCTGGGAAGAGTGATGATAATTCAGGGATGTTTGCTGGGCAGGGCTGACAGAGTCAAGGCCTTTGCTGCTCCTCTCCCCACCCCACCAGTGAGAAGGCTGGGGGTGCTCAAGGAGCTGAGAAGGGAGAGAGCTGGAACAGCTGATCCCAGCTGACCCAAGGGATGTTCCAGGCCACATGGCATCAGGCTCAGCATGGAGAGCTGGGGGAAGAAAAAGTAGGGGGTGTGAGGTTTAGAGCAATGGTGTTTGTCTTCCCTAATGACCATTTCACATTGGAGCCCTGCTTTCCTGGGGATGGATGAACACCTGCCTGACCACAGGAAGTGGGTAATGAATGCCTTGTTTTGCTTTGCTCTTGTGAAGCTTTTGTTTGACCCATTGAAATGTTTTTATTTCAACACAAGAATTGTCTTTTACCCTTCTGATTCTCTCCCTGTCCCAGTAAGGAGGAGAGAGCGAGCAGCTGTGTGGGGCTGAGCTCCTGGCTGGTGTTAAACCACAATACCAGTTAATGTGGAAGATTAAACACATTTTATTTCAGTTTTCAGCTAAAATCCATCTTCACACCCTAAAGGGTGCTTCCATCAGATTGCATTTGCCAGCAGAGCCTGAGTTGAATGTTAGTGTGAAGAGTGGTGAGCACCACACACCCAACACCTCGGTATAATGACATGTGACTTCAGCTTGTGCTTCTCTTTAGGGGATGACTAATGAGTCTTTGTCTCATAGAAGACATTAAAATACAATCACATTATGTTAGATCAGTTCTCACAACTGCTAAATTACAGAGTGGTAGGCAGTGGATTTTCTGCAGTGGATTCCAGTCAAACTTCTCCTGACACAAATGTATGTGATAATTCACCATGTAGACGGAAATGTATGCACTATTGTATTTTACAAGGCAGATTTTTCTTATGTTTTTACAGGTTTTTCTGGCTCTGGTAAAGTCTCTAATGAAATTCCAGTCCAGTAGTTGACTCATTAAGCTTTCCCTCAATCCATCACTGTAAAACTGATTATCAAGATGTTGTCTTTTGGTGTTATCAATCTTGAGTGACTTTTTTGGAGATTGATGCACATCCGTTCTTATGACTGGCTCAGATGATATCTGCTATTTATCTTGATCTCCTTTTATTTAGTGTTATAACTTAGAAGGTTATACTGCCTTTTTTGATTGAATTTTAATGATGAGGTCTTGACTACAAGACAGACCTTCCACAGCTTTCAGACACATTTTACAAAATAGTGTCCTCAGGCTTTCCTTGCTGACACATTTCCAGATTGTCTTTTTCATGCAGTCCCAAAGGGGGTTTGCTCTACTCTGTGTGTGCTCATGTTCAGGTGGATGTGCTGCAGTGGTACAGCCAGCTTTAAAGAAAATTGGGGATAGAGAATTACTCCACAGTATAAAACAATTATTTGCCAGCTTCCCTGAGGCTGTTAATGGGTCTGCAAGGGGCAAATTAAGTTAAAAGGGAAGTAGAAGAAGCAAGACATGGTTCTGTCAGCCATATAATTGTAACTAGACCAACATGTCAGTGAAATGCCAGGTCAGTTGTGGCCAGTAGAGTCATGCTCTAGTTAAGCACAGACAAAACCAAGCAAAGAAAAGTGAGGAGAAAGAGAAATAAGGGAGGGGAAAAAAAGCTTTGGAATGGTATTGGCAGCAGTATCAGACACTGGTGATGGGATAGTTTAGGCCACAGCTGAAGCCAGGCCAGTTGGGAGATGTTTTTGAGGATGGTCTCTGAAAACTTTTTGAGGGGCAGGACAGAAAACTTGGCATTAAGGGATGGAAGTGGCTTGTCCCTTAGTGTGTTCTTCACCATGTGTATCTGACCTGTTACACATCCCTTTCGAGTCCATTCATTTTTAGGACCAATACCTCTTGTATTTGAAAGGACTGTAAGCCAGCCTCTGTGTTATAGGACTTAAGGACAGTTTTCCAACTGGAATAATTAAAACTTTAAATTTACCCAAATTTTTTTTGTTTCCTTTTTTTTTTCTTTTCCCAGCAGTACCTTGCACTTTGGGTAGCTTTTGTTAAGGATGGTGCTGTGGACCCCAGTCCTGGAATAAAGCTGCCAGTCTCCTTCAGAAGAAACATACTGATGCAATCCTGGTGGCTGCCTAGTTCCTGCTAGTATGGGGTCAGACAGCTGCCTTTGGTGCAGGGGAGCTGTGTCCAGCATACAGCAATCCTGGGAGGTGATTTTTTTTTTTGTGCATCATTTATTCTCTTGCTGGGGTTTCCTATTCATCCCCAAGGAGTCAAACTTCTCCATGGAGGGCTTGGGAAATGATCACTGCTTGTTTGTGCTATAGGACACCAGGAGGGTTGTAGTTTCATAAATGGACCCTTCTGCATTTATTCAGGCTCATTGCAGAGCTCTTACAATGGGCAGAAAATGAGGTGTATTTAGGTCAGTAATTGACAAGCACTTAAAGCATGTGCCCCTATTTGCCCCCTGCCCCCACTGGACACAGCCACATGTGCAGTCATTTGTAACTTGCTTTATGGTGCTGTATTCAGAGCCTCTGCCTGTTCCCAGCTGCACTTCAGTATCCAATGGGGACTGTAAATCAGATGATGCATTTTAATGCAGTATAATAATATATTTCTAGTGGAGAAAGAGCTTTCTTCTCTGTCCCTCCTTGGTGGAATTATTTGCATTTTTTCACTGTGTCTGCATGTGTGCCAGTAATTCTGGAGATTAACCTTAATCTCTGATTGAAAGCAGAGCAAAGTGACATTAGCTTGTAAAATGGATTCTGTGAGAGATACATTTAATGATTTTCTTTTTTTTCCCCCTCAGTAGTCAAAGGTAAACTGCTGCTAGCAATGCTATTGGACCTCTATTTCCTTCTTTTTTCCTTTTTTTTTTCTTCCCGCTTAAAGGCTTTGCCATTCAAAGACATGAAGTTTTAGAGAGCTTTTGGATCTAATTCACAGATGGTGTGTAGTTCCCAAGTGCATCCTTTATGATAAGGAATCAGTTGTTTGAAAGTATTTTCTCAATAAGCAGGTTCAATTGATTCTCAGAGACGGCTGCCTGAGCTGAGAAACTTCTTCTTGTTGGAGGTGAGGAAGAAGAAAACACGTAACAGAGAAGCTGGGTGCTTTGTGACATCTGTTTGTCCAGAGATAGTAAATTCCTTGGAAAGTCTCATGTCTTGCCAGGTCACACAATTGTGTAGCTCTTTTGGGTGATTTGTAAGTTCTAAATGTGTCTTTAACTCTCAAAACAAGAATCATATGATTTCTCCTACTTTTTTCTTCTTTCAATTGCTGTGTGGGTAGATGTACAGCATCTTGCCCCCTGTTAGTCTCCCTCCTTGGGGATGAGACCATCAGACCTGTGAGACAAACTCCAGTTGTGCTATAATGTTTAATTGCAGAACATTAAAACCAGCCTCTGTGCTCTGTTCATCCCTGCAGGGCAGCTGGAGCAGCAGGTCTCAGCTCCTGGCTCTGCAGTGCCATGAGAGCAGGAGATGGATCTGCTGGCTCAGAGGGGTCCCTTGCCAGGTGCAGATGTGCTCCAAAGCAGACCCTCAGTGGGCAGGCAGTCACTGCGAGCTACCACAAAATGCTAATTCCAGTGGAAGTTGTTTTTTCATAACTCTGCTGAAGAAATAAAGCTCAAGGCAATGCTTATCTGTCAAATACTTACTGGAGGACTGTTAGTTCGTGTTTCTGTTAAACTCTGGCAGTGCCCAGCTACTGGCAAAAGGCATCTACTTGAGCAGAGGTGGGGAGGGGACATTGTCACCAGGGCCTCTCCACTTCTGCTCTGTGTTACCAAAGCACTAAAGGGGACTGTTTGCAGGTTTTAGTGTAAATAAAAGACCCTAATAAATTGTCTTTGCAACAGGATTATCACTGCCCAGCCAGGAACTCCTCCTCCTTGGAGGATATTGGCAGTGCCTGGTCCTAAGAGGCAGCTCAGCCATAAAGCTACTGAATCAATTTCAAGAAAACTGGTTTTAGTTGCCTGGTGATACTGACCCCGTAGTTGGGTAAACACTTTTGGTGGCTGGAATTGGTAGGACTGTGCTGTGTTTTTGTTCCCAGTGCTGGTCTTTTGGGGATGGTCCAGTTCTGTTGACATCTGCAGCTCAGACTGCAGTGTACACTGCGACAGTGGAATTATCCTTATACTCTCACTCAGCTCTCCGTATCTTGCTTTTCCAGCTGTTTTTCAGAGGGCAGCTGTTTCTCCTTGGCTTGCAACAATGTTCAGACCATGCAGAAATTCCACCTTTAGGTTTTGTAGCCAGTCTGGTATCTGTATTTTATAATTTCCTCTTTTTATTGTTGCCTACTTCCAAATGTCATTGGAAACAGCCTTTAGTGCCTCTTTCCATAGCCTATCCTTATAAAGATCTGCCATTAAATTTTGTGTCAGTTCAAGAGGAGGAAGGAACGTGGCCTTACCTTAGCCATGTGCTATAAACATTTGTTATGTGCCTGCTGCACTTCACCTCCTTGGCCAGCCTGTGCTTTCCTTGGCTTTCCAGTTACTTAAATGAGTGTGGTTTGGGGACCTTGTGCTGCCCCATGCCTGTTACTGTCACAGTGAATTACACTGGCTGCTGGAACACTCCCAGTGACAGCCTCTGACAGCCATCCTGGAGGTACTATTTGTCAGAGGCTGTGGTGATGGGTCTCAGGAAAGGGCCTGGCACTTGACAGAACAGTTGCCTCTCTCTCCCTCTCTCTCCAGCACAAATGCTTTGGAGCCCCAGAGCTGTCTGTAGCAGACTGTGGCAGTGCCAGCTCCTGTCTGTTTTTGGGGATGTCTTCACTGCTGGAATAAATATTTTTTCATAGCATTCCTTGTAAGGATCTTCAGCTTTTTAGGGCAAAGTCCTATTTTTTAAAGTTCTTTGAATGAAGAATTCACTGCTTTGGTTGTATTACCCCACAGTTGCCTTCCATCCTCCCTTTTTTTTCTAATCTCTCCTTCCCCTCCACCTTTAACTTCACTCTGTCTAAAGAAGTTCAGTGAAAAATTTGTATCAACAGTTTGATATTGCTTACAAGCTGACAGCACTAGAAAGCTCCTTCTCCCCTACTCACCCCAATACTTTCAGGAGCCCCTGCACCCCTGGAGCAGTGTTGCCTCTGTGCTGCTGAGGAGGTGATCCAACCCCCACGAGCACAACCTCAGCTTCTTTCTGCTCAGCATCTGGGAGCAGCAAGTATTGTGGTTTATTAGACACCATTATGTGCAGAGGAACTTGAAGTGCTCCAGCTTTCCCTATTCTTGCAGTTTTGAGAGCATTCTTGAAACTTCCCATGCCGGTCAGTTTGGTCATGAAGGAGAGAGATGAGTGCTGGGTGTACTTCCCCTAAGGAATGGTTGATTGATCCATGCTGGAAACAGTCAGCCTTGTTGACTACAGGGAGCAGAGTACAGATGGGAGCTGTGCTTCCCTTTCCCTGTCAGCCGGATGCCATTGATTGCCTTAGAACACGGACGTTTTCATTAAGCTCATTTTAGTTCTCAGATTTTTGTCATTCACAGTGTTTATGAAAGGAAGAAATTAATGGCCCTTGCTAAATAGTGCAGAGGAGAACTGGGAAAGCTTCCCAGAGTTTTGGTCTGATCCTTACTTTCTTGCATTATATCTTTGGGTTTTTGCATGGGTTGTTCTGGTGGCAAAGGCTGGGGACTGGTGCCACTCACAGAGCCTGACTGCAAGGCTGCTGTGCTCCCTCTGGGTCACCTCCTCTGCTCCTGTGTCTGCTGGAGGTGGGGAAGGTCTTCAGGGGTCAGAAAAACATGAATTTTCCCCTTATAGGCACAGTGCAGACAGGGATGTTTGGGCTGTTGACATGAATGGTCCCAGAGGGAATCCCAAGGCAGTGCTGCCCCTCCCTGCCCTGATGCTGCTCTCTGCAATGCCTGAAGCTGCAAGGCTGAGATCAAAGGGTGCTTCTGCTCCCAGCTGCAGTGGAGGGGCTGCCTGGATCCTGTTCTGTCCTGCATGGAGCTCTGTACTGTTGGAAGGGGCAGGAGATGCTCAGGTTGCAGAGAAAGCAGGGGCTGGCCAGGGTCTGTCTATGGGCTGTTAATATCAAAGCCTGCTGGGGTTCCAGGACAGCTTATGCATGTCCAAGTCCTGTCTGAGACCCCAAATCTGGTCAGGGCCTTGTGAGGACTGAAAGCTGGGGAAAGCACAGCAGACCCCAACAAGGTGATGCCTGTGACCATGGGCTGGGAACAGGGGCCTGCCTGGCTGCTGCAGAGCACAAGGGTCCTTGGTCCTACCCCCTGGCAATCCCTGCTTGCCTCAGTTTCTTTCCTATTGCATTGCACTCACCATCTGTCAGCTGCAGCTTTCCTCAGCAGCTCTCCTCCCTCCCACCTCTTGCACCCATCAGCCTCAGAGGGAAGCCAGCACCTCGTGTGTCCCCCAGGGCATGGGGCTGCTGCCATGGCAGGGTGTGATGTCAGCGACCACTGCTTGGATCCATCCCCTCTACCCTTGGGCTTTGCAGCCAAACAGAGGCTTAAAACCAGAAAACAAAACAAATCTGTCAGAAAACCTGGTATTTGTGCTGTTTCCTTGAAGGCAGAGTGCCATAGCAGGCAGCTGGGTAGTGGCAGTTGCTTTGGAGAGCTGGACAGAGGCTGTGTCTCTTGTAGGGGCCTGGATTTTATCATATGCTTCTTATTCTGCAGGTTTCCTAGTCAAGATGTATTTACTACATGATTCTTGGCTAATTATTTCTAGCATGGCACTGATTGAGCTGTTAATAAAGTGTGAAGGTGCCTCGCAGGCACTTTTTGAGTCTTAAAGAAATGATCTACATCTAAATTGCAAATAGTAAAATTTCCTTACCCACCAATATTAAGGTGATAGCATCTCCACTATTGTAAAATTAATCAAACTTCTCCTGGTGACAGAAACGTTAATTTAAATTTTTCGTCACAATTACAGAGAGAGTTATTGCAGCCTCTGACTTGTAATTAATTTCTCTTTCTTTTCATCACTGTGTTACAGCCCTTTGTAATAGTGATAAATGGAGTATCTACCTGACCTTTTTTTTCTTATATAATATAAATTGCTTTTAGGTTTAAATAAAAATACTTCTGGTTAATCAGTGCTTTTCCATAAATATGAGGAAAATAGGATAGGAAAGAATAGCTTGGGGTTGTTTCAAATAAGCATCTCTGCAGTTAATATGATATGCAGCAATGAGATCAGGAGTAGCAGGGACCAAATACAATATTAGACAATGTCCCCATGTTCTGTGTTGTCCCAGTGGAACCACGTGTGCAGGAAACAGACGATGAGGAGAGGTTTGCTGCTGCTGAGGGAGGATTGAAAATAGGATTGGCAGAGGACAGTGGTGCATCAAACCACTGGCATGAGCAAGAACTGAGAGAGGTTGAGGGATAATTGTCACAAGAAAAAAATTAATGGGTCAATCAGTCAAATGTCTTAGGTATGTCAGCACCAGAAATACAAAGGAGGAGCTTTATGCCTTGTGTGTAATCAGTGTTACAATTTAAAAGCTATAGCAGAGGTTTGGTAGAAAATGCCCACAGACAGAGTCCTGATAGAAGAATTACAGCTCATTCAGGGAGGACCTGGCTGTGGGGGAGTGGCTGATTCTCAGACTGAAGTTATGGTGTGTCTGCTGCAAGGCTCCTGGGGTGGGTTTTTGGACAGGAATTCTGTCAGGGACAGTCAGCTGGGGGACGAATGATGCTGCTGCTGAGCATTGGCAGATCAGTTCCCTGGTGGGCTCTGGGCAAGGTAAGGAGCTGTGGGAGAGCCACCTGCGTGGTACGGCAGGTGGGCAGTGCTGTGTGGAGAAATGGGGAAGATGGACTTGCTTAATGTGAGGGAATGGGAATCAGAGTGGGACCAAGTGGTAGCTTTGAAACTCTGCAAATGACTGCAGAAGAGAGAAAGTGAGTGAACTATTCCCAAATCCTGGTGTGGCTTGGAAAAGGGAGGTTGACTGTTCAAATGGATTTGTTTGAGGCTTATCCAGGGATATGGTAAACTGTTTCAGTAAAATCACCTGGGTATCATATGTCACAAGTGACTCTGAATCCAGCAGTTGATAGCATTAATCCCTAATTACAGGCTATCTCATCTGAATTACTCTATGACATTCAGTGATCTGTGTTACAGAGGAGAACAGAATAAATTATGAGAGCACTGCCTCAGGCTGAACAACATCATAGATCAGTAAATACCAAATTTTGTGTAGATCTTTGATAAGCATCCACTTTTTTGATGCTTGTTTGAAACACATTTCCTTTATGGTTAAGTTTCCCACCTGTAAAATTTGTGTGCCTGTGGTCTCTGGGTTTCACCCAGGCAAGTCTCCTGTTAGAGGCATTTGGCCACCAACCAACTTACCAGGCAAACTACATTTTTCACTCAAATGTAGTTAATGACCCAAACGAAATGAAATGCTTGTTACGGGTTGATTTAAACAATGTGGTCTAATGACAATGTTCTCTCCTTTCTGCCCACTCTCAATTACAATTCCACTTTATTTCAACTAGGCAAAAAGAAAACGAGCTTTTTAAACAAGGCTCAGGAATGTGTCTGTTGGCTGGAGGGAAGCGAGGAGGGGGGGGACCATTTAGCTGGAGATTTTTATTTTGAAATTTCCTGACAAAAATTAATTAGAAGAACCATGTAATTACAATAAATGTGTCTCATTGGTCCCTAGTGGCTTGTTTCTAAACAGTGAAGGATTATTTAGGCATTCGTGACAGCAACAAAAAGTAACAAATAAATGTAATGGGTTCTTTTTACATACAATAAAAATGACATAGAGTAGCTGCATGTTTTACTAATTTTGCTACAGGATCTTAAAGAGGTGGGATGGTTGTACAATTGGTTTAATTTTTGCCGTGGATGCAGAGGTTGGACTTGGGCTGAGATGCTGACTGGTGCTCCTTCTGGTGTCCCACAAGACACCTGGGAAGAGGGGTACCCCAGCACTCAGAAATGTGGGTATCTCCACTTGCTGTGTTGCCCAAATTGCATGTTCCTCCCATGAGAGGTGTAAATATTCCCTGAAGCTGAGCTCAGTGGCTGTTGTGGGACATGGTGGCTTGATTTTCATCGTGCCTGTGATGAACTCTCTGTTACTGATGAAAATGGGTAAATTCTTCCTGGGGCGCTTTTACCCCAAAGCTCAGTGAGGCAGGAGTGGGATACCTGTGGAGTTGGAGAACACTGGGATAAATCCATCTCCACTGGCTTTCTCTGCTTGTTATGGGGCTTGCATCTGCAGAAACCTGAGAATTGTGATGTGATTTAGCCTTAGAAATACCTTGAGTTCAGGTCTTTTCACTTGTTCTTGTTCCACTGTGTTTCCAGGGTAAGCAAAGCTTGAAGGGAAAACCTCACCAGTAGATCATGTGAGTTGGATTTAACCAATTATAAACATATAGATCAGGTGGACACGTATCATCTTAATACACCCTCCCCTTCTAAATGATGTTGCTTACAGGGCAGAGATCTCTCTAGTCTGTCCTGTGCTGTCCTATCCTGCTGAACATCTACAGCTTTGTCAGGTAAGTATGTGACTTCATCCTGGCTTGGATGCATCAAGTAGATGGTTGTGCTATTTGTGGAAAGACTCATGATCTGGACATGCCTCTTTTTTTGTTTTCTGTAGAACAACCCCTATAGCAAAGCTGGCCTGGCTTTGGGATGTTGGTTGGGTGAGGTGAATCACACCCTCCAACCGTGTTTGGATCTTAAGGGTTGTGCATAAGAGCCATTGGTGGAGACATATGAACACTGTAAATCTTTTTACTGCATGTACCAACCATAAAGAGAAGTGATCTTCAAATGACATCATCAACACAAAGGGCACTAGGAGAAGTTCCAATTTATGATACAGTAAATCATCAAGCAGTCCAGTAATGAACAGTGAGCCTGGACAGTTTTGCAAAGTGAGTTCCCATATAGAATGGTATTGTGCATTGAAATGTGGGCTCCAAACCTGCTTAGCTAGTACCACTTAAGCTGCTTTAGTGAGACCATTTTGGATTTCCACAGTCGACCAATCTTCCCAAATTGCTCAGTGTCTAATGTAATCCCAGATGTATTTACCATACTTCATTGTATTTATAGAGGTGACTAGGCCATGAAGACATGGCTTATTTCCAGGGACAAGAAGTCCGTGTTCTTCAGTGTATTTTCCTCTAAAAGCAATGCTGTGGCGCTCTTGGAGTGTGTGGTGAACACATTTGTCTTTGCTCAGTGACGATGGTTGATCATTAGCAAAATGTATTTCAGTATTTATGGTTACAGGCGTATTGACCTTAATGCTCCAGGCAGCAGTGATGGGATCGCAGCCAGGCACCACGGGGGAGGTGCCCTGTTCCTGTGCACAGCTCTCCCTGAGCAGAGAAAACGCCTCCGAGGCATGGCAGCTGCGAAGGGCAGTGGGTAAGAGGAGCAAGTCCTTGGTTCAAGTATGATAAACTAACTGGCTGCTACAGCCCTGTCCCTTTTCCTCTCCACTGGGTCTTGCCCTCACTCAGCACACAGGCTGTTAAACCACATGCTCCTCTGGGGCCCTTCTGCACAGCTGCCCTGCACTGAAGGGATTACACTCGTCGGTGCCAGTGTGAGGATGTGGCCCATGGACATGTCTGCTGGTGATGCTGCCAGAACTCGTGCTTTGAGGGATGTTCTGCTCCAGCAGAACTGTAGCTTTGTCACATCACTACCAGTGGATGTACATCTGCATATTCCTTTATTCTTAGAAGTGCCTAAAGTCAAGTTATGCTTGCAAGACAAATATATGATGTCCTGAAGCATAATTTATATTTTGCTATAGGTTTAGTGTGATTCCTGGCCAGGCAAAAAAGGCAGGCTTTTCTGTTGAGCAACATGACAGTCTTGTGACATAATGAATTACACACAGCTGGTTTTTCTCTGGCTTAGGAATTTTGTTTCATTATTACCATATCTGTGGGATTTCTTAATATTCTTGAATCTGGACTCTGCTTACAGGCATATTGGATTATTCGTATGCTAGAATGAAATATGATATGGAAGGGAGCATAGAATGTGCTTTATTTGTGGGCAACTGCATATGTAATGGTGTATAAAGACTCGGGAGCAGCTACTTAGATGCAATGTCTCTTCTGCTTTCTCATTCATCACGATCATTTGTAAGCTTCTTCTCCTAGCACTGCTTCTCTTCTTCACCTCACTTTCCTGAAGTTTTTTCTAACAGCCTTTTAGGCAGTTGACATTGGTAATTAAATAAAATAGACTTCAAGGGGATGGCTGACGTGCCTTGTGTTCAGCTGCACAGTGTTAACAAGGCTGGGCCTTTGGGACTGGATCTACAACCTCCACAAGAGTTTGTGGGACATACTCAACTCCCACAGACTTTATAAGAAATTGAGAAGGCATTCAGTACAGGAGAGGGCTTTGGGGGGTGCTTTTCCTGGCCTCCTCTGGGATGAAATGGAGGTTCTTGGAAGAGAAATCTCAGGGGACAGAATACCAGTATTTACTCCCCAAGCCAGCCAAGGATACAGGAGTTAGAGGCAGACAGGGAACAGATTTAAGATCTCAGTCCATGCCTCAAATATCAGGTTTTTACATGTGAGGCTCGGTTACTCATGAGTAGAATGTTAGTCTTATGGAAAAAAGGCTGAGCTGAAAGTTTCACTTACCTATGGCAAAGTAGGGATGTATGATGGATGATATGAAATACCTTGTCAGAAAGTTTAAATTGGTCTATTTTGTTAGTGTTTTAGTAATGATCACTTTTGACTCTTCTTAATGAAAAGCATAAGGAAGAATGACTTAACTCTTTGGGTGCTTCCATTGGTCAATCACATTCCCTAATTGTATGCCCAGTTGTATGAAATGTCAGTTTCCAATTGCCAGTGCCCTTGAATTTTCTAAGGGTTATTTGGTTGATGCAAATGCATCTTGCTTTACCTTAATGTTTTACTGCATCTTCAGCAGCAGTGATGAAAAACTCCCCTTTGTGTTTTGTTAGTGGTTCTGTCCATCTCCAGTGAAATATATCTTAATAAAATACTGTGCAGTTTGCTACCAAACCCAACGTGCCTACAGGTTTCCATTTAGGTAAAAGGGAGTGCCCAGCTTGGCTGTGTACAGGTGAACCACTTGGCTCTTGCTGTTATGGGCTCAGTCTGTGTCAGGCTTCTCTGGAGAGCAGCCTTGTGATTCAATAGCTGGTCTGCAGTTCCATGAATTACATCCAGGGAATTGTTCAAGAGGGAGGGATGATAACACAAATGGGTCACTTGGGCTAACTCACACCACTCTCTTGGGCACACTGGATCAATTTCCTAATGGATCCAAGTTGGGTGTGTTTTGGAAAACTGCTGGCAATGTGTATGTACACTCCCATGCTGCATCACATAGACAAAACCAACTCCAAATTCTGTTCTATTTCAGTCTGTTCACATTTCATCTGTATTTGAGACTTTTGAAGTTGAATGAAGCACTGGAGATTGTACTAAATGGAGTAACCTGGGATTGATGAGTGAGTGGTCTAAATGTTCACTTCCTATCTCTCCACTGTTGTGAAGTTTAAATTGTGGGGACAGGGAATCCTGGTGAAACAGAGTCCATAGCTTGAATTGCAACTTTTGCTGCCCTCTAGCCTGGTGATAATACCAAGCAATGGAAATGCATTCAGTTAAATGTCTGGATATTGACCCTAAGCCTTTCTACTTTAGGATCCTTTTCCTCCACTTGATTCCTCAAGTTGGAGAAAAGCATAGCATAAACCCATAGTTTGCTATCAAATTAAGCTGAAGAAAAACCTCTCCTTCCTGCATAAAATTCATCAATTTTTTCATCCTGACGAAGGGTATCTTGCTTGTGTAAACTCAAACATGTAGCTGAGATCTGTGGACACCCTGACATGTAGAGATGGAGCAGAGACAAAACCTATGGACTGACATTGGTTTTACATATTTGTCCATTTAAGTGCACAAGAATCTGGTGGGTGTTTTGTGCCCTGAAGAGATGTAAAGTGTTGTTATTATGGAACCTCAATTAAACATAAATTCCTTTTTTTCCCCCCCTTGGTTTTTGGTACTGCGTTGTCTCCATTTTTTGTGAGGTTTTTTGAATATGCACAACTGGCTGAACTAATGTGAAGATGATTTTTTTTCCAGTACTGGGATTTCTTTTCCCAGGTGAAAGAGGGGTATATTAATGCGTGGGATATAAAGTTAAAACAGTTTATGTTTTTGGCCAAAACTTGAAGTTTGTGAGAATGAGTGTGGGTCTTTGCCAAGTATGCTGCTCCTCTGTCCAGGTTTGGGTTGTTGTGCAGACCCCTCACTCACTGCTTGACATCAGAGAGGAGAAGCCATTAAAGGGTGCCCAGTCTCTGGCTATTTTGGGAAGATAGCTCTCAAAGTCTACTCCTCTCAAGAGCCAAGTATCAAAGGAAGTTGATAAAGTTGCTGGTGAATGCTTTTGAATGTCTTTTAGTGTAATCATTGAAATGGGGGATACAAAGGACGTGGCATATCAGGGGCACTTATGTTTCAAGTGAAGTCTGGGAATGGAAGAGTGTCCTGGGTTGATTTCTGTGCAGCTTCAGGAGTGCTGAGTGAAACTGGCTTACACATTTGATACGGCATGCTACTCTTTTCCCCTTATTATTATTTTGCATAACTAGTTTAGTTGACAGCAGACTGGTTTTGCTCCTTTGATCTCTGCTCGTCTTTGACTGTATTTTCCATAACTACTTAGTATAAAAATAAAATGTGCAGGCCGCATCAAATAAACTAATTAAAGATTAGAATGAAAAAGTGTCAAAATCCGAGACCTTGCTGAGGCAGATTAGTCACTGCATACGAGACACAATCGAATAACTAATGGGTTGCTGTAGTAACGGGGGAATCGATACCCCTCGGCTGCTCGGGGAGTTGACAGTAATTTCTGCTGGGTCATAGATTCTGGAAAATGAAGTGCCACCTACTACAGCACAAGTAATCTCTGTGGACTTTTTGACAACAGAGCATCCTACAAAGTTTATATCAAAGAAAATATTAATCCCTCAAGTCTTCTTGTTTACCTCTGCAGGGCTTATCTGATATTGTTAGAGCCACAGACAATTAAGTTTAGCCTCCTCTGTGGGCTTGTGATGGGTTAGCTCTGCAAGGAAGCCTTTGGTTTTCCTTCTGAAGTGATGGGTTCGTAGGACACAGCAGTACCAGGGTGCTGGACTGTGGGAAGGGGGACCTGGAACAGTCCAGTCTGCTGTGCCAAATCAGCTCCTCTTACTTGAGGAAAACTCCTGCTGAAAGCAAGTGGAGCTTGAGTGGAGAGGAGGAAGTGTACTTGGGTAATTATAGGGTGGTTTGTAACCCAACTGTAAAGCCAGGCTTGCTGTAGGCTGCATGTATTCGTGCCTTGGAACACAGAATTTCCAAGATATTTCCTTGTTCTCTCTGAATTGATTGCAAACCTTCTGGGATGGGATCACTCTTATGTGTCTGGGCAACACCTAGAGCCGTGTCAGCTGTGTATCCTGACTGCTGATGGGTGGCAAAATTGGGCTCTGGTGGGACAGGCAGCACAGCTCTCCATCCAGGAGTGGGAGCTGCAAGCACCCAGTGCAAAAACTTGAGAAGGAAAGGAACAAGTGGAGAGGGCTCAGGCAGGACTTCCCAGCTGCAGACAGGGAGAGAGTCCAGTGAAGCACGAGGAGTTAATGTCAGCCGGAGAGCTACAGGGGGATAAGTCCTTCTTCCAAACGTTTGGGGGGATGGTGGTGCTGGAGGGAAAGTAGGCCACTCCCTAATGAGGGGAGTGGTGGTAGTTACGGCTGGAAATGGCCTGAGATCGTGAGCTCCTGAAATTCATCTTCAGCACAAAACGATCAGGAAAATAAGACCAGGCAAAATGGAGCATGGGGGCGGGGGCTGTGTAAAAATAGCCTGGCTAATTAAGAGCAGATAAGGGACTATCCAAGTACTGGCAAACAGCGCAAAGAGAGGCTCCTGCCTTTCCCGAGCCCTGCTTGCCAGGGCTGCGGGGCCGGGAGCCCTTGCTGGCACAGAGGATGAGCAGGAGGCTCCCAGCCCGTGCCCGTGAGAGCTGGATGCGGGGGCTGCTGGTGCCCGGGACACTTCCCATTCCTCGAACCTCGCTCACGGCAGTGCTGCTGCCATCCCTGTGCTCCAAAATCCGTGGGAAATTGGCTGGGCTGGGGGTGCAAGAGGGGCATTGCCATGGAGCTATTACAGCTACGCGGGGTCAGTGGGGAGCAAAGGCAGCCCTGACCCTTCCAGGTGGGCTGTGCTGTGGAAAGGCAGAGATGCTTTCTCTCCCTGCAGCCTCCTGCTGTGGTATCGGCTGTGAGGGTGCCTGTGTCCTGCTCGGCACCGGGTGGGAATGGGGAGCTGCTCCCCCTTCACCTGTTCCCCAGTTTGTGGGACCAGTGTGTACTGGGAAGAGCCCAGTGCTAACTCTGATATTCATCCACAGCTCTGCAGCTGCTGCTGGTGTTCGTGCTGGTTACTACATAATGTTGGTGAATAATAATACCTGACCCAGTAGAACAAGAACTCTTTTATCAAACACATTTAAAGAAAAATGACAGTCCGTGTAGCATGTAATAGAATGGATGATAAATCACAAAATGGAGAAAAACAATTGTTATTCCTCCTGGTATGAGTTCCTATTCAGAAGGTCCATACGTTATGTTTTTGATGACATAAATTTAATGAAGTTCTCTGCAAATGCTGACCAGAAGTCAATATCCAACTCAGTCCCAAGAAGTTTCCTAATACTTTTGTTTGTTTTAGGTAATAGATCTGTTCATGTGTATCTCTCCTATTAAGTGCTGTGATATGATACCATGATGAAGTTACAATATGGAGCTTGACTAAAACAGCATTATCAGAAATGTCACCCCCTAACAAATTAGCAGTTGGGATGTTTGCCCTCTGGTTACAAAACCTTGTTCCTTTTGTCTTTTGCTATAACTTATAATAACAAAGCCTGTGATGTAAATGTCTTCAGGGTATGTTTCCAGTAGTAAAGTGTGAAACGTGTTTCAGTGGGGATATGGGGGGGAAACAGACTTCTTTAAAATTCAAGACAAAGGATTTTTTGCCTTGGGCATTCCAGCTACAGCTGCTGTTGATACCCACATATCTGGTTATGTAATCCACAACCTTTAAAATGGACAAACAAAACAAAAAATCCCCCCAGAAATGTAGTTGCTAATTTCTCTGGAATTGATTTATGATAGAGAGGTTGCAGATTTCAAATGAGTGAGGTGCTGTTTGTATTTACAGCTTTAGAGCCTGGGGATCAAGCAAGAAAATGGAATGAGATTTTGATTTTTTTTTTAAACTGAAAATAGAAATTCACAGGTCTTACTCCAAAGCCAGTGCAAAAACCTCCACTGGGTTCTATGTTTTTCCTTCAACAGGGCATAGGAAGAATTGCAAATTTAAAAAAAAATATATAAAAAAACCCCCAGGCCTCAAAGCTGTGGCTGGTCCCAGCTCTGCTTGTGCTGCAGCAGGTCAAGGGGGAGCTCCTGTCTCTGACTCACCAAGGGAGGTAGATTCCTGAGATGCTCTCCCCAAACCTCTGCCAGTGACAGCAGGGCAGGCATTGTCTCACTCCTAAATCCACCTGGCTCCAGTTCTCTTGCCTGTGTTGGGCTGCTCTGTGCAGGTGGGAGAAAAAGATCTTGATGGGAACTTTTCCTCCCTGTCCTTTGCCAGTGGCAGCGTTCCCCGAGCAGCCAGCAAAGGGTCTCGAGGCAGCCTGGGTGTGCAGGGCTTTGGGCAGGTCCTGCCTCCTGGGAGGTGCAGTGCAGGCAGGGCAGGAGAGGGCACGAGCTCTGCATATCCAGGAGCAGGTGGGGAGAAGAGGTGGTGGGTTTGGTGGGCATGGTGAGCTGTGATCAGCACATGCATGATTTACTGGGTATGGCTGTGCCAGCCAGCTGTGTGGAAGGGTTTGGGGCTGGGCTTCTCTGCCAGGGGGTGTTGTTTTACCAAGCCAGCACATTCATGGTTAATAATCTTTGCCATCATCCTTCCTGGGAATCAAAGAATGAGCTAACTTGTGCTCCTCAGGAGCAGTACCTGTCTTCATTTCAACAAAGGAAACAGAGACAGAGACAGTCTTTGGTTAGATATTACTAAGTGTTGCTTTTTATTTTTAAGATGCCACAGAGAAAACTTAGAGTGTAGAAGCTTAATCCATAATGGTGACACTTCACTTATCCAGGCAACTGGGAAGTGCTTAAATAGTGAAGCCTGTGGCTTAATTATTTACCTGTGGCTTAATTGGGTGTAATTCTACTGAAGAGTCTGTTTATTTTCCTATGGAGAGGCTCTAAGATGCCTCTAAATGAAAATGTTACTGGTCTCTACCTGTGTGCCCCTTGACTTCAGCAGCACAGAGCTCATTTAAATATGCAGAAACCTGTAAAAAACTATGTTTTCTCTGGTGCAATCAGCCTGTGTTTTCCTCTGGTTTTGCAGCTGGGAATGTGTCCTGGGAGGTGAGAAAACCCCTCCCATATTTCTGCACACATTGTGCTGCTCAAACCTGGCACAAGAACTATTGCTGATGCTGTGCTGGGGAAGAGAGGCTCCCCAGAGGAGAGAGAAAACACTGGAACCCCCTGGAAGGCTGTCCTGGGTGTAATCCCACACTGGCACCCCTTCATCTGAGCCCAAAGGTCTTAGGAGTAAGAGTTAGGGAGGCTCATGCTCTTCTCTTGCTGTTCTCCACATGCTTTTCATCCTCTGCAAACTCCATGTTGGTAATTTTTTCTGTCCCAGAGCTGGGAAGGATCCTTTTTTGCAGGATCACATACTCAAAGTTATTCTCCTATTAGTGTGTCTGTGG
The DNA here is from genome assembly GCA_013400775.1 of Chaetops frenatus. Lineage (NCBI taxonomy): Eukaryota > Metazoa > Chordata > Aves > Passeriformes > Picathartidae > Chaetops > Chaetops frenatus. The sequence goes on from VZTR01020481.1 coordinate 170,365, forward strand.
GTTTTGCTGTTTATATTCCAGGCACAAATCCCTGGTGAATGGAGGCAGACCAGGGGTTCTACCCTGGCCACTCACCCTTATTTAGATGACCCTTTTGACTTCAGTGTGTTATTCCTGCATGCCTAAGAATAGTTTTCCTTCGTGAGAGGTTAGAGGGTTGAATACCAGGGCTTTTCATTTACATATTCTGGTTAGAGGCTAAACCATCTCTTGCATCCAAGTGTGTGGAAAATCTCTTCCTACTGTTCTGCCAGTGTAAAGTCTTAGGAAAGGATTTTTATCTTGAATATCCATTTAATTCAAACTAAATGTGCTCATATACATTCTGGCTAGGTTTTCAATTCAGAAGTCTGATTTTTCTTCTCCCTGTTCCCCCTCCTTCACACAGCAGCTCATACTGCCTTTTGAATATCTGTAGGCAATTTCCTTATAGTACTTGAACCTCCAAGCTTCCTTGGACTTCTACAACAACAGAAGCTTTATATCATTGGTTTTTCACCCCAAAATGCTTAGTTTCTATTAACAACCCTACAAAAGGGCAGTGTATTACTACATGGTGATCCTAATGATAAATGAAGCACATTATATGTGAAGTAAAGGCTCTATTTATCCTTGCTCTTTTTTTTTTTTTTTCCGTAGTCCCAGCAGGTTTAATGTGAATAGCTTTTGATGACCTTCATAACAAATCAAGACTAAACCTCAGTGCATTCTCACAAAGGTGGACAGCATTGCAGACATTTTAAAAATTGAAATAACAATAACAGCAATGAGCTCTATTAGTAGTATTTGATAATGCAAAAAAAGTTAATGGTCACCGAAAGCCAGGTGCCAGCACTGTTTGATTGTTTACCAACACAGTCATAAAGAAACAGAGTTATTAAAGGATCTGAAATCACTCAGTAATTCAGCTGCTGACGTTGATGGATGGAACTTGGCTGTTCCTCTTTGCTAAAGCTGCTGACTGGATAAATGTTTTATTCATGAAGCCCAGGGCAGGAAGGGATGCCAAAGGTTTAAGAATATTTTAAGAAACTCTTTGAGATGTCAAGCAAGTTAGCAGGTGTTGTTAAGCAAAGGAGCTGAAGTACTACATTTAAACATAACTGAGCTCTCAACATATACAACAACAATACATCAAAAGCCAGGATGCAATTCTTGTCTCGAGCAGTATATGGAATGATGAGTTGGGAATACAAGTCCTTTTATTTCCTGCACCTTTGTACCTTCAGTCATCTCACAGCTTTGTCTCTTTGAGCATTGTTATACCAAAGGGAATTTTCACACATCACACTGTGAATTTAGGTTTGGAAACAAATATTTAGATAGTAAATCCTACAAGGTCACATATTTATATCAAAGACAAAATAAATTCTATTATGGCAATGATAATGGAAATTGCAGCCAGGAACTAACAATTTGTGTCAGAATAAGTGGACTCTGCCTGACTGCTCAGTGGGAGAAGTTGTTCAAAATGGTAGTTATTGAATAAGGCTATTATGAAAATACAGAGTAATGAGGAATTTCCCTTTATCCTCTTCACCCTGCACCTGCCTTCTCTTTGTCCAAGGGCAATGTCTGCCAGCAGCAAGTCATAGAACTTCTCACCTTTTTGGTGGAGCTTTGTAGCAGTGAAGCACTGACTTGTGGTTCAAGGGATTCTTTCAAATGCCTTGATTTTGTTCTACAATAATTCAGACCTGGGTCTATTGTTGAATTTTGTAAAAAAAAAATTATTTTAATTGAAAGATGTGTTTTGCATAAAAAATGTTAATGAAGAGATCCTTAGCCTCACAGTCTCCTGCATGGGCAAGTATTTGAATATTTCATAATCAATATTAATAACTTCTTTTAAGTTGCTGCTGTCTCATAAGAGCAGAACAGATGAGCACTTGATGGAACTGAACTGTCAGTCCGAACACTGTGACATTAGGAAATAGCTCCATTTCCAAGTCTAGCTGTGTGAAATGTCCTTTCTTGCCAAGGGAGCAGCAAAGTATAGTTTAAATGTGCCTTATTATGACATCTCATGAGTATAAAAATTTGGAAGGGTATTAAAAATGAATAATTAAAATTGGAGACTGATAGATAATGGCAAATAAAAAGCAGGCAAGTACTGCGCTCCCACTGCCCTTTTGATTTGCAGAGATTCAGTGCTAAAGACCAAAAGCATATTTCTCATGGGCCCCAGCTAAAATTTAAATCCAATAGACTGACAGTGAAAAATACTGTCAAAAAAACCCCTGTCAAGTTGTATCAAAATAAGTCACTGTATTACCTCCCTTTATCTGTCAAAGACATTGATTATTTTCAATGGAGGAGCCCTCTGACAGTTGTTGAAACTGAAAATTCCTGTGTTGGAACGTTTTGGTTGACACATGTCGCTATTTCTTAAACAGATAAGTCAAATATGTTATTTTTGACTCTCTGTAGGAGCAAGGGTGTTTATGTAGTATTTTATGAAAGATAAATAATGCAGAAAGAAAGGAACATGCATTAGCACTGCATTTTCTCAGCTATTTGTATCAGTGGGTTTTTTGTTGCATCTTTCAAAAACGTTCTTTGCATAAAAATCACATGTTCCTTTGGTGGCTGTGATACATTGCAGGGATTTGCTAAGATACCCTGAAGTAATTCAGATAATCAGTGAACCATGCTGGTGCTATTCTTGATGGCAGCTGTCAGTTTGCTGTTGGCTGCACTGAGCCTGTGTTTCCCAGCAGCCACACGGCCGTAGCAGAGATTCAGACATTCGTGTCCTGCCAAATGCCCACTCCTACTGCACATGGGCAAACCAAGAAGGGCAAAATAAGGGCTGCATCTGGGACTTGCTGCCAGCTTCTGGAGCAAAACTGGGTCTGAGCCTCTACCCAAACTCTTTCTGTGCCTGTCAGTTTTCAAGTGGTGGATTTGGACAACCCCAGTTTACAGGTGTTGGCTTTGCAATCCTGCAGGACACATTTAGCAGAAAGGAAAGTCTGTTTTCCAGTTTAATTCTTATGTCTGGAAATAGGGACCTCTTTCCAGCTGAAGCCGTGGCAAATGGAGAATGTGTCAGTGTGGTCCCTTGGGAGGGGGCTGTTGAGTGACTTGCTAGCACTATTAAGGTGAGAACTGGCTGAAGCAGCTGCAGCAGCCACAGACAGGCTAATACCCCTGTAGACAGCCTTTATTATTCATTAGCACATATTGTACTTCCTCCGAAATATAATTCAAGCTACACTTGTATCACATTAAGATAACACTAAATCTTTCTGTAATTTGAAGGAAATACTACTCCCAGCTGTTGTTGCAGAAGTGAACTAAACAAAACCCGAAGAGGTGCTAAAGGAACAACCATAAAACTCCAACTGCATTTGGCACACATCTCCTTTGGTGCTGTTTATCACAGAAGTGGTTGGAAGCGAAACTCTACGCTTGTGAACATGGTGATTTTTGTGCTCCTGGCATCTCACACCTTGGGAATTACTCTGTCAAAGTGAAACAAGCTCTCAGACCCCTCAGGTGCTTCAGCACTTTGCTGCTTGTGGGGGAGTGGGGTGACTGATGAACTGAGCAATCGAGTTCCTGGAGCAGGTTGTCACGAGGGACACAGAAGTCCAGTAATTTGACTGCTGGTGAAAATGAGGTGCACAGGGACTGAACTTCAAAGACATCTGGGTGCCTAGTTCTGTCTCAGTGTAACACAAGTGGGGCCCTAAACTCCAGTGATCTGGCCTGTGCAGTGTGGCTCTGCCTACACCAGCTCAACCTGAATGAGGGCCAGCATTTAAACAGCTTCTCTGTTGCAAGCTTGTCCTAAGGCTGTAAGCTCTTGTCATTTTGGTTTGTGTTTTTACAGCATTTAGTAGGATAAGGTCCTTACCCATGCGGCTGCTCAGGAGCTGTCAAGATGAATTACTATTAATGGTAACAATAATAAAAATAAACAAGTGTAAATAGGGATAGCGACAGGCTCAGAGTTCTGACAGACCTGGAAAGCTTTGATCTTGTGCTGGTAGAGATCAGGATGTGCTGCCTCCCCAGATGACAGGCTTGGATGGAGTAAAGAAAAAAAGAGTTATAAACATCTGTAAATTGTGCCTCCATCATCCTCCTCAGACTCCCTCCCACATTAGCTCTGATGATTTCCTCAGAGTGTGTGTCTAAATACCAGCAAAAAAACCAACTCTGAAATTAACCCCAGCACACCTGACCCCAGACCTGTGCAGTGCTGGTCATCCAAGTGGGGATGAATGGCTCAGTGTAAAGCAGAGGAGAAACGTGCCATTGAAAGGGAAGCAGGGGCTGAGCTGCTGAGTGGTGACAGCCGTGAAAAGACACAAACCAACACGGGGTTCTGATGCTGTCTTGTGTTCAGAAGACAGAGAGGCAGAGAGAGGAAAAAGAAAAAAGGGGTGTCTCTGTGCATATGGCCAAAAAGGAATTGCAGCATGAGCCAGAAATTACAGCGTGTGGATGGGCTGCCTGTTGGGGAGGGAAGCACCAGCCTTGGGGTCTGGCACTGGCCAAAAGCCTCCTGGATAAAGGGAAAGTGCTGCAGGAGTTGGGGGAGGATCTGTCCAGCAGCAGGTTCTACCCAGTGTCCGTGGAAAGGAAATGAGGACAGGGAAGGAGCCTAATTTACAGGCAAGTGGCAGACTGTGATTTTTGTCTAAGTGCAGATTTGGTTTCTGAGCAAATCAGATTTATGCTTCTTTCAGACAATTTTGCTAATAAGCCAATGACTCAGAACCCGCAGCAGATGGGATTCTTTAGCTGAGGTAGAAACTGTTGCTTTTGTCCTGAAAAGAAAGTTGCTATTTTTCCTTTCTAGAAAACTAATCTCTGGAAAATGTGATGATTTTTTCTTCCCATCAGAAACACAGGTTTTTCAAATAACACCCAGCTATGCTTATGAACTCTTATCTAATATGCAGAAATTCTCATTAGAAAAAAGTTACTAGTGACAACTTAGTATGTCATATGCCGGGGAAGATGTTTTTTAAAATGAATTCCTGTAATTAATAATATTCCAGAAGCCACTGCCAGCAGCCATGGCACTAACTGGTGATTTGTGGTGAGCTCTCCAGGTGTTTGAACAGCAAGATGCCTCCTGCAGGAGGCTGCTGCCAAGAACTTGGGAATACTTCTCTGGTAGGAAGAGGGCTGGCTATCTACTTCCATGTCTTTGGTCACTGACTTTTGATACCCAAATGGAGACCAGTGACAAGTGGAATTCCTTGGAGGTTGGGTTTGAGACCACTGCTGTTCAATATTCCTGTTGGCTGTTCCTCTCCTACAAAGGCAGGCTAAGAGAGCTGGAGTTGTTCAGCCTGGAGAAGAGAAGGTTTTGGGAAGATTTTATTGCACCTTCCAGTACCCAATGGGTCTATGAGGGAGTAGAGAGGGACTTGTTACAAGGGTGTGTAGTGGTAGGACAAGAGGAAATGAATTTAATTTGAGAGTAGGTTTATATTAGACATTAGGAAGAAGTTCTCTACTGTGAGGGTGGTGAGGCATTGGCACAGGTTGCTCAGAGAAACTCTGGATGCTCCATCCCTGGAAGTCTTGAAGACCAGACTGGATAGGTGAAAGGTGTCCCTGCCCATGGCAGGGGGTTTGGAATTAGGTGATCTTTCAGTTCCATTCCAACCCAAACATTCTATGATGAAATCCTTGTAAAGGGACATCCATCTAGATGAGAAACTGCTGAAGATTCACTTGTCTTCTTTCCCCTGCAAATGTTCAGAAACTTGATTCCCTCTAAAATAATTCAGCTTTTTTTTTTTTTGAACAGAAAAGCATCCACTCCATAGGAAGTTTCTGATGGATGGCAGTGAGCATGAATATATCATTATAAAAAGACCTTCTGAATTCAAAAACCTTATGTGGTCTGAATTTCACTGAGGGGTATTTCTTTTCACAGGCTATAGAAGTGTGTGGTACAGGGGGTAGTGAAACCTTCCCTGACATTGTTTTGTTTAAATCCCTTTGAAGACTGTCATGTTCACCTTTCTTGAAAATTGTGTTACAGCAGCCAGAGGGGGAGGGTTTGTTTGGCTTGGTGGTGTGCATGTGAATGAACCCTGGGAAGTGACAGAGGCCGCTTCGATACTTCCCTCTTTGTAGACTTGTGGTGCAGGTGCAGAAAGTCGAGGTTTGAGATTTTAAAATGCTTTAAAAATAAAATGGGTTTTTATTTATGTTATGATAACATGCATTCTTTGAAAATCATGTCTGTGGAGAGCTTCAGTAATTACACATGCAGACATTTGTATGGCAGGCACCCCTTGAGCCTGTACTCAGCATTTTATGATAACCTGAAAAAGTAAGTAGCAGCAAATTGCTGAAATTTGGTGCTCCAAATTTTAATCAAATCTAAGTGTGACTAAGGATTTCCTTTGAATTAACCAAAGCTATATTAATCAAAATACTGATAATAAAATGCAATGTGAATAAAAGGAAGTTACTATTAATTGGATGGAACAGTTGATTGTGTAGCGGGGTGAGCTTCAAAACAAAAAAAAAATCTCAAAGGACTCAATGGAAAACATCTGCTGAGGTCTGAGCAGTGATCAGGAAAGCATAAATATAAAATGGCATGACATTAATTCGTTGAATGGAGGACAACACTCAAAATATGACAGTGTTGTTCTAGAGATGGTGATGTGGCCTCACCTTGAGAAGCATATTTGGTTTGGTTACCCTAATTAAAAAATGATAGAGCAGGAAATAGAAGAGGTTCAGTGAAGGGCAGCAAACCTAATCAGAACATAGAAAATACTTTGGAGGGAAGATTTGCATGCAGCAGAGACTGCAAAGGTTAGGTCTGTTTATTTTAGGGAGAACAATACATGGGAAGTGCCACTGAGAGACAGGCTGTGATGGATATAAATAAAACACCAATACCATGGCTTTTTCCTCTCTTGGAAAAGAAAGAGAGACGGAAAATTAAATTTGAAGTCAATGCATTGAACAGCTTTAATAGGAAGCACTCTTAACCTAAGTTTTAATTAGCCTATGGGACTCATTGCCACAAGGTAGGATATTGAGACTGACAGATTGGCATTGTTTGTATGATTAGCAACATCATCTCCAGCTGGGTGGGATGCAGCTCCATCCTTTGCACTTTGGACCGTATGCTACTCACAGCTTATCCCCCTGGCATGCTGGTGTACCATTCTCCTTTATGGGGTTTTACAGGGCCTTTTGAAGCAGCTGGCACAGGTTGGTCTCTAGGCCTTTGCTTGACTCCAGCACTTTGAATTCTGTGTTAGTGACAAGGACTGGGTAATAATTCCTGGATAAAAAAAATAACAGCAGAAGTTTCGATTGTTGTGGTTTCTCCTCACTCCACCTCTTGGACTTCCCTGTGAGCTGACTGTGAGTACATCAGCTTTGAGGAGAGGTTTTGGCTTCCCATGGAAGGTGTCCATTTGCCCATTCTGGATCGATTTATTTTGCTTTCTTTGTCCTCTTAATAGCTTGCATCCCTTACAGTCTTTAATTATTGCACATTTTGGACTTTTTCACTCCAAACCAGCTGCCATCAATAAACTGGTCCAGTAATTATTTCTCTGGCTTCAGAAAATGGTTGTTGTGAAGTCAGAGGCAGTAGGAACAGGTGGGCTGCAGAATGCCTGTTTGATTTGGTAAACAGCATTAAAAAATTGGCACTTTGGCTTTGTCCCTGTAACAGACCAGTTCTACAGCTCTTGTTAATCACACGCTGCATGTTTTCCAATGTCACAGCACATGTTCTTTGCCATTGCAAGACATTCAGTGCTTTTTTTGTTTTCTTTCGAAAATGTAGGAAGTTAAAAACACGTATAAAATATCCAGGAGATGGAAATCCTTCAAATGTACTTTTGTTTTTGGTTGGGGAGAGCCCTTTGGGGAAAGGGGAGGGTGCAGATGGATGTACAAAGTCAGAGCAGGCTGGGCCTGGGGTACAGCGCCGGCACAGATGCTCTGCTCTGTGCAGTTCCAACTCTGTGCCCAAAAATTGTGCTCTGAGGCACTTTATGCTTGTAGGACAGTTTAGCCTAATGTGGAGCTGGTAACTTGGCACGCAGAAGTCCTGCAGTCTGTTCTTGGCTCTGCTCAGGCCTCCTGGGTGAGCTTAGGGAAGTCACTGCAGAAACCTCAGTTCTCTCCAGAATGGGGATTGTGAACCTCTAGTCCCACAAAAGGGCTCTGTGAGTTGCCTGGGAGCACTGAGACTAAATTTGGGGTGAGCTAGTTCCTGCTCCTCCTGAGGATGGGGCCATGTTGGGGTGCAGTCACCCCCAGTGCTGTGAGCTGCCAGCTTTCCTGCCCCTCATGGCATCACAATGCAGCTTCAGTACCAAATAACTCATCTGAGCTTCTCTGTTCATCTCCTTCTTCCTGTAGTCTCAGATTTTATCCCATGTTCCCCTCAACAATCACATTTGGAAGTGCTGTTTTCCACCAAGGCTCTCAGTAACCAGGTCCTGCAGGAAGGGCTTTGCTGATCCTGAGGGGCTCAGAGGAGGTCATGGCTAATGAGAGAAACAATCCTGTCCCTAAAAGAGATCTAGGGGACTTCAGTTCCCTCTCCACATTGCCTGGAGCGAAAACTTCATCCCTTTGGGAGAGGAGGCAGCTGCTGCTCCTCCTGGGAGCACTGTGCAAAATTAATTCTCCACTGCAGGTCACAAAGGAGCAAGTAAATAGATCCTTCTGTTATTCTCCCCCAGGAGTGGCTGAAAAGTGGTGGCAGTGGATTTGTTCCTTCTGCCACTGCTTAGCCTTAGGGCACATATGTGGGGACCCTATGCCATGAAGGGTAAGGAGGGGGGAGAGAAACTCTTGGGGGCTCCCTCTGCCCCACAGATGAGAGATTTGCTCCTTCCTAGCACAGCAGTATGGTGATTCTTCATCTTAAGGGCAAGCTGGATGGCAAAAGTGGGCCAATACCAGCTTTGTATGAAACCTGGTGGATTTTAAACAGAAGACAGTGGTGTCCCTGCACACACAGACATCTGAAGATCCTGTTGTTCTGCTTCCCATGCTAGCAGTGCAGCTGTTAAAGCTCTGGAACATTTTTGGACAAAGAGTACAATGTTCCTGTGAGAGTTTAAAAATGAATTAATAGAACATTGATTTAACTTACTGGCTTTTTGCAATGCCTTTTTTTCCCAGGTAATAAAAAGTCTACTTGCCAGTTGTCCAGCCAGGAGCCAGTTATCTGGAGTTTTTGGAGGGCCTTGGTTAATTAAGATATCCATTATCATCTCTGCTTTGGGCTGCTCGTGAGAGAATGTAAAAAGCACAACTAGACAACTGTCTTTTCCTCCTGTTTTGAGACTCATTCTTGATCCCACTGTGATTGCCAGCAGCAGACAAGGAACAGAGCCAGAAGAGTGAAAATTAATAGTGGTGGCATCTGAAATCTCCATCCGTGAGCTTAAAAACATGCTTGCTTTAGATTGGGCCTTTATTTGCAGGGGGCAACAGCTCATTCCCCTAGTCTGAGTGCTGGAAAATTTAAAAATAGAGTGTGAAGACCCCTGCTACTCTCTGCACAAGGCTTCAGACAGCACGTGGACTTCTTTGTGATCAAAAGGGATATGTCCTGTTGTCTATGAAACTGTGTCTGTTCAGGCATATGCATTCTACAGAGTGGCTCTGTTCTTAATAGTCCAGGGTAAAATGGTATCCTGAGGAGTTTCTCTTCAAGTATTATAGGTTCTTGACACACAGTTTTATTGAGTGAAAAAGCAAAAGTGCTCTAGTTCTCAATCTCCACCTTCCCCTTTGCCACCTTTCTTCTCTCACAGGCACTCTGCTTCCCTCCCTCTGGCTGACCTGCACTAGGGCATAAGCCATCCTTGTCCTTCCCATGGGGACTTTCCCTGCCTGCACACCTGTTCTGCTGCCTGCCCAAAGCCTCAGGGTGCCTAGGAAAGCCCCAGTGTGCATGTTTTACATTCTTCATGATGCAAAAGTGACTGGGAGCCACCTGGCCTGGAAACGCAGCAAGCTCCAAGCTTCAGCATCTCCAGTGTCCTCTTTTCTTTGGAGATGAATGTATCAGGAAAGTCTCCTTGGATATGGGATTGTGGTTCCAGTAAGATACTCACTACCTCTTTCCTAGACCATTAAAACTTGTCTGGTTTCTTCAGCCTGCTATGGCTGAGTTGTGTTTGACCTAAAAAGGGGTTAGGGAGGGCTCTGAAGGCAGTCAGCAGCTTCCAGAGCCAACTATTCCCCAGGGAGGAAGGAAAGCTCCTAAGCCCTAGATAAAACGCTCATCACTTAGACAAATGTGCCAAGATCCTCAAATCCTCCCTAGAAATAAGGGATTGCAATATTAAACATAATTATGAAATGTCTATTGAGCTGCAGCTACAGATGGAGCTTTACGAGTGGTTTGAAGTAATGCTGCACCAGCATCAATTATCCCCAGCAACTGCACAAAGATATTTTTAGGGTGATATTTTCATTTTACAGCAGCACTCGGTCACTTGCAGCCACCAGCCAGGTGCCACCTTGCCATTTGCACCCCAAGCATGCAGTGATCTTTCAGCAAAGCATGGCCTGTCCTGTTCTCTTGCCTCAATAATCAACAGCTCAGATGAACATTTTCCCCTATCTTGGCACCTCTGCTGTCAAAATTGCTGTGAGTGAGGGAGCCTGCCTCTCTTTTCCTGCAGCTGTGAATATTAGCTACAGAGTAGCACTAAATCTTGTTTAAGCTACAGTAATTCCACCCAGTGATGAATGTCACTACCTGAATAATTTGGGTAATTTCCTGCAGCTCTAGTGTACTAGCAGAGAAATGAATGTTAATTTACTGCTAATTTAGTATACTAACCCTTAATTAGCAATGAGCAAGCTCTGAAATATTTGATTCTGAAAGCTCATCAAACTTTTACTAGAAAAAAAAAAATTCTCCCCTCCCAGCTGAACTCTTCACTCTATTTGAGGTTATTAGCAAAATGCTATGGGTGTGCTGTTCATTACCTCTCACTAGGATATATGTAGCTGGGAACACCCCCATTTTCCACTCTTGCTGCAGAAATCCATTAAGAAGATTCTTGCTCTTATGCAATATATTCAGCTGTTGTAGGGTATTGCTGTGTGCAGAGATGCTGTAGCTTTACTGACAGGCAGGATTAATCACAGAATCATTTAGGTTGGAAAAGACCTTTAAGATCATTGAGTCCAACCATAAGCCTTACACTAATTGCACAGATTATCAATGACTGGTGTCGAAAGAAGTGAGAGAAGGGCTGAGTGTGTCTAATGGGCTGGGCTGTTGCTGCAGGAAGGAGCACATGGCTCTGTGGAAAAGCTGGATGTGACACGACAAGATCATCTCCCACTTTCCTGTCTAGGCTGTATTGCTCTGTTCCAGTCAGGTTTGGTGTATCCTACTCAACAGTTCTATCGACTTTAATGTTATTCTTTTTGTGTGATAATTTGCAGAATGAGGCAGGGCACAGCCTGAACAGGGCCCTGTGTGAGCAGAGTGGGGCATCACAAGCAGCCCTACCTGTGGATGGAGAGTGTGTGCAGGGGGTGAGTGGTGATGGAAAGTGGTGGGGCAGGAGGAGAAGGGACCCAGGAAAGGAAATGAAAGAAAGATGTGAGTGTCAGCTGAACTGCTGAAGCCAAGCCAAGCACTAAGCTGGGCAATGGGCCAGCACATGACACATCTGTGCCTCTGTGTTGGTACTGGAGGATTTTTGCAGAGGAAGGACTGAACTGTCAGGTGAATTTTGCTATTGTTGGAGATGAAGTCAAGCAAAGCCCTATAATGCTGGGGTGCTCTGCTAATTGTCCAGCAGAAATTTCTCCTGCTGTGCAAGATTATTCAGGTGTCATCCAGCCCAAAAGCTCAGTGATGACTGCAAGAGGTTTCAATGGTGAAGAAAGACACTGTGTGCCTTTCCTGTCCCCAGAAAACGTAGAACTGCCTCACAGGGGAGAGAGGGTGGTAACTGCTCATGGTGAGTTTTTATGCCCTGACTGGGGACAGGTTACCCAGCACCCATCACTTGATTTCCTACAGCAAAAAATGGATTTTTCTGTTTCAATCTAAGCAGATTTATCCTTCCTAAGTGTAATCTTGGTGTGGGCTGCTTTGGTGTTTCTGCCTGGACCCCAGTACTTACCTGGCATTTTTCAGTCCCCCTTGTTCTACTTTCCCTTCTGCCTCTTAGGCTCCTCTTCTGGTGTCCCATTGGTCACCAGGTTGAGTGGCAAGGACTGAATTTCTAGTGCTAGGGATTATCAGAAATGTCCTCTGTAATACAGGATTCACTGAACAGCTTCAGTCAAATCTTTCCAGAAGTTAATGGGAAGGTCTTCTTCTGGAAATGACCAGTGCTGGATATTCAGAGAAGTGGCCGTGGCAGATAAGCTCCAGTTTATCTGCTTGGGGGGTGAGGTTGCTGTGAGGGTGGGTGGGTGCAAATTGAAACCTGTCCAGCTGGGTCAGGACTGCTGCAGCTCCAGATGGGCCAGAACCACCAAACTGCAGTGTTTCACAGCCTTGCCCTGCTGTCAGTGCCTGGGCAGCCCCTGGCAGCACACAGATCCATAATGCCATCTTCCAGATCCTCCCCACTGCCATGAGACCAACTCCAGCTTAGGTTCCTTGAGAGGGATTCACAGTCAGACAAGTGAAAAGAGCTGTGCTGAGAAAGGAGCCCTTTCTAAGGTGAGGGAAGCTGTTGGATGACAAGCTGGTTTAAAATGTAGGCCTACTCCCTGCTGGCCATGTCCCTCTTCCCTTCTCTCCCTTGTTTCCCACTGTGTCTGCTGCCCCTCCTCAGGTCTCACCAAATTCCTCTGCAGCTGATGAACAACACAACAGGGAACCCAGCACTTTTCTTCCTCACATAAATGCCCCCCTTCAGTGCTAGAGGACACATTCCACACCAAACCTGACACTAGTACATGGATGACTCTCTTACTCTCAGTTCTTCATGGAAGTGCATATTCAGGGGCTGAGACATACACAAATTTATGCAAATTCTACCTCTTCCTCGCAGCAGTCCTCACCACTTTCTTTGTGGCTCCCATAGCTGCTTGGTAGGGTAAACACCCAAATGCCTGGTGCAATCCATCAGTATGGCAGGCACACCTCTTCCATTTCATTTTTCTGAGATGTTCTCTGTTTTCAGGAGATCAGCATTGCTCCATTAGTTGCTCCTCTGCTCCTGCCAGGAGGAGTGGGTTTTATTTGCATATTAGGAAAAAACAGATGAAAAATGGCTGTGTGTGCTTTCCATTCAGCTTTCTCTTTAAAACTTTTTTTGATTTGTTGAGCCTTTCCTTCACAGAATATAGTTTTCTCAAGGAAAATTTTGTCATTGCTAAATGAGCCATTACACAAAAATAGAGAAGAGAAATGTTTCTAGACTGTGATCTTCTCCTGCACCTCTAGGCAGAAAATGACTCTGATGTTCATATGCAAGTGAGAGGGACACATTCTCCACCCCACCTGGTGCTGCTGACCTTGTTGGAGAACCAAAAAACCATCTCTGTGGGCCTCTTCTTGTGAGAGGGCAGATTCTACCCAGCTATTCTTTACAAGGGCTGAGATGGGAGAACTCCTTACTTATTCTTGCCTACTTAGAGGCATATAAGAGCAGAATCTGACATCAAAATTAGCACTTAAAATACATTATTTAAAGAAGTATGCACTTCCATATTTATGTGATGGGTGTTTTACTACAAGAACACTTTAATAAGGGCATACATATGCCTTTCTTATCTGCACTGTTTTATTTAGACTCAAAGGCTGAGACTCATCTAGCCTGATGTAGATGTGTTCATCATAGTTTGGACATGTAGTTTCTACTACAGTCTGTGAGAGGCTATTGGTACTTTAGAGGTGTCATTTATCATCCAAAAAGTAGATGTGTAAGAGCAGTGAGATGAACCTTAAAAGCACCTTCTTCACCCTGTTGGTCACAAAAGACGTTTTGGGTTCTGGGCCTCAAAGGGTCAAGCCTGCAGTAAGGTGAGTACTGCTCCACACCAGAGTTTACTGCAGAACTCCAGGAAAGAAAGGGCTCTGGTGAACTCAGGAAGAGAAAACATGAGTTTAAGATGTGAAAACTCTTGTGTGTGCATGTGTATGCTTTCTTATTTGCTGTTTCATGTAACAGATAACTTTAGGATCTGTTTTACCACAGCCAAAGAGGGATAAGTAGTCAAGTTTATAGAGTGAGAATTGCTAACCCAGGAAACAGTGGTTAAAGTAAAATTTAGAGCACAAGTTGGATAACCTGTGGGATGGGAGAAAGTCTGATGCAATGTTGTGGTCAGAAGTTACAGAGCAGATAATTGTGTATATTGTTAACAGGACTCTCAGTAAAATGGTGCTGCCCTCATATCTGTCAGTGGGGGCAACTACATCCTGAGCCTGAAAAGCATGATGAGATGGAGTAGCCTCAGAGGACCATCAGGGAGCTCATGGCCTGTTTTCATTTCCATTTAATTGAGAAAGTCTGGAAGATCACAGTCCTAGTAATGAAAACTCACTCACCAGCTGTAAGTTCTTGTACAGGGAGCAAGGGCTTGCCAAATTGCCCTCGATCCAGCAGAAGGGAAGGCCAGCAGTGGATGGAGTGTGGAACTGAAAAAAATCAGTGGTGGAAAGGAGCAGGGCTTTCAGTGGGAGCCCTGGTACAGCACACCCTGATGACACTTCTGATTCACTGCCAGTTTTATAATCAGGATGGGGTGTTTTTCTAAAAGACCTGCTGTGGTTCAGAGAGGGATTAATTCAGGGAAGTTTGTGCTGTGCAGTAGGTCAATATAGCTGATCACAACAGACTCTGTGGGAAAAAAGACTTTGTCTCCATAAATCATGGCTTTGGTTTTGTCCAAATGGTTTGGAAGCAGGCTCTTGTTTACTAAGCTGTAAAGTCTTTAAGCAGAAATTTAAATTTTCTTTCTGGAAGCTCTTTAAAATTGATTCCCACAGTAAACCCAGCTTCAGGAAATCCAGGACAATGCCAGTTAATTAATTAAGGCGATTAACAAGTAAACTGGTGCTTCCTTTGACTGTGGGCATGCAGTTGGCATTTTAGCAAACTTTTCCTCATAATAATAGTAATACTTCTTAGGGCTGTCACACTGTCCTCCCCCACCTCCAGCCTTTCCCAATTATAATTCTCTTCTTTTGATCTTAGAATTTTTAATTTTTTTTTTTTTTAAATCTAAAATATGCTGCTTGGAGATGACATTTTGTGAAATGTTCGTTTTAATTATACAGGAATGGTTATCACTGCAGGGATGTTGGCACTGGCTTTCGATGCAAAAATCCTTCTTTTCTGCTGATTATATCGAGAAAGCTCTGCGAGCCTTAGGCACCTGAAAATTGTAATGCACCATTGTTCACTACTGAGAGCGGCAGGGAACAGAAATTACAGCTGAAGTGGGAGGGCAAAGTGGTGGCATCTAAATCAGCAGCCCGTGAGGGCAGGGGGGAGGCTGGCATGCAGGTGGGCTGCTCCTGGCCCCAGCTGGGGCCTGGGGCTGTGCCCTGGGCACACACAAGGGGCAGGGTGATGGCAGTGCCCACCTGCAGAGGCCAGAGCCACGTGTCCCTCCTGCTTTGTTGGCTGCTGAAAGCGAGGGAGGAGTGGAGCCATGAAGGTTTTCCAGCTGGAGGAGCATGAACATTTCTCAGTGCAGTAACTGCCAGAGCTCATGGCTGTCCATGGTGGTTTTGGCAGGGGTCTACCCAAGGCTTGGGGTGTAGCACCAGCTCCCCAGACAGCTGCAGTGCACACCCCTGTGCCCCAGATGCGTGTGAGGAGGGCAGGCCTCCATCCATGCTGGCTGCTGCCATCAGCCCCTCAGAGATGAGCCTGGCCAGCAGCAGGCTGGCACAGAGCTGGTGCTGGAGAATGGAGTTACCCTCTCAGGTGCAGCCATAGAGGCTTCCTCTTCCACAGACACACTTGTGGCAGTGGTGTTTACTCTGGGCCAGGCTGCTCCTTCCTGCATATCTAATACTTCTTGAGGCTTTTATTCATCTCAGTGGGACTGCCTGAACAGCAAAGTGCTCCTTGATACAGGTGGGGGTGGTATGATCTAAGCACACACAGTAACACTCCTCAGCTTACTACTTTCATGAGAAGATCTGTAAAACCTGCAACAAGTGAGGCTGGAGCAGTTTTTTATGTACCATGCTCAGGGCAGACATTTGAGATGTGCCCTGGGACCCAGGCAGGCAGCTGTAGCTTTCACCCATCCTGCTGGATGCAAAACATGAACTGTGGCCATCCAAGGCAAGACTAAAACAACATAATTGCAGCTCTGAGAGATCCCCCTTTTCTTCAGATAAACATCCTTGGTGTCATTCCCTGGGCTTAAATTTGGCCCAGAGTACCCCCATTAGCATTTCTGCTTTAGTGCACAGCCCATCTAATGGATCCCACAGCCATAAAGGGTTTTTCTTACACACACTGCAGTATGGGCTCACAGGGAACTGAGACCTGACCTTCATGCTGAACAAACATGTGACTAAAGGCAAGTCCTTCCCTAAGGATTTTATATTAAATAGATTCCTCTTCTGATTATTGAAACTTCTGGTTTGTTGCTCCAGGTGAAGATAGAGCCGAGGAAATGGTGGATGTTTTGGATCTGTAGTAAAAATGAAAAATTGTCAAGGTGGAGTAAGCAGCCATAGTTGAGTGGCCAAAAAGAAGTTCTCTGTACTCTGAAAAAGTACTTAGCTTAGTTCTAGTGCTTTAATTTTTAAAACTGTCCTGTCTTTTAAAAACCTAGCTCAATATTTAATTTTAAAATGGCATTTTAAAAATTAATGGTACTGACAGTTTGTTTCCTTTTTGGGGTGAGACGAAAGGGAAGAGAGTGACAGAAACAACTCATTACAAGTCTTTTTTGTGCTTTCATTTCTGCTCTTCAAGAACTTTGATATTCAGAAAAATTAATAGATCTCCACTGGAATAATAACATAAAATGAGGCCTGTCTGTCTGATGCCACCCCACTGTTTTACTGCCATGGAAAAGAAATAATGAATTTCATTCATAAATGTAAAAAGTGACTACAAGTGCCTGGTATAAGCCACAGCTGTTGCATTGGGCAACACAGGCAGACTCAGCTATTAACTGAGATAAATCTGCACTAAAGGAAGGGATCATTAGAAGATCAGCTGAGACTCCTTCATTATTAATGAAAACGACTTCTAAGTGTTAAAAGACTTCAAACATCCTTTAAAGAATGAAGCATGTATCACTTGGAGAAGAAAGCTCAGAAGTAAAAGGTAACTCTAAAACCTTTTTGTCTTAATGTGAAAGCCTCTCAATTTCTTGTGCAATAGGATGTTTTGCCTGATTGATATATTAGAGTGGGAGGGGGGTGGGCAGTGAGGGAGCTGCCATCACACCACGGTTCCAGCTGGGCTTGCAGGAGAAACAGGTTTGCAAAAAGGTCCAGGATGGCAGAGTGCAGCTCCACAGGCCTGAGTGTGAGGGGCAGTGGGGGGAGGATGCTACTGCCCTGGGCAGGGGATTACAGGATCCCTTTATACCCTGGGGCAGCATAAAGGGCTGGTGAGAGAAGAGCTGGTGCAGTCTGGGGCCTCATCTCAAAGCCCATGGTGTCAGTGGGAGCTGCAGAAGAAAGGCAGAGCTGCCCTACAGCCCTTTCCTTGTGCAGTGCCCTTTCCTGCAGCTCCACAGCTCCTACGACCCTGGTTTGTTATAAAATTGAAAAGAGCTATTAGCTAACTACCTGGCAAACTAATTAACCTATTGTAGCACAAATCCCAGCTTTACTGTTAATCTGATTCAAGGATTCCTTCTGTCCTGTTTGGCCTGGAGCTTAACACCAGCAGCAGCATGAGGTGGAAGTGTTCAGCACCTTTGAGAAGGAGACCACATGCAGGTAGCCTGCATTAAGGGAAAATAATCCTCTGACACATTAGCTCACGGATGTGTGTGTTGGCAGTGGTTCCTGCTGAGCATCTGAATTCACAACAAAACCCAAGTTCTGTAAAATAATGCTGGCTTTTTTTCAATCCATATGTATTTCCTGCTTTCAGGTGCTTACGCAGGTATTGATCTGATCAATGTGTGTACCCTTTTGGACAAACAGGCTTTTTAAAAATGCCTTAAAAGCTTCATTATTAGGATAATGGAACCAAAGGTAAAAACAAATCAAACAATGCACGTGTAAAAGGTTTCCCCAGACAGCTTGGAAATAAATTGAAAACAAATTCAATTAAAATAACAATCAACCTTTTTGTTCCTTCAGTGGTATGATTTCTCTGAGGCAGGTACACAATGATAAGAGATTTCTTTGAAATGCTCAAGATAGCAAACCCATAGGCAGGAGCTATGACAGATCAAAGCAGTATTTGTGCTAAAGAACAGCCTGCTACTATTAAGTTTAAGGGCTGAAATGTTTCTTCTTTTTTTTCCTTCTAATTTTTTTTTTTCCTTTTCAGTCCCAGATGCTTTTGCATCTGTTACTGTTCTCTCTTCATGGTTTTTACTTCACTAAGCCAGGCCCTGGATCTTGACCCAAAGGAAATGTCTTGTCAAAATTTCCTTTTACATGTAGCATTGTAGTTTCTGTGTTCTGTGTGACCGGAAGTTTTCTTTTTCTCTGCTTACTTTGATACCCTTGACCTGGGATTTCTTTGTGCCATTAATCTTTTACATCCCAGCTGTAATGGAAGTGGCTGTGCTTGGAGCAGTGTTGGGAAGCAGGGTGGCCAGAGGCTGGGCTGTACAGCAGGGACTGGTCCTGCCTGGCCCAGGAGTGCTGTGCCAGCAGTGCCAGCAGCTCTGGGGCACTGCAAACAGACTGCCAGCTCCTGTCATGGTCCTCTCGAGGAGGTTTTGCTGTTGCAAATGGAATTACAAGTGGGCTGAGGTTTTTGCTTCTCTGTTGTTTGGCATCATGCTTGTGACCCCACATCTGCAGCATTGTGTGCAAAGGTGAAAGTAATGAAGGCAGCTACTGATGAGCTGGATTTTTTGCAAATGATTGTGCTGTATTTGCTCATAGCAGTGAGAGCATCCAGTTGTTTACTGTTTTGTATGTGCTACAAAGCACCTTGGCCTTGCTGCCATTCTGGAAAAAACACATTTTGTGTTTTAACCAAGACCTGGCACTGCAAGAACCATCCTTGTATTATCCATTGATTAGGTGTCCCTTGGGGTTGCCTGTGTAGTGTGTTCCTGTAAAATAGGAGGCTCTCAGCCAGGCTAGTGATGCTTTGAGTAAATTACAGTGCTATCTGCAGAGAGCATGTGATGCTGTTTGAGGGAGAAACTTGCTGGTTTTGTTCACGCTTTTTGTTGCAAATTTTCTTGATGGCTACTCTTCTCTGCCAAAGTACCTTTTAGTCTTGAAGAAGCTGATGGGCTTTCTGTTTCAAAGATCCACTAAAATGAGGTGTGAAATACTCCTCTATTATCTAGTGTGTGTTGGGACATCGTGTTCCCAGTGCTGTAACCAGAATGGGTTTGGATTGGTACTCTGCATGAGGTGAGTGTTCAGTTCCCTGTATTGTAGGTACTGGTAGGCAAGTAAGGACTCATTACACTCTTTTAGCAGAAGCAAACGGAGGATTAGAAGGGTTGAGGGCCATATCTTCATCTCCTCGTTGATGCAGAAATTTCGTTGCTGCAGAAATGTAACCTGCTCCAAAAGCACTGCAGGAAAGGGCTACTTGGGACAGTCTTGGATGTCAAAGCTCTGTATTTTCATTAAAGCTAGGCAAGGAGTTGGTGTTGCAAGACTGATTTCAGCAAGCATTTTTAATTCTTCAGGAAAGGTGTTTCACCTGGTAGTTCCCTGCAGTGGCCGGGTTCCGAGCTCCCTCTCCTTTGGCTCGAAGGGCGGTGCCACCCTAAAGTGTGGCTGTGGTCAAAGGAAGAGCCTGTCTTGTTCTGAATGCAGAGTGTACTCCTTGTTATTCCAGGCACAGCCACTTCCACAATCACAGATTGTCTTTTGAGTCATCAGAATTGATTTTTATGCCCACTAATTACTGCCATGTGTGCTCCTTGGAAACCATGGGCAGTGAAGGTGCAGTTCATGGGCATTGAACTAGTACAGTTTATATTGAGATGAGTTAATATCTGGAAGAATATTTGATTTTAAATAGTTGAAGAGGTCTTGCAAGGTTGCTTGCTATTTTGGAAAATACTATGGTTGCAGTTACTATTCTGCAACTTTGCTGTTTCTTTCCTCTTCACTACATGATCCAAACAAACTGCAAATCAGCTGGCACCAACTGCATTTTACACCAGCTCTGTGTTTTACTAGTTTTACTGAGGACTCCCAATAAAATGGGGTTTTTAAGAGAATTTTGGTTGATGTTTCCTTTCTGTTGACTTGTCAGCAGGCCTGCCAGAATAAAAATATGAATTTGGGCTGGTGATGAATTCAGAACTGTGCTTGGATAGATCAAAGAAGAGCCAGAATATGGCAGTAGTAGGGGTAAAAAAGGTCACTGTGCTGCATTCTTCTGTAAAAGCAGCCAAATTGCAGGGTATTCTGGAGTATCAGAATAAGTTCTGGTAAAAGGAAGGTCTTGGTAATTAAACTGGTTGTACTGGGTGAGAATCCAATGGGGATATTATATGGGTAGGATACGTGGTGGGGATATCTGGTGGTGATATCTGTTTCATGGCTGCAAGACAAAGGAAAGCAAAATAGGTATTGGATTTATTCTGCTTTCAAACAAATTTGATTTCTCTCAAGACTCTATTTCCACACTTTCTGGAATATTATGCTACTTTCAGTGATTATCAAGCCTTTCTTTTTGAACATGCAGAACACAGATTTACATGAAACTGATGGAAGCACTTGTGATTAAGAGATAAACCCAGGCAAGTGAGCTCTTAACAGAGTCTTCTCTTTAGTTAACACAAATCTTTGGACAAGTTTGAAATCTGAATTTAAATTTCACAAATAACCTGTACTTTTCAAGTGGCTGAGCCAATGTTCCAGGTCCTGCAAGCACTGGCTCTGAACATCATAGCTTGACCCCATCTACAGTGATGGAAAAGAATCAGTTTATCCTTCTATAGACTGTAGCCATTCCTGGGTGAAATGGCAGGAAGCTCTTTTTAACAGCATAAAGCACCATTTTACGTGGAGAGCAAATGATTTCACAGCCTACTCTGAAAGTAATTAACAGAAACAGGGTGTAAACACCGGCTTCTGTGCTCTCTGAAGTAAACAAAATAAGAATTTATGCTATTGACCTTGTTAAGTAACTAACATTTTTCCTCTTCTGCATTAGCTTTTCCTTCCCCCCACAGTTCAAACTCCCCCTGGGCCTGAGGCCGCTTGCTACACCAAAATGTTCAATCCCACATTTGAATAAGTGGAATAAATCCAGCCATACTGCTAAACATATGGTAAGTAATAGCATCATTAACAATAGCATAGTGCACATTTGACAACTGAAGGGATTTGGCTGCCTTGTGCCAGAGGAGTGACAGCAGAGGAGCAGTCCTGGCTGCTCCTGCCATCCTGTCCTGTCCCTCCCTCTGCCCCTGCCTTGATCTGCTTGAAAATTTGAAAGGCTGCCCATCTTCTTACCAGTGACTTGGGCTCTTATCTTACACTGTCAGCTCTGCGAGGCTCCATTTCACCTCAAGTGTTGCTGTTTATTCTGCACAGGTGGGGATGAGAGTGTGCAGAGGAACAAATAACTGCCCTCAGCATCTGGTCAGGGCGATTGCTCCAGGGTATGGCTTGGCCCTGACTGTCCATCCATGGCTGAGCACTTCTTGTGACATTCAAAGAGACTGTGATACACCAGGGAAGCCAGAAAGTCCAGCTACTGCAGCATGGTCAGCAGCACAGAGAATTGGCACACGGTGTGTTCTCAGCTCTGAACTGAGAGACTGGCAGCCTGGGGCATGGGGGGCGGGGATTGTTGGAGTGGTGTGTGTTTATTTTGAACCTGTTCAGCACATCACTCTCCCTTCATACCCTCCCTGACCTATCTTGAAGGCACAGGGGCTGTTGTGGCAGTACAGCCCCAGAGGATGTGTACAGGATCCTGTCTCTCCTCTGCCAGAAGTGCTCCTGCTGGCACCCTGCTGCAGGATGCAGTCTTGCTCACAGGTTTGTGGGTGCTTTGGCCCCCAGCACCTCAGGTGTCAGTATGGGTTGGCAGCCACTCTTTGTTGGCTTGTTCCTGTTCTTGCTGCAGTCACTGGCAGCACCTCATAGCCCCTGTCCCCTGCCTTCCCTGCTGCCCTTCTTTCCTGCCCTGCTCCATCTTTGCTTCTCCTCCAAGATGCCCTTGATTTGCTGTCTCTCATTTCCCCTTCTCTCCTTATTAGATTTGAAGTCCATAAATGCATCAGTCCCAATCCCTGCCCATCTCAGTGCTGGAGACTCTAGGAGTTACCTCAGTTCCCACAGAAAGACCAGGCTGCTGCCTTCTGCACCTCAAAGGGCAGCTGACACTGGTACCTGTCACTGCCCATCACCCTGGCACCTCAGCAGCAGGGTGCCTTGTGCATTGGTTTCAGAAATGGTTTTTATTTTCTACCTCCATGTTGCTGCTCTGGTGCCTCATGACACCCACAGCCTTATAAAAGTTTTCCCTTTTTGACAGCCAGCTTTGCAAATTCTTTTAGACTCCTATCCCTGGAAACAGCAGATGGCTTCTGACCAAAAAGTCACTCCATCAATATAATGCTTAATGCTAGGGGATAAGACTGCTGCTTGACTATGCATCCTGGATGCATAAACCCAGTTTATTTCATCATCTCTGAGCTGCCTTCACTTGCCACCTGTTATCCTGCTCCTGTGGATCAGTGTGTTCCCAGATAATCTCTGTTTCCCAGTGGTGTGATAGCTGTGCTCACTGCTCACCTGCAGCCTGAGCTGGCTTCAGGGGAGCAGCAGAGACTTCTGCAAATGCTTCCTGCTGCAAGAGGATCTCCTCAAAACTTTGTCTGGCAATATTCATATCCCAAACTTCTGAATTTTATCCCTGAGTGTTACAGATCAGTCACCAGGTCACCCAGTCCCTCTGTATTGGTACTGTTCTCAGCCTCTGCTGGCTGCTGGGTTCATAAAATGACATTCATAAAATTACATTCTTTTTCTTCTTTATTTTCAGCAGAACATTTTTTGTATAAATGAGCATCACCTTGCAGCATTTGCTATCCAGATGTTGGTGCTTTTTGTTAATGAAAAAGGACCCTGAAATTAATTGACTATAAGGTGATGATATGTTAAAAAGGAAAAACAAAGCCAAGAACTCAGTTCCTGTATTTTGCACTGTCTGAGCTCTTAGAAATGCAGGAAGAAAATAAAGCACAATAAAAAGAGATGTTAAATGCAAATGTCTATATTTTTTTACTTGAATCATTGAATATGCTCTGAATAATAATCAAGACCAGGCCTTTTTTTTTTTAAAAAAAAGGAGGTTTTAAGCAGATTGTTTCAATGCAAAGCCATGCTATGTTGCAGGGGAAAGACTCCATTTTCTTCATCTCACTCACACTTGTTTCTGAAGGAGTATGTGTATCGGGGGCAGAGGAAGATACTACCCACCTGCATTTGGAAAACCAAGCCCTGGAAGATGTGTTTGGATGTGCCTCAGGTCTGCTTTGTCTGTGCAATTTACTGTGTGTGTATATGAGAAACCACAACAGAGAGCAGGTAGTGGAAAACACTCACTAGTAATAGTTGAGAACTATCAATGCTGTGGGCTGAAAATAAAAACAAGATTCATGTGTCACCAAGAAACAGTGCTTTGTCCAAAGGGGATGCTCAGAGCAGGGGTTGTGATTCTCAGCCAGGAATCCGGGATCTGTGGGAACCTGGAATGCACCTCGGCAGCGTCAGCAAAGGCGTGTGCTCTTACACGGGACGTCAGGCAGGAGTTGTTGGGAAGGGGGATGTGTGTGAGGAGTGTTTGTGTGCAGCCCCTTCCGTCCCTGCAGCCCTGCTTTTGCATCCCAGCACTGCCCGGGGGACCGCCCGTGCGCTGGGAGGGCACGGCTCGCACTGCCTGCGCTTCGCTTGGGCTGACTCGGCATTCAGAGCCCCAGTGCCAGTGTCGATGTGCCCGGAATGTTCCTTCAGCCCTCACCCTGTCCCTGTGCAGGTGCGGGAGCCCAGCAGGTGGAGCAGCGCTGCTGTTCGGGGGATGCCGCATCGGCGCTGGATGTGCCTCGCTCCGGGGGGAGCGGGGCCGCATCCCGAGCAGCGCTATGAAAGTCAATGGACTTGAGCTGATCGGCTCCTGTGCACGTCTAAAATACAGAATTGAAGCTTCAGGATAAAAAAAAAAAAAAAGTATGTTAAATTCCCATTTTCTATGAGGGGAGTGCTCTGTACTAGATATCTGATTAACAGAAGAGTTTGTATAGAAATAGATTATAGTTTCCAAACTTAATATACTCTGCTGTAGATTGTTTTTACCTGAGCTCTAATTTACAGCTGAAACTTAGACAAGGGCATAACAGGATAATCCTTTTGGTATTTTATGATAACGATATACTTTATTATTTTTAATAAAACACTAGTAGCTGCTGTTAGCAGTATTCCCACGGCAGCAGCCATGAGCGCTGGCACAAACAAGAACAGAGAACCCTTCTCCATCTCTTTTCTTTCTTTATAAATAATTGAAGGAGAAAACGAGAAAAATATGGTGTAGGATCCAAACAATAAACAAAAACCGGGGTCAGGAAGCAGGGCACATGTTTTCTTCTCCTTTAAACCTAACTACCCATATTTTTTTTCTTCCTGTGACAGAGAAATGTACTCAGCTCTTTCTGCAGTGAATTGTATCTTCAAAAAATATTTTTATATATGGCAGTGCTGAGCGGCACAACAGGTCTAATGGCATATTTTCATCTGTATTACTGAGACAGCTCTCCTGCCATGCAAAGCACAGCCCTGCTCCAATTATGTACTCATGGCTGTGCCTGCCCTGAGCTACCTGCTGTTCATCAGAATGGTTGTTGCACCCAGGTAAGTTGGGAATAAAAGAGGTCAGCATTTGGCCCCTGCAAGCTAATGGAAATCTAGCCCTTTGTAGGTTTTCTGATCTCTCTCTTAACTTCACTGATGGGGCATTTGCATCATCTTCCAGCTGCCTCTGGACACTGTGCCTTGCTGTGTCTGTGCACCTCCTTACTTCCCAGTGCTCCAGTGCACATCCTTTGGACATTTCCTGATTTTCCCCTTTGAGTCTGCACTGCTGTGATCTCCCTCTACAGCATCTTGCTGTCAGTTTGTCTCTGGGTACAAGATACCCCAATGTTCAGTCTTAATTCTGCTGCATTTCAAAAGCATTAGAAGATTTTAGCTGCAAAGCAGACCTAACAGGAATGTAAATAGCTCCCTCTGAACATAGGCATTTTACATTAGCAAGGCATGTTTGTTTGGCAGGCTTCCCTTCATTTCAGGAGGACTAAATTTGGCTTATTTTCAACCATCCTACCTGGTTACACAAGGTAAGCAGTAGAACTGAGCTCTGGGTTGTTGTGTTAATCATCCTGTATGCATTTCATTTGCCTGGTGTCTGTATTTCTAGTTTGTGCCTGTAGCAGGAAAAGAACAGTGGTCTCTATCACATAATTTAAACTCCCTTTAAAAACTAATGGGAACTGCTACAAAATCTCAGCTAACAAATGGATTTAAACTTTTGTTTGACCTCCTTAGCCAAGAAAAACAAAAGCTGAGAAAGGATTAGTTTTCTGTGAGCACATCAAGGGGCAAAAGCCCAAGCGTGTGGGGAAGAGCTGTTTCAGCTGAGGATAATACTAGCAGGAGAACAAAGAGGGCTAGATTTGTCCTGAATTAATTTAGGATGCTAGAAGCTCCTTCATGTCTGGTCGGGACAATGGCTCAGTAGAAACATCAGGCATAAACCAAAGCTGTCTTTTTAGAGGATGCTCGGGTATGAAAGGGATTATGGGGGTGAGTCCTGCAGAAGCCCAGCCTCACTGTCCAAGGAGTCCTTTTCAGTCCACTCGTGCTTATTCCTGTGTTAAAACCATTTAATGCTCCATTTGGAATTACCCTCAGGTGCAGAAAAAAGCATTTCTTGTGGTTGCATTGCTTGGGAAGAGCTGCTGCTGAGCTGGGAGGAGTTACCAGCAACTCCCAGGCTCTCAGCCTGCTGCTGTTTCAAGGCTCTTGGCAGATGGGTTGAGCTCATGTTTCTGCTGCATCTGGTTCAGCCCACTGCCTGCTCTGAACCCTTTTTTTACCTTTCCATCAGGCCAATGCTTCTGCCTTTGAAAGCCATTCTCTACTCTGTCCTTGCCTCCCTCTCTGGAAATCTTCCCCCATGTCTTTCTACTACTCCAGCCCCTCAAACTCATCCGCACCCCCAGCTGCCTGACTGAGGAGCCATGATCTGTATCTGCCATCTTCAGGCCTTTCATTTGGACCCACAGCTCCATTCTTTAGCACCTGCTCCTCCTCAGAGTCTCACCCTGTCCAAGCAAATGCTGCATGCCTGGAATGACTCGATTGCCTTCCTCCCCCTGTGCTCTGGGTCTGTCTCTGCACCTCCTGTCCCTGTGCTAGAATATCTTCCACCTGCTCTCAACAGGCTTCTGCAGACATTAGAGCCAAAGTCCCAAATGTGCCTGGTGGACTGGAACATTTTGACGTGGTATAAACTTGGGTCAGTGTTGATAACTCTTGCTCAGAGCTGCTTTGCTGAATACTCAATTTTATTACTCAGTCCTCTGTTTGAAGTTTGGTAAAGAGAAAGAACTTAAATTAGTGGAATTCTGGATGTGATGGATGTGTTTTCTGTGAGAGATGGTCCAATTAGAGTATCAGATGTTTCTCTGAGTGTCTGTCTTTGATATTTTATCAACTTTGCCAGCAGTTGGAAGCCATGAGAGCAGATGAGGCTTGGTTCAGAGCAGTTCTCTGTAGTCTGATATGGGCTTTCTGTGAAAGTGGTGCTTCTCCCTGGTTTCCCATGGCTCTGCCAGTGTAGCTGTCGTGCCCATCAGAATGACTCTGGGAGGGTCTGTAGGTCAGCAGTACCCTGGGACAGGCCCATGGATGGCCAGCCCATGGAGCAGGGGTGCCTCTGTGCAGGGCAGAGGGGGGCTGTTGTGCAGGCAGGCACTGCAGCAGTTCAGCCTGCATGGCAGCAGTGTACTCCAGCTTTGTGCTGCTGAAATGGGGGGGCCAACCTATCTGATCCATCTGCTGTCAAATTAATGTCCAAAGCTGCCTTTTGAATTCAGGTCTTTCACCAGGAGCAGCCTGAGTGACAGCTACTGGAAAGGATACAGAGATGTGAATTTCCTGCACTATAACTCTTGAAGACTAAAATAGTTGGTATTCATAGTTCAGCTTAGCTTTGGCAGGATGCTCTGAAATCATAAGTTACACAAAGGAGAAACCATGTGTGCTCAGATACACTAGATCTTTTTTTATTGTTATTGTACTAACTCTTCATTTCTAAGTAGCTGCCTGCCAGGTGCATGCTATTTCCCACCCCACCTTACAACAGAATTTTAAATTATGAAAACATTTTTTGTCTGAACTTTGGCTAAAAGACCTCTAAAGCTCTGTGAGTATTTCTGGTCTCCCAGACACAGAGTCAATAAACTCCTGGCACTTTGCAAGTGCCACAAGATAATATTTCACTTGATTATGAAGTTTGTGCACCTTGCATTAGTAGTACTAACACCTCAGAGAAACAAAAGAACATTTTTAGCATTTCATTTCCATAAGGGCTGAATTTTTTACCTGTTGAATAGGTACCCCGGGGGTCCTTTGATTTGTGCTCTGTATGGCATGGAAATAGCACAGGAATCAGTAGCATCAGTGGAATTTGGGTACTTTCTGGCTTGTCAGAGCCTTGCCACTCAAAGCCCATTAACTTGCCCCCTGCAGATTAGGTGGCTTTGTGGTTTTTTTAAATAGTGTTGCTGATTAGCCAACCATTAAGTGCAGGGAGAAACCCCTGATTTCAAGGTGAATTTCAAGGAAGGCTGTGGACAGCAGTGCATTTGGGAGCAGGGTGCTCCCAAATGTGAGCCCTGGAGTCCTGAGCCCACAGACTGGATGGGCATTCAGCAGGTGGGAAAAAGTGTTTCATGGGCCTGTCTGAGAGCAAGCTGAGGACCAGGGAGGGAGTTTCTCCATCGTGCAAGGCAGCACAGCAAGCAAGTGAGCCCTGGAGCCAGGAGCCATTTACAGAGCAGCTGCCAGTGCAAGATCCCAGGGAGGGCGGTGTTGATGGCCTGGGCATTCTCAGCTCTCACAGACCCACTGGGGCTGTCCAGTATGGCAGGGAGAGCTTTTCTTGGAAATGTGAATCTCCAAACACTGTTCTATTGCTCAGTATAATAAGCTAATCACAAAACCATCCTTGCCCTACAACTTGCATTAACAACAACTTCCATCATGGAAACAGTGGGCTCAATTTGTTCACCCATGTGCAAAAAAAAGTTCCCATAAGTTTATTCAAGAATCTTTACTACATAAAGGAATGCAATATCTGAATAATTAATTTTTAGTATTACATGTATAGTTTGACACTTGCAAGCCTAAAAAAGAGGAATGTGTTGTGGTGACATAATGGGGAAGTAATGAAAATTAAGTAGATACATACATATAAAAAGAGTTAGTTAAACTGCATTTAACCTGAGTGTGATCAGTCATTCAGAATTAGCAAACTCTTCATTTGCTATAATTTACTTTGAAAGTGGATGAAGGTAAATTGAATTAAGGCCTCTTTAATTTTAAATAGATGCATCTACATAGTGGTGCAATTAAACTAATATGTTCTGAGGGTTTATTTGAATAGTAGATCTAGACCAGTGAAAAGAGCTGTGGGGCAATTACTTAGTTTGAAGAATCCTGTTAAGATGGGCATTGGAAAGTATTAGCTCATTTCAGAGATGCAGGAAAACGTCCTTGGAACAGGTTCCCCCTGTTCTGAGCCACATAAGGACTCTGCAAAACCCTTCCAGGCAACTTGTGCCCCTCAAGCTGTGGGTCCTCTGCGGCTGCCTGAGCTGTTGGGCTCTGGGCTCCTTTCCTCGGTGAGGAGAATGCACCAGGGGCTGATCATGGGGCTGTAACTTCAGGAGCAAACAGAAACTCAGAGAAGGTGCTTGGCAAGAGTTATTTCAAACTTTCATCGAATTTTGAATGACTGAATACGTAAAGTGATTATTGTTATCCTTCTCTGGTTCCAGAGCAGAGAATAAATGTTTGCTTTTTTTAGCTAAACTTTTCTCTGTATTCCAGCCCAAGAAGGAACACACAGGTGCAGGGTCTATACTCCTGTAGACTGATAGATTTTTTTTTTCTCCCCCAAAGACAACACTTGTCTTAATTTCCTCTCAATTACACTCAGACATTAACTAATGCTGACTAACTACGGCCCAAAATAATTATTGGTATCTGTTCCCTTTGTAAATATAACTCCAGTGTTGAGCTAGAAGAATAATGGCATATTTACAGAAGGCAGCTAATTAAATTGAGCTTCAATTGCTTTCACTTTGCCAGAAGGAGCCATTTTCACAGCAAAAAATGTGTGCAAGCCTGCATGCTTACCAGGAACAACTTGGTATAACATAATTCAGAGTTCCCAAGACAAAAATTCAGTTCAAGACAAATTTACACTGGCAATAAAAATCTCATTAAGGAAGATATGAAGATCTCTCTACTACACCACGACAGTTAAAAGAGGTTATCATTTTTTCAGTTTATTTAAGGAACAGTATATATTTCATTGTTCCAGAGCAGCTGTAATTGCAAGTGTCTTTCAAACACTGCTTCCAGTGATGCATTTGTCTTATGACTGTAACTTCAGAACCAGCCTGTTGATGCATCTCCATTAGAACAGGAGAAGATGCTGAAGTTTCCAAATTCTTCAATGCTCTGGTTCAATTTTCCCCTATTTTTCCAACCCTGCGTCCTGGAAAGTCTCTCTCCCTTCTATTATTCAGCCACCTGCAAAAGCTTCCAGTGGTCACAACTTGTCTCCAAGTGTTTGCACTCTTTTTTCTTCCTTTAAAATGTTTAGCAAAACCCATTCATGATAATTACAGAGCAGTAATCCTTTTGCAAATCAGAGTTTCAAAGAACCATTCTTGCTGAAGCCTATTGTTACCAGGCCCCAGGGCCTCTTCTGTTCTGCAAAAACAAAAACAAGGGGATTGTTTCAGAGTGGTTTTTTCCTCTACAACAAAAATTGTGTTCCTCTTGTCTCAGTGTTCAGATGCAGAAGTCTGGCCCACTGATTGTTATTTACGGTCTTCCTTGCAATAGTTCACTGCATTGCTGGATGAAAAGCTAATTTTCTTCCCCTGTCTGCATATCATTCCTCAATTTGTTTTTATCTGTTGGAAATAAAAATTTGGCAGACATCAGCACTTTTCCCATGTTTAATTAATTCATTTAATTTTGTGGCAAGTGAGAATAACAGGGCTTAATTTTGCTATTTATGTATTGATTGATAAGTATGGAGATCACAGGATATTTGGCTTTACAAACCAAAATTAAGTGACCTCTCCATGAGGATAATTTGGCACAGATCCTTCACTCAGTGCATGGAAGTGGAGATGACACAGAAGTGAATGTGGCTATGTTCAGGTCACAGGAAGATGAAATGTGAAAATTTGTAATGTAAAACTCTATTATATGAATGGAAATTAGTACCAAGTGGGAAACACAACTTCCTGGCCAAAGACTGCTCTGGCCAGCTCCCCTCCTGATGCAGCAGTGCTTTCCTTTATTTTATAGGAGATGGGCACTGAGGTACCTCAGAGGGCCAAGCAGCACTGGGGAATTCAGATAAATGGATTGTAGGGAGTCTGAGCTTGAAGCTGGGGCTGAAGATAACTGGGTTTATTTTCTGTTTCTGTTTTTGAACCACAGAAGACTTCTGTGCAATTTAGCAAGTTCTGTGGGGTTTTTTTTTCTCCATCTGTAGTGTTGCATTTATAATATTTTTGATCTACCTTACCTAGTTTGAGTGTCAATTCTTTGTGAAAGGATTTATCATTAAAAGGGGGTAACAGAGGAGTCCTGGCTTCCTTTGGAGCTTTTGAAACAGAGATGGCAAATAACACCACAAGACTTGCACCAGCATCTGGTGGCTGGAGGTTGTCTCTGGTGACCCAGGACCTGATGGGATGGAGATGTGGACATCCTGCCTCTGCTGGTGAGTTGGCTTGGAAGAAATTTGGAATTTGCTTTGCACATTGAGCAAACATGGGCTGAACTGCACCTTCCACTCAGGGTGGCTCTGCTGTCACTGCTGTGGGTTTGTAGAGCTGCTTTGGCCTCCCTGGCTGATGCTGCTGCTGGCCCCACACAGCTGGGCCAAGGCTCTGGGATGGGACACAGTGGGCTGAACCCAGCAGGAGAGAAGAGCCTTTGTTACCCTCTGCCAGAAGCACTGTGTGTATTTGAGGGGTTGGAAAAAGCTACATGAGCTTCTTTGACTTTAACCTCAAAATCTAATTTCAAAGGTAACTGCTTGAAAATTTCCAACTGTCTTTTAGTCTTAGTATTGAAAGCCCCTTGCTTTCCCCCAGTGGCAATGCTCAGCAGCCCTTGAAATTATTTCCAGCATGCATTTTAAGTTTCCAGAGAAGAAAGCACAGGGATAAAAAAAAAAATCTAGATTCTCCTCAGTGATGTTGCATCAATACTTGGCTGATCTGTGTAATGTGAAGCACAGCAGAGCAGAGCTGAGCTTCCAGTTGCTCACTAACGAGAGGATTAGATTCGCCTGCAGATGGGCTGGCATAACTTAAGCAAGGAGCAAACGTGGAGTAAAGTCAAACTTGGACTCTGGATGAAGGTGATACAGCTTTTCCTCTGAAGAGCATCTGCTGCACAAGCAGCAGGCAGGGAAGCAAAGCAAAAGCAGTTGTTTGGCCAGGGCTTGAAGAGCGTTCTGCACTGAGTCAGTGCAGCTTTGCTTAAGGTTTTTTACTACTACTAATTGTATTTATGTTCCTGGCCAGCCCAAGTGCTCTGAGGTTTAAATGTGATAGTCAAATCCAATCAAAATATACTCACTCTCTCAAGTGGGATCAGTTTAACAAATATCATCCTCTGAGGTGGGCTGGAGAACAGGGAAACCAAACTGACAGCAAAGCTTTCAAAGCCAGGAAATAACATAGCAGTGCCTTTTGTCAGAGATCTGGGGAAGGGTAGGGATGAGACCCCGGCCTGTGGATGTAGGGGGAATAAGTTCTGTGGTCACTCTGTAAGACCTCCTCAGTATGGGGGTGGTCCTGAGTTTCTTGGGGTTTCTTTGAGGCTTCCTGATTGAATGCAGATGATTCAAAAAAATGTGGCTGTTTCAGGGTGATCTTTGTCACTTATTTTGATAGTCTGCAGAGGAAGTTATTCAATCTCATACTTAAATGTTTACATTTAATAGATATTTAAAATATGTTACTCTTGAAATAGAAATTGTTGCCATGTCTCTGTAAAAGATGAACAAATTTTCCATGATTTTAAATACAGAACAGAAATGTTTGCAGTTTATTTTTAATTTCCTGCATGATGTCTGACAATTTTTCCATCCTCATCTATTGTGAAATTTGCGACCTGGCTAGGGTTTAATATCATGCTATTACATTAAATTTCTGTATTTTTATTATTCTACAAGTTTTAGAATTTACATTGATACCTTTAGGTTCCCTTTTCACATTGTCTGCTCTTTCTTGCTGCTGAGCTATGTTCCTTGAGAGCATAGCCATGACTTTTCCATTTCTAATTGAGTTTAAAATTATTTTTACAGCTTTCATTTTAATTGGTTATTTTTCCTTTTAAACTAAAGAAAATTTCTTTCATGGTTGAAAGGGTTGTTTGTTTGTTTATTTGTTTGTTTTTCTTGCCTCCTGGTTATTATTCACTCAGTTTATTTGCCTGAAAAGCATTTTCAGTTTCTATTTTGCCTTGCTGGTTTTCTAGAGTACCAGCAGTCAGCATTAATGGTCAAGCTGGTATCTGCAGAGCAGAATGAACTGTGGCAATGGTCACTAGCAGTGAATCCATGATGAATATTTAGGTTGGTGATTTGTTCTCTTCATCTGTTTTTTTATCCAAGGAGATTGACCGCTGAACCACCTCAACGCAACCACTGTATTTTTTTTTTTTCTGGTAGAAAGATACCAGTTTCCAAAGTGTTTCCTGAAGTTGAGCCCCTGTGGTAATGTAACTTATTCCTCATATCATGGGATGTATTTTAGTAGGTCTGCAGGGTCTCAGAGTGACAGCTCCTAATGCACCACGGTAGCATCCTATACTAACTGGGTCTTAAATTTAAAGAAAAGCCTCTAATTCTGTTTTCTTTATGTTTAAGAAGCAAATACAGCTGTTTGAGTCAGGACAGAGCAGGAATTAGAGCCATGGGTGATAAAGAGGTAAAAGGTGCAAATTCAGTAAAGGACCATTGAAAGCTGTTGACTCAGGAAGGGCCAGCGGCTGAAATTTCCTGGATTGTCCAGCTAAATAAATTATCTGGAGAATCCATTGAATTAGCTCAAGTTGAGCCACTGTCTGATATGTGGGCAAACCACTCTCCTGGGCTGGCAGGTGGAAGATGGACAATTCAGAGGCCATCAGCCCTCCTGGAGGAATGAGCAGAGGCTGAAGCTCCAAGCACCCGAACAGTGACACTGAGGCTGAGGATGGGGCTGCTTGGGGGGTCAGGGTTTGGCTGTGGGGAGCAGAGCTGGCAGTTCAGTGCTGCTGTCTCTGCCCTGGGAACACTGAGATCTGCTCCAAGGGGCTGCTCCATGGAGCTCTGCAGGCTGGGTGGAGCAGGCCAGGGATCGGTCAGCTGTGAGAGCTCGCCGTGGTAGAAATGAGAGAGGAAATCATAATTGCAAATAGCAGGTGAAAGCAGCTGAAATTAATTAGTACTTCAGCGTGAGGTGAAGTTGCAGAAAGCTGCACGCAGTGCTGTGTGTAACTACCTGCTGATTATCACAATCTCTCTGTTCGTCCACAATTCCTCCAGGCAAGTCGTAGCTCCTTCACTTGAGGAGTTGGAGGAACAATTGGATTTTGGCCTCAGAGAGAAATTCTTGTTAACTTGAGCAAGTAAAACATCCGTGCTGCTTATTCTATGCTTTTCATGTGCTTGCTGGCTGTTAGTTTAGCATTTTACAAGTGAAGCCAAGAAGAGATGATATTATTTTTGCTTTTCAACATTTTTTTCCTATAAATTTATTCTTCATGTCTCTGCAGAAACCAAGTTTCCCCCCTATGGTTCTTGTTATTGGCATTATACATAGATAAAGCAATTTCAGAGAGTATTTCTCCTAGTTAGGCAGAGCAGAGTTCCAATATACCATGGGCACATCTGTCAACATGATGCCCCTGCCTGTCTTTATTTCCTCGATTTGCTTGTGGTCCATTTAAAATTAGATTATGACTGATTGGTTCCTGCATTCAAACTGCTTTGAACAACGCTCCGTCCATGGGCATATAAAACAAAACTGAGACGACTGGAAAGCCTGAGGGATCAATTCCAAATATCACTCTGTAATAAAAACTGTATTTCCTTAATTTTTTTATTGATTCAGCACTCATTCTCCTGTTATGTTGCCGTGGTAATATTAAAACTCAGTGACTGACACTGGCATCCTATAGAAGTAATTTAAATAGCAGTACCAGGGAAGAAAGCAGGCTGTGCTTTTGCAACAATTTTGCTCAAACTGGCACAGAGGAACTCGCTTGGATGGAGGGAATAGACTGGGCACCTTTTTCCTTTGAAATATGTAATCTGTATTTCTCCCAACCCTGTAGTATGCCTGTGAAGCCAACAGGATACCTGCTGTTGGCATTGCTGGGTGCAGCCTTTGAAAGCAGGTATGAATATTTGGGTTGTAGGTGGGAACAGGTTACTGTGTAGGGCACAGAGCTGCTGTCTGCTCAAACAAACCTCAGCCTGTTCTTCACATGATCCAAGATGCAAAGCAAATGAAAAGAGCATTCCTGTGAAACTGAAGATATTTGGCTAACTAATAGTCACAAAAGGCATCCCTCTTACAGGTGGGAATTTCAAAGGACCTCATGAGGTTTGGATTCACAGAGCCAGTCAGTGAAGTGGGAGCTGGACATGAATCCTCTGAAATGCCTGGGAGTCCTTGCTCGCCCATGGAAAATAGGATGGAGATTTTGGTACAAGCTGTGAACCCCCAAGATCTGCAGCACTGCACTGGTGAGAGGCATTTCTCAGTCTCTGCTGCCCACGAGGGGCTTGATGGGGGAACCAAGGCATTCCCAGTGCTCCAGCTTGGGTTTCTGCTTTCTGTGGCACACACAAGTAAAGGAGACTGCTAAAAATGAAATAAAACTTGAAAGGAGATATATGGGAGCTCCAGAGGCTGCTGGACGGTTTATCTGTCAAGACAGGTTAGTTACCAATCTGCTCTCATAAGTGTCCCAGAACCATAAAAATGACATGTCCAGAGTCTGTTTCTGGACTGGGAAAATTTTAATGGAAATAGTCTCCTGCAGGAGGTCCCCAAGGTCTGGCAGAGACAATATTTCATGGTGGGTTAGGCATGAATCCATGAGACGTTCGCAGTCCACGACTTGGAAACAAAAAACAGGGAAAAGTTTGATCAAAACTGTCCATTTAAGATGTGCTAACCAGAATGATTCACAGAAGAAAAATAGATTAATGGGCTTG
This sequence comes from Chaetops frenatus, assembly GCA_013400775.1. Taxonomy (NCBI): domain Eukaryota; kingdom Metazoa; phylum Chordata; class Aves; order Passeriformes; family Picathartidae; genus Chaetops; species Chaetops frenatus. The sequence continues at coordinate 206,010 of VZTR01020481.1, forward strand.
TTTGAAATAATCCAAACCCCTTTGGTGGCAGTTTGTGAAAGAGGACTGTGACAAAGCCTTTGCTGGATGGAGCGCTAGGAGCAAAGCCAAAGGACTTCTCCCTTGGAGCAGCTTGATTAAAAAGCAAATCAAACCCACCCCATAGCAAACAAGCAGCTGAGGTCTGGTCCAAAATCAGCATCTCTGCACTCAAGAGAGGGAGTATCACCTGCTTTGACACTAAGTGGCAGCTTCATTGCTCTGCAAACTGTGCTTGTTGATATCAGATGCCAGCTAAGAGTGGAAAAAGCGTGGCTCAGAGCTTGACTGAGTGGCATGAACGTCCCCTTGAGCTGTGCAGGAACATGGGCAGCTTTGCCTTGGTGCAGGACAGGTGGGAGTGAGCAGTGCCACACACTCAGCTGATGGAGGGGGGCACAGCCCACTCCACCTTCTCCCACACCAGGGAAATCTCTCACCCTGGGCCCAGTGAGGGGGAGTGCCCTGCTCCATCATTGCTTCCCAGAGTGGAGAGCTGTTTCCCCTGGATTTGTTTGCTATTGACTGAAGTCAGGCAGTGGTTTTGTTCTGGTGCAATGCTGAATGAATATTGAGTGTGCCTCTAAGATAAAGCCATTATTTAGGAGCTCATTAAAGTACTGGCCTTGAAAAAATTTCCCACTGCTAATATCCTCTTCCATCACTGTGTCAGAGATTGGAGCTGTTTAGAGAAAAGTGCTCTGTGCTCCACAGCCATCTCCCACCTCTTACCTGAGGGCCATTGGGACCAGGGCTGGAATAAAACTTTTCTAAGCCTAGAGATAAGAAAGGGCCAGGTGTTAACATGAGCTGTAAATTGCTAAGTAACCCTGGCAAAACCCCTCAGCACCTTCACTTTCAGAAAAGAACCTGAGGCTGTTTTCTCTCTACTCCTCCCTTCAGTGATCTGGGGCACTGGTCTGTGCTGTGAAAGCACACTCCTCCCTCTTGTTTCTCTCCCCCACTCCCCACTTTTCCTCCTCATGCTCTTGAAATTCACCTCTCTCTGTACCTGCAGGTTTTGCAACAGGCAGCCCTGCCATTCCCACACGTTTCTGTCCTGTGTGCTGGGAGAGAGTTGGAGCTCCAGGGGACACCTCTGCCCGTGGGGCCACATCTGAGCCTGCAGCTTAGGCTGCCTGTGTCCAGTGCTTGAAGGTAACTTCAGAAAGGTCAAAAATTACTTTCTGAACTTCACTGTCAAGAAATCCTCCCTGGCAGCCCCAGTGTGGTTTCCTGGGTGGACACTGGCAGTGTTTTTGCAGCTCACTGCAGTAGGATGTTCAGGAGAACATCAAGTGGCCATGCTGGGGAGCCTGTCCACAGCCCACCTTTCCTCTGGGCAGTGTCTAAAGGCCTGCTGGAGCTTAAATAAATACTAATTTGCAGTAATGACATTTAATCCTCTTCAAACTGTAATTTACGGTATCAGATTATTATCATAATATCTTATCTACAGTTCCTAATGCTTTATTGTTATCCCATTACAGGGAGTTCTGCTGCCACTGCATATTGTCTATTTCTCTTACAAATGTTCTACAGAAACCTTATTAATTATTAGTCTCATAAAACACCTGTTAATGTTACCATTTTAATAAATCTCCTCCTTAATTAAATTAGGTTGTTCTGATAGTAATCCTCTAATGTCCACTGCCTTTCTGTTCTCATCACAGTCTGATTGTAGAGTGGGAAGCAGCATTCAATTATAATTGATGTAGGTCATAATTCAGAACCAAATTATAACATATAAAGCCATATGATCATTGAGGAATATAATAGATCTCTACACTAAAGTGTCATTTGGATTGATTAGTGCTGTTTCTAGAGCCTTGTTAGAGGTGAGAAGAGGCTTAATTCAAAACGATCTCTTTTTTTTTTTTCTGCTTTTCTTTTTCTCTCTTTTTGTCTTGAATTTGTGTACTTTATTTCCTCCTTGAAAGGCAGCATCTATTTCAGCTGCTCTGGGACAGTGCTCATGACTACTTTCCCACTCTTTCCCACTGGTGTTTCTGTTCTAAAGCTGAGCTTTTTTTTATTATTTTATAAAGACAGACCACATGATGATTTTATTTAATGATTTAATAAAACCTTTCCTCTTGAGATTAGATGCAAGAAGTCTTGATCTTTTACTGCTGCTACCCAAGCTTGAAAGCACAGTTATATATGATACAGCAATGCTAAAGATATAAGCAAATAATTAAAAGTATACCAGAATGAAGACCTTACCCTAGCTGACCTGGTGCCTAAATTTGATTAGGCACCAGGAGGATTTCCCATGCTGGATCCAGGACAGTCCCTCTCTGCCAGGGAATGGCTCAGGAGAAGCCTTCCTGGACCTTGCTGGTGCTCACACCAGCAGGTCCTGTTTGCATGGGAGGTCTGGGCACCTCTCAGCCTTGAGTGCTTCCCTCCAGCTTTCTGAGCAGAGATGTGACACGTTCTGTGGGAATAGTGGTACTCTCTCATCTTGCAGGAAACCCTGGGACAAAAAGCAGAACTTTCCCAGGACCATGATGAGAACCTGACTCTCAGCTCTCCAGATCTTTTCTGCTACTGGGAAAAACCCCTGTTTCAATTGCTTCACTGCCTGCTTCCCCTCCCATCATCCTCATTTACCTTCCTCATGACAGCTACAGCCTTTTATTGCCTAAGAAAGCAATGTAGCAAAATGTTATCTGTGGTTTTAATTGATTTTTACATAATTTAGAAACTCAGGTCCTTTCCAGGGTCTTCCCCTTGCCCTGTGCACATCTGCTTCCTCCCTCCCAGTCCTCCTGCTCTCCTGTGGGCTTCAGGATCCAGTCCCTGTGGATATCACTGTCTGCCATCCTCAGTAGGATATTGGCTGCTTCTTGACCCATTTCGAGGGGTGGATCTCATCTCTCCCCAGTTATTCTCATTTTTCAAAGAGGATACCCATGGCTGCAACTTCTGAATCATTTTTGAATTAATCAAAGGATGCTGTAGCTACTTTGTATGTGATCTGAGCCTTAAAAACATCCCCTTGCATTCTGCCTTTTAAAACTGAATTACACACCAAAAAGGTTTTGGAGAGAAAAATCTACAAACTTAATTTGAATGATGCCAAAATGAAAAATTTTTACTTCTTAAAGTGAAATACTTTGATGTGTTTGGATTATTTGCCTTGTGTTTTCCAGAAATGGAAGTATATTATGAATTTTTATTCCACCTTTGCTTGTAGCTGGCTGTAATTGTGTTATTTTGCTGCCTTCTGCAGTATTGGCCTGGTTACTCATTTGCTCAGTTCCAGGTCAATCAGGTTTGAGGTTTCCATTCCTGCCCTGTGTGTTATCCACAATATTTAAGATATGGATACAGAAGATGAGTACTGCAATTACAGGTCATTGAAAACAAAAAATAAGTGGAAATCCATGGAAAGGAGCCGTGCAATTTGGACTATTAAGGGGTGGGTGTGACACAGGTAACTTGCAAGTGATTGAAAAGCCCCACAAACAAATTAAGGTGTTGGTTTGGTACCTCTGACTGAATTACAAGTCACCCTCTGGCATTTTCCTATGGCCTGAACTGCAGCCATTGCCTGTTGAAGGCCTGCAGGAATTTTTAGGGGGCAGATTCTGCAGCAGAGGCTTGCAGTGAGGCATTGGCTCCTGGGGTACATGGTGGATCTTCCTGTGGGAAAGGGATGGTGCCTCTTCCTCTGTCCCCTCCCGGGCACCCGAGCGGAAGATCCCTCATTCACTTGTGCACAATGTGATAATTGAGAGGGAGTTTCCTGGAGCTGAATGCTGCCTGCCCGAGGTCAGCAGCTGCTCTTCCATCTTTGACATCCCACGTGAACCCCTAGCATGGAGTTGGAGGGAGTTCTCCGAGCTGATGAGCCTTTTTGTTGCTAAGAGACGACTTCTGGAAGAGCCACGGTCATCAGCTTTTTGGGAGTGGATAGCAAACTGTGAGTTAAGGCAGCTTGAAAACACCTCTATACATTAACTGCAGAGGGAAATTATCCTGAAATATGGGGTATTCTGGTTGCTCTTGGACCATGGAGGTGTTTAAGGCATGCAAAGTGTGGCAGAGCCCAGCATCTGCTGGGTCCTGTCTCTGCTCTCCACCCATCACACAGAGACATGCAGAGACCATTAACAGGTCAATGTGGTGCTGCTCAGCAGCTGTGTGGGGCCCAGCCTTACTGAACTTTGGTAGCTGAAGCGTGTCTGCTGAGTTATAGTCCTACTAGAGAGAGATTCATGGCTCCTGCTGGGAGATAATGCATTTCAGGGTATTTTTTGGAATGCCACACATCTCTGCTGGGAGAGCGGAGGCAGGGCATGGAGTCACTCATCCCAAGCACACTGCACTTTTTGCCTCACCCTCCCCTAATAATTCTTTGGACCATTTAACATCAAAAAAATCATGCCTGTAAGCCCTTTATAAGAAACAGCACAGGATTTGTGCTTTGTGAAGCCTCATCCTGCCCAGGAATACCTTCCTGGCTGGTAGGAAGCCCCTTGGGCAGTGCAGCGTCTTCTCTCTCTTTTATCCCCGAGGTGTTTTAGCAGTTTGGGAGGGGAGGGGCTTTCTCCAAATGACCAGAGGGGCAGCACTGGCATCCCTTCTGCTCTGTCCCAGGGCAGCACAGGGCACAGCTGTGCTTTGCAGTGAAGCCTCTCCTGTGTCCTGCACAGTCACTTGCTGCACATTAGTGGGACATGGTGGAAAATTTATGCGTGATTTCCCTGCCTTCAGAGCGAACAGAAATATCACTCTGTCAGAGAAGTGGGCCTAGACAGAGCTGAATGGCTCAAAGAATGGTTCCTATCAAGGCTGATAATCTTCCCTGGCGATAACGCAGTGGATTATACAGAGATTGGATGTTGAGAGTACACTGACCTTAATCTCCCTTAACTTTGGTTTTCTTTCCCGTCTGATAAAAATGGAGAAAGTACAACAAGTGCCATAGAAAATTACACACATCCTGCCACACTTTGCAGATGGCTGATACAAAAATCAGAGACAATGCTAAAATAATTAAAAAGCCCACAAAAAATAAAAGAGTGTACTCAGCTCCTTCTGTGAGGCTGTGGGTAAGGAAACAGCCAGCCAGCCTGAAATGGACAATATAAATGTAAGCAGATCTTATTAAGATTCTGTGTGGCTGTTAAATCATCCTCAGCCGTTGCTTCCAGCTTAGCATCACTGCTAATGGTGAAGAGAGGAAGAGATTAGTTTAGGCTACTTTGAGACATCACAGAAATACGTGGGAGGCATCCTCTGTCTCTTAAACTTGTATTTCACTGACCTGCTATGTGACAAGTTGAGTGCCAAAAACACAGAAGAGTTGGCACATAAAATCCATGTCTACTCTATCTACTCTGTCAAGGCTAAAAAAAAAAAGTCCTGAATGAGCCTTGGAGAGTCAACAAATCACTAAAATAGCAGCTAAAAGAGGAAGTTCAGCACGAGTTCAAGTCATTAAAATTCCCTCTAATGTATTCTCTTGCAGACCAGTGGGCTGAGCGTGATCCCGGCGAGCGGAAGGATGCGAGTGAACTTGTGTGCCAGGAGAAAATGGACAAGGTTGATGTTGCTGACCTTGAGTGTGGAAGCCGGATCATTCCTGTCATTTGAGATGGCTATGTGGGAAGAAAAGGTCAGTGGAGCAGCTCTGAGCTGGAAATGGGGAGAAATGAGCTTTTGCGTGGCTTTCTTGGGCAAATCCCCACCTGTGTGCAGTGTGGCACACTTCATGGCTCACACTTTTGCTGCTACTTGCACAATATCTCAAGGGGAAGGCAGCTAGTTAAAGGAGTGGCTGTGGTGGAGTGTAAACAAAAATTCTTCATTTAGAAAACACACTTTCCTAATGGTAATATTTGGCTAAAGAAGACGGACAAGGCCTATTAACTGTGAATGTGTTCTTTTTATGTTCTTCCACACAGGTAATGGGGGGAAAAAATGAGCCTTACATATGCATTGTCCATGTTAGCCACATTTCTCATTGGCTCCAAAGGGAGTTCTGTTCAGAAAGTGCAAAGGAGACCTGGTAAATATATTCCCATTCATTCAGTAGTTCTGAGATTGAAAATGATAGAGACTAAGCAAAAGAAATACTAGGGGTATCTCATATCCATGTGTTGCTTCATTAAACATCTGAAAATAGCAATGAAAAAGCAGAGATCGAAGAATGAGATTACCAGGGAGCAGGATGATAACATGAAAGCCTCTGTCCTCTGCTTGTACAATACACTTGTGGTCAGAAAAATCAAGGCAGCAAACTATCTTACTATATAATAGACAAGGATTTTCATGGCTGTTATTTGGGATGCATGGAAAGTAGAAATAGGCTTTACACAAGAGAGTCACTTGTTAACTTTGGATATGTGATATGTGAATGTATAACTGAGATAAAAAAAATCATCTGGTTTCATCCTTCTTGTCAGGCAATATTTGCATTCAGAAGCTCCAGAAGTAACATTGAGTAGCTAAGGAATATATGACAGAATATTGTAAAGCTAACTGACATTGTGCACAAGAAAATTAGTTTCCTTTTAAATAGAAAAGATCACATCAGTCTTGGCCCTCTCAATAGGCAAGAAAAGGTGACTAGACCACAAATGCCTGTGAAGCTGCCTGAAGGCCTGACAGCTGCTGGAGAAAGGGTCTCTCTTTCTTACCTGCAGAGGTGTCTCTGCCATGGGAGAGCAATGTGTAACAGCAGCATCTTGGGACCACACTGTAACAACTGGGGTTTAAACCCATCATCCTTGCCAGCCCAGTGCTGGCATCATCCCTGGAGCAGGAATCCCTTCCCCATGGCAAGCTCTCTCCCTGCCCCTGGCTGCAAACTCCCGTGGAGCTCCGGGAGCTGCATCCCCTCGGGGGCAGAGGCAGAGCAAGAGCTGGACCTGGTGTGGAGACCAGGCTGAAGGGACCTGCCCAAGCCCTGCCTGTGTGTGGGTGCCTTGTCCTTCAGCTCAGCTCAACCTCCCAGCTCCAGGCACTGCCCTGATGGTTCCTAAACCAGTCCTGCTGTGGTGGAGGTTCTCCAAAACTTTTTCCAACAAGAAAAATTTTATAATGTAAATTCCAACTGGAGCACCACCTTTTTTTTTTTTGCTTGAGGAACCAAGGGATATATGCTTTGGCTTGTACTTGTTTGTGTCATTGGGTCCTGAGGCAGACAATGAAAGCTGTAATTCCAGCTGTGTGATCTGCTGCCATCCATCCACCTCACATCCCTGACACAAATCTCCTGAGACAAAGCATCTCCTTAACCAAATTCAAGTCCAGCTCACTCTCTGGGAAAGAACTTCCCCTGACCTCCTGCCAACCTTCTGTGTCCTCCTGAGGGGCTGAGCTGCCAAACCAAAGGGAGCAGACAGGGCAGGAGGAGCCCAGCCAGCCCTGGCAGGTCAGCTGCTTGGTCACCCAAGCTTCACCTGCTGTCCAGGTGGGCTGCTGCTACTGCTGGGGCTTGTCCTCATTAGCTCCCATGTGCTCTTCACTAATTGTCATCAAGGGCTTTGCCTTTTCATTTTGGCTGCTTAAAGGGCCTTTTAAAATTAGGTTTTTGATGCATTTGTGTCTGTACTGCATTTCACAAGTTACAGTGGTTTCCTGCAGCCCTTTGATTTTTGTTGTAATTCTGTCATTGCAGTGATGGAGAGGGATTCTCCAGGAGCTGCCAGCCTTGCCAGGGTGTCCCTGCTGGTGGCACCAGACCGTGGGCTCTGGGCACGTGGTGACACAGGGGGTGAGAGCAGGGAGGTGAAGATGAATATCTCACCTTGCACTACCATCCAACCTAAAAGCAGGCTGGGAAGTAGCACATATCCCAGTGACAGCGAAGCCTGCAGCCTCTGGAGTCCAGATGCATTAGAGCCTAAAGAGGGCTGAGCTCCCTAATGGACACACGCCGTGTTTTTGAGCATCCTGCATCTTCTGCTGATTGTCTGCTGTCGAGCTCTCGTTTCCAGCAGTGCTGGGCTTTCCACTGCACACCAGCAGTGGCTCTTCCAAACTTCCTTGATTGTGTCTGTGCCTGTTGCTCGGTGCTTGAGTGATGAAATGGAAGGCAGCAAGAGTGACAAAGATTAAATGAGCAGCGAGAGGAACCTGAGCTGAATTTTGGGAGAGTAATTAGTGGTGCCAGTGGCTGCAAGCAGAATAAGGGGGTTTGCTTTCTGCTATTATCTGTGTGGCACTGGGGAAATGGAAGGCAACTCCCTCCTGATTCTTCTGTAATTAAAAGGTTTTTTATGTGTAAGGTCTGTAATATGTGAGGAAGTGATAAATTAAACGTCATGAGTTCCTCACTCTGTGCTTGTGCTGGAGCAGGAATTGGATTCTGCATCTCACAGTGAGGCCAGTGAAGAAACTGCTCCTTTCCCATCACAAACAGGAGCTTGTGGCACTTCCAGCCTGGAGGCATCCTGCCAGGTTTGCTGTGCCTGGGGACAGTGGCCAGTGTGAGCCAACTGGCCGTGGGATGCAGGAGCCATCCCCTGGGTAAAGGCAAAATAAACACTCTGAGAGTTGGTAGAGCTCTGCTGGCATGAGTCCAGGAGGGGAAAGCAAAGGAACTGCCTTCTTCCAGCAGTGGAAAAGCAATAGCAGAGCTGCTTCAAGAGTTGCTGCAGTCCCTGGGCTGCACTTGGCCTCTTTCTCAGGACACAGGGTGCAAAATGCAGCTGCTCTGCCCAACTGCAGCAGCTCTGGCCTCTTCCTGCTGGCTTCCCCCACCCGTCCCCCGTGCTGGGCCGGGGAGCTGGGAGCAGCCCAGAGGGATGGAGCAGGAAGAAATTGCATCCACCAGCCCCCCAGGGTGTGGCATCCCTGCTGGGACAGCTCCAGGAGACCATCCAGGGGCTGTAACCAGGAGATTTCACCCTCTGCTCCCAGCTGTCCTCCTCAACACTGGGAAAATAACTAATGCGCTAAAGCAAAATGCATGCGGGCAAAAAAAGGAAATCATGCTTCAACATGATCCTAGAGGATTTTTTGGAGGTTTTCTCTGAAACATCAGTCCTTTTATATATTTTTTAAAGGCTTGGTTAGATTGAAAGGGAAAAGGGAGGTTGTTTTCCTGTGGCTTGGAGTCAGTGTATAAAAAATACAACTGTAGGTGAAAAATAATTGCAAAATAAAATTGAAATCTGCTCTTCAATGCCATAAGAATGCCAAAATGTAACAGTTTAGGTTTTAAGACCAAGTTTTAAACCTGACCAAAACAACTCAGCTGTTCAGTATCATTTTGAAATACTTGAGTGAATCTAAATCTGTGTGTTCTAGAGAAAAAGCTTTCTTTCCAAAAAAGTTCGTTAAGCTCTCCATAAGCATCATCTTCTGGCCTGTCCTTGCAGTAGACAGAATGGTTTGTTACAATCCTTCTGAAGGATTTTTTTGATTTTAATAGGTAAAACTCATGCACAGTGTAAACACAACAAAAAGCAAACACACTATTGAATTTTCAGGGACAAGTATTTTAAATCCAGCCTTTTTCAAAACTGCAGACATACATTATTTACACTGGAGAAGAATAATGTAACAAAGCTGTATTAGATTAAAATTGTTCCATAAAATATTATGATTATCATTTTTTGTAGCTTGACTTAAGGTGAACAATTTATATAAAAATATGAATTATTTTCTGTTACAAAAAAATTATTCAGTGTGGGCTCTGTGTATTACAGTTATTAATCTTTCTATTTAAATGCAAATTTTTCCTGTCAACTGAGAGCTAAAGATACTTTTTATACAACTAATAAAACACAACTCTGATCTTCTGATCCCTCATAAGGGAGATGGCTTTCTCAGCTGTGTTTGGGATGTCTCTGCTGGAACATGCAAGGATGCTCTCTTCATAAATACATTGAGAGCTACCTGCTCAAAATGAAATACTCATTTGTACAGCAAGGTGTGATTTGAACAATCTTCAGTTGCATTGTTTTTGTAAAAGGAGAAAAGAGCTAAGAAGAGCAGTGACCTTTGTGTGGCCGTGTGCTGTGCCTGCAATCCAGGAGGGTTATTTATCTTGGAAAATCTTGGATTGCATCCTAGTGGGTTTGCTGCTGTGAGAAACCTGAACCTGAGGTTTCTTTGAGAGGCTGGAGTCAGCTCAGGTGGGAGCTGGTCCAGTGACTCTGGGCAGGGAGTTGGACAGGGTGGTCAGAGGTGTTTCATTTCCCTGTGAAGCAGCTGTTGAAGGTCTGTCAGGCTTCACACGGTGTTTGTGCAGTTCAGAAACTCCAGAAAGCCTCGTGTCACCCCCAGAGTGCCAGAAACCCCCCAAACCACCACAAACTCCAGGGGAATGGGCTCAGTTTGCTCTGTGTAAGTGCCAGAGATTCTGTCTGAATGGTTGCTCTTCCCATTTGCAGAAGGGGGTGGAAATTGTCCTGTTGGACCAGGAGGAGATTCCAGTGTCTGATCCCTGGGAGCTGAGCTTTCTGCAGCCCTTGCTGTACGTGCATGAATGTGACAAGGAGAGAGGTAACTCCTATCTGGCAGCTTGTGTCCTGAAGCAGAAATCAAAGTTGTTTATGTGATTTCAGGCTAATTTCTGCCAGTTTTTCATCTGACAAAGTGCTTCTATTACCCTGAGCAACTCCAAGGACAGCTTCCTTAATAATGTTTGCATTGTTCGAATTTAGTTACCAGTATTAGAAAAGGAAGTTGAAAACAACTCTGCATCTCCATCTTTCATCCTTGCATGATCACAGACTTCCCATTCCACCTCCCAAGAAATTCTGTTTCCTGCTGGTGGGAAGCTTTCTGATGGTTTTCCAGGTTCTGCATGGTCTGGCAGAGCATTTTGTCCTCTGGCCACCCCTTGGTCTCCCTTTTCAGTGGTGCTCTGGCTCACCCTGGGTGGGAGCCTGGCTGCTGAAGTCAGTGGAAATGTGGGTAATTGGAAAGGCTGAAGTAGTGAGTGGTGTTATAATTAACTGTCTGTATTAAGCATTTTACAGTTCTGACACCTCGCAAGAGTGGAAGTTTAATGAGAATGGAGAGAGGCTCAAAAGCAATCCATTTTCCCAGTAAAGATTGTAATGAAGGTGTGAAATGATGCACAGCTAACTAAACCTGTCTGTAACAGCCTCTCTGTTATAATGTAGTGATCTGACACTTTGGAAAAACAATACAGTGCATATGTATGTATATATATATATCTATATATATATCTACCCTCTGCACCTTGCAACACTAAATGTATCATTCAGCTTGACTGGGTGTGCCATGTGTAGGTCAGGTGCCAAAGTGTATAAAGAACTGATTGTTGATAAAAACGCTCATTTGCAGTGTAAAGATGAATGAGGCCCAAGGAATGTCCCAGAAAATGTCCCAGAGAGGACATTTAAGTGGTGCACAAGGGGCTGTGAATGCCTGGGCCAGCTGTGACACAGCACAAAGGCACAGCCACTTGCACCAGCACAGCCTCCTCACTACACTCCTGTCATCAATTCCTTGGGATCTGCCCCGAAGGGGCAGGAAGAACAAAGGTGTTTTCTCACTATTGCATTAGGAGAGGCTCAGTCTCTGACTGTCAGTTTAAAATCCAACAGCAGCAGCTCTAAACAGAGTGTAATTTCCACAGCAAAACCCTCTAGTCTTCACTGTCATTGCAGTCTCTCTGTCTTGGTTTGCAAGGAATGCCTCAGATTTGGGTGGGAAAGGCAGGAATGGGAATGAGGATGGCACCCATCACCTGGCTTCTGCTGGCACTTGGGACTCAATGGCCCCATTGAGGATATTTTTGGAAATGGATGCTTTCCTCTGGGATCTCCTGCAGGGTTTGACTCTCAGCTGGTGAGGAGCTGAGCACCTGTTGAGCCCTGTGCCCTGCTGGAGCAGCTGCCCCTCTGCACACCCAGTGTGGTGTGTGGTCAGGAGGTCATTTCTGCTCCCAAACTGGCCCAAAGCTGCCCCCAGCATGGAGCACTGGGGACTGCTCCGGGTGTATTGCCCTCACAGGCAGGTTTCTTTGTGAGTGGGTAAATTTGTTATTTACCTGGGAGCCCTTTGTCACCATTGCTGCCTTTGCTCTGAGGCACCAGCCTGCTCTCAGTGTCCTCACCTGGTGGGAGCAGGAGTCTGCTGCCACCTCTGTATTTCCAGCCAGGCTGAGGGGCTGAGGGCCAGATCTCTGGGAGATCACAGGTCTGATATTTGCAGTGCTGCCTGCAGACAGCCATGAAGAGCTGCTCCCACTCTGTGCAGCTCTTGCTCCAGCTGGATCCCAAAGAGCTTTTCCTGGCTCACCTGAATTACCTTTTCCTTTTTTAAATGTATAATTTCCATGACTGATATAAATGTCAAGCACATCGATGAAGAATAAAAATGGAGATAAACACCTTGTTAATTGTAATCATTATGTAAATACGTGAGCCTATAAATTTCAATAATTAGTTTTACTTGCTTTTTTTTCTCTCCTTGTCAGGACTTGCAAGAATATGGCTGAGCTTTCTCATAGCTGCTTGCAGGATAGAGCTTTGATTGCTACACTACATGAATTTTGTGTGTGGCATATGGTGAGGTCTCATGAAACGTAATTGTGGAGCACTAATGTTCAGCTCTCCTGTGGGGAGTATCACATCCTGAAGGGTGACTCCTTTCAGTAACATCAAGATCCTTTAGGAAAAGAGCTTCTTTTAAAGATCTCAGCCATATGATTTATGGTAAATAACACATGTATGCACATATTATGTGTTTCTGCTCTTGAGGTTTGCCCTTGTTGGTGCTCAAATTTGTTTTTGTTTAGCATGTCACAGGACTTGGAGCAATACAGTTTTGGCAAAATGCGTGGGAATGCTCTGTAAACACCATCCAAACTTTCTATGTACTCTCTGCATCCTCTCCAGTATGTTTAAATATTCCAGCTATGCAGCTGAAGCACACCCACTAATACAAGTTAATACAAAGACATGGTTATATAATGGAAGCACTTTAGTTAGATTTTTATAAAGAGAACTAGAGGATCCCCTGAGATATTGTTGTACAAATAACAAAAGACAGAAGCTCAATTAGTGAAAGCATGGAAGTGAAAAGTGAGACAAAAATAAGGTAGAGTAAAATTCGGGAGGTATACTAGTTTGCAAAGTATACTTTCTTATACATTAAAGGGCTGCATTGAAGAATGAATTACCTGCTTTCCCTATGACAGTCTTCTAAACGGAGGTTGTCAGAATTTTTTTGCAGTGTTCTGACTCAAGATAGGAAAAGTCAATTCCTTAATTCTACCAGATGGAGGTGTCATGTTGATACTTCCATTTATTTTTTTCATTACTGGAGAGCAGAAGTTGTCCAGAATATTTTTTTTCCATTTTGTGTTCCCCTGAGATCCCAACAATAACCAGTGATAGTTTTTTGCCCCATACTATTTTAGATTAATTTTTCCAAACAGAAATATATAGAAGCACAAGCCTCAACAGTTGGCCAGCAAGCAAAGCAAGAAAGGATTTAGTTTACAGAAATAAATCCAATCCCTATTCTTTTTCTTTAGAAGTGTGTTTCCAGCAAGGTGAGACTACATAACAAAATGTTGCACTCTGGCCCGTGCCTGCAGAGCTCTTTGGTAATGTGACTTCTGAGGCCCTTTCTGCCTTTCCTGGAACAAAGCCCTGTTTCCTGTCTGATCTCCTAAGAGAGCCCAGGAGCCAGCAGGGCTGCCTGCAGCATGTGCAAGATGCAGCTTGCACCGAGTTCAGACACTCCACAGCCTCATTTCATGCAGCTTCTTGTGCTTCAATCCAGGCACTTCCCTCTCTGGGGCTGCCCAGTGTCTGTACCAGCCCCTGGCCCATGGGGAAAGTCCATTTGTGCAGAATTCTGAAAATAACCCCTGGAAAATATGGCTGCTGAGAAAAAATAAAATTATCAGTCAAAAGCGTTTCCCAATTAGTTGGTTCAAAATGATTGGTTTTGGTGACCTTCTTCTGTCAATCACTGGTCCCATGTATTTACATAGGGCTTAGTGATGAAACTACTTGGAAATATGTGTGAAATGATGTATTTTGCAACTTAAATCACCCTTCACCAGCTAAAAAGGAAAACCAAGGAGAATACTGACACTGGGAGAAACAAGGTTTGTAAAGGAACTTTTCCAGGGTGAGGCTGGAGCTGTCAGGACCAGCTCCTAGTCTGGGGGAATGTGTGGGGGCAATGAGATTCAATCCAGTTTTGTGGCATTTGGCTGCAGCCTACACCTCTGTGTGCTGCTGGAAAAGAGAAAAGATATTTTCAGAGCAAAGGTTATCTTTGAAAAGCACCTTGAAAGAATGTATAAATGTGTCTTTTTCTGAAATGGCAGTTTGTTTCTATATTGCTCTTCTATTTTTATATGGAATTAGAAATGATAAAATTCATCTGAATCCTTAAGTCATTATGTTATTAAATGTTCCAGAACTTGAGTTGCTACTTTGCCTGTCACCAAAAATTGACAGTTCATTGCCCCCACTACAAAGATGATGTGAGCCAGGGCTTGGTATGGGCTTGTTTTGATTAGGGTTGATACCCAATCTTAGGGGTCTTATCAGTATTTTGTAAATGTTATTATTGGATTTGCATGCATGAAAACACAGTCCTGCTCTGTTTCTGAGCAGAGACAACGCTGGTTCCCTGTGCAGGAGACCCAGAAAGCAGTCTTGAGATTTTCTTTCCAAATGTGATGCACTGCCTGGCTGACAGCAGCACCCAGAAGTGAAGCAATATGAGCAGCATGGCTTGATTTAATAGCATGAGATCCTCACAATGTGTTTCAGTTTATATTATTCTGGAGATAAGAATCTTTAAATACTGAAGGAGCATACAGTGTACAAGCATTGTATTGATATTTTTCTATGCTATCATAACCACAGATTCATCTGCTTGTCCTTATGTTAGCAATTTAATTTTAATCCAGGGCAATAATGAAAAAGTGCATTACTGGGGATAAACAAACTCTTCATAGCCTGTGTTCCTGATATTTTTAGGGAATTGAATTGCATTTTCTGTTGACAATACTAGGCTATCTTTAGGCCTTCTGTGAACATCCATGAACAACAAAAATGTGTCTGCTAATGTATTGTGAGCCAGAGGAAAATAGCCTATTTGTAGCTCTTGTATTGGGGGGCGGATCTGGAGCCCCGTCTGTGCCCTGTGGCACTTCTGCTCTGCAATTTCCTGTGAGGAATTGGAGCAGCTTCTGGGGTGTGGGGAAGCAGTTCTGCACATGCTGAGCCTGAGCTGGGAGCCTGCCCTGCTCTGGAGGAGTCCCTGCCAGCCCTGGATGGGGGATGGAGCAGGGCTGGGCTGAACTGCCCCAGCCTTGGGCAAAGATGAGGGTCAGGGTTGAAGTGCCCAGGCAGGGGTGGCTCTTTCTGCTCAAATGGGTCAAAATTCCCCACATCTCTGGGGAGATTTTAACTGACAACAGCAAGAGTCACTTCTGATGCTGAAACCAGATTTTTTTTTTTTTTTTTTTTTTTTTTTTTTTTTTTTTGGTGGTACAGGCTTTTGCTGTGCATGGTACTGGTGACCTAACCTGTGACAAACACTGGCTGTTCAGGCACAGGTTTTCCTTGCCACAACACAAGTCTAGCCACAGATTTGTTCAAAACCAGGAGCAATCAAGAGCTCAAGAGTGTTGTAGAAGCAGAATAATTTAGATTCCATTTTTAAAATAATTTAATGTCTTTTTATATAGAGAGATAGAGGACTCAAAAATCCTACAAGAAGAAGCACAATATGAGATTTATTTCCCAAAGCTGTTTTTTTTTAAGCTCTTGCCAAGAACCTTCTTCTACAATTTTGAGCTTTATTAAAAAAAATCCTAGGAGAAATGTGTACCATTCTTTATCAAACTACTTAGGACATATTCCTAAGAGTCACTCACACTCCCACACGCACCTTTCCACAAGTGAGATAAATTGAGAGTGTCAGTATCTTTAATGTTAGAAGTATTTCCATCTTCCACTGCAAATATGCAGTGATGCATCTAGAATAGCACTGTCAGGGGAAGAAATCTTCACATGAACAGAATTTAGCTATTTGTGTTCTCTTTCTGCATGCACTTAGTGTTTTTTTCTTTGGTGGGATCATGTAGGCTGCAGGGAAATGGAGAGAGGGAACTGTTTCTTTAGATGTGAGCCTGTCCTGGGTCCTGCCCCTTGGCCAGTCTCTGACAGGCTGCACCAGTCCTGAGCCTCACAAAGCTGTGGGAGCTGCTGGCTGAAGGGCACTGCACTTGCTGACAGCAAGGTGGCTGCAGGGAAATTGGTTTGACACGTGCTGGAGGTGCTGAGTGTGGCCTTCACCTCCTGGGTCTGCACAAAACTGCTGGCTCCAGTGGGGAAGCAGATGGGAGTGAGGACTTGAGAACTAATCTCCTGTCTGTGCTTCTGCCTCTGTGACTAATTGCTCTGAAATTTGCACATGTAATAGCTTTCACTTTTCCTAATACCTCTTACTAGGTTAACATTTTAAAAAGATGTATTTTCTTGTCGTTAACAGCACTAGATGCAAATGGAGAAGCTGGTAGATATGCATTGCTTATTAATTAAAATAGGAGCACAAATTTTGGGGAGTGCAGTCAGTCTGCATGCAGTACCTGATCCTGTGTCCCAGGCAGGGTACACAGCAAGGAATGCACCCCCTGCACCACTCCTCTGTGGGGACACACAAATTAGAAATTTCAAGGGCTGTTGAACACTGTGAATTTCCACTGGGGATCAGCACAAAGTTATTTGGCACAGGAGGTTCTGTAACTGTGATACATTGGGAAAGTTCATATTGTGCAATGGCCCTAAAACTCACCCATCCTCCTCTAGTATGCAGAGACCCAGTGCTAAGATGTGTTTAATATAAAGCAGGTAGGATATAAGCTGACTGGAGCACTTTTTCTGTCTCTTGTTGCCTTTACATTATTCATCTTAGGATCATCTCCTGTGCTATTTATATTCAGCATAAATAATAATTAAACCAGGGGACCAAAGTGTGGTGTGAATGTGAAGAAAAACTCCATGACCCTGATGTTACAAAGTTGGAAAACTGGCCAGGACTGGGGGAGTCCTTAGTCTGAGGAAAGGTGGTCTGCTGGAAATGCTTGCTTCCTACAGGAAAGTATTAACATGCAAGAACTACTCTTAAGTGGCCAGAATGTAGTGATTAAAGTGCTCTTGCTGTGTGATCTTGGGCCTCTTGCCCTTTCTGTTCCTTAATTAATTTCCTCTATCATTTATGTATTAATAAAAACAAATTACCTGCTTCATGGGAGGTGAGAGGTTTTATTCATTTATGTTTGCAAACAGTGTTGAGATCCAAGGAAGGAAGAGGCTGCAGAAGTGAGACAGCTGTATTTAGTGCATGAATGATATATGACAAGGTTTTTTCCTTGACAGACTGACAATTTGACATAGCAGTCAGTCTTTTTCCTTTCTACAGTCTAACTTTCTTTTTCTGACATTGTTTAACTTTCTTTTTTTGACACTGTCTATAAGGCATTGAGTTTGCCTCTAGTGTGAAATGTAAATGAGTGAACACATGGACATTTTGATGTTGGGTTGATCACTATCTTTGTTTCAGTCTTCTTTCTTTCATGATCATTTATGGAGAAGGGCACTGCCCAGTGACTGTGGAATCATTTGCTAGCAGGTCATGTATTTGAAAATAATGTTCAGATTAAAAATTCTTTCCATGTCCCATTTTCATGGAAAAAACACAGATTATCTCCTGGAACCATACTCTGTTTTCTGCTATTATCAATGGGGTAGCAGCTGTGCAGGTTCTCCTGCATGGGACAGAGGTGCACAGACAGGATGGTTTCAGCCAGGTATGGAGAGCTGGGTGTTGTCTACTGACACAAATTGCTTAAAAACTCAGATTTTTAATGTCTTCCTCTGAAAACGAACAGGATCAAGCTCTTACAGTCTATATGCAACATGCACTAGCTCTGGCCAGATGCTGCCTGTGACAGTTTTGCTGGTGGAGTTCAGCAGAGGCTGATGCAAGTCCATGAAAGACAGAAAAGTGCTATCAATGGATGCTCCTGATATCTTCACTCCTGGTGAGTAATGCAAACAAACACAACGTTTCTTCCTACCTGTGCAAACCAGTCTCAGGACGGAAGCAACATGAAAAGCCAGCATCTCTTCTCTTGTAATGTCTAATAGCAACGTCTGATTCTGGATTTTCAAAGCTGTTGCCTGCAGGTGATGCTGTGATAAGGAGCGTGTTTGTGCCCAGGCAGTGCCGTGAGAGCAGCTCAGTGCTCAGCCGTCTGCAGAGAGCTCCTGGGCTGGGCTCCCCTTGGAGCTCCTCAGCAGGCACTAAGGATGTGTCATCCTTTGAGTTATCTCTTACTTTTAACCCAGCTTTCCTCCATGAAAGCTCTTTTGGTCTTGACTCTAAAACACTACAGAGAATACTGCATTTCACAGTGCTTTGCCACAGAGTTTTGCCAGGGGGGTGGTGGGGAGGGTGAGGAAATGAGAGCTGCATTTGGGGCTGTGCCTGCTTTCACCCCTCAGTTGTGTCATGCCTTTTTCATCAGGGGTTTCCTTGTGCCACTCCCAAGTTTGCTTCTCCCAGGGATTTTAAGAAATGACCACTACCCTCTTGGACTGAGCTGTGTGGGAGAGGGAGCTGGAGTTGCTCTTGGGTATTTGCAGTTTGTCCCTTAAATCTCTCCTTGGAGGATGCTGCTCACACCATCTCCCATCTTGCATCGAAGCTGAAGTATCCTGTTACCTTCCCCCTCCTGGATGTGCAGGCTTTATGTTTCGTTTGTGCTTGTGGCTGAGGTTCATCCTGCGGCAGAAACCTTTGTGGGGCAGGGAGAAATGGAACTCTCTGTTTTGCAGTGTGAGAGTGCGCCCAGCCCTCCCACAGCAGCTTCCCCTCATCTTTGGGGAAGATTTCCCAAAAATCAGGGTGGTCTCTCAGCCACTGGCATTGAAGCCCTCCTGGAGACTCTGGCTGGGGTGCAGCCCAGCTCCCCAAAGGCAGCAGGAGTCCTGCACTCCCTGCCAAGCTCTCAGGGCCAGGACCCTGGGCAGCCCAAAGTGGTGGGTTTGTGTCACCCAGCCCTTCAGAGCTGAGTCCTGTTAATGATGTGCATAAAGACCTCACACTGCTGAGGCCACGGTGCTGCTCCAGAAATGCTGAGCTAATTGCATGAAAGGTGAAGCTCCAGTACAGCAATGATTGATTCAGCCTCAGGCCCTACACAGCAGAGAGCAGCTCATGGAGACCAAAGACCGAGCATGTGATTGCAGACCCTTAATCCAGCTAAAATACCATGATGCCTGACCTCATTAGAAAAAAGTCACAAAATGCATCTCCCTGGATTGTTCCTTGCTGTGTCCAGTGAAATAGTGGGAGCTCAGCCAACCAGCCAGGTATTCCTCCCTCTCCTGCAGAGTGCTGTGTATTCCTTTCTGCCTGGGAAACACTGGTAAATCCAGGCTGAACTCCTATAAACTCATGGGGAGAAAAACTTACTAATTAATACAAAGAAACAAAGTGACTGTGGCCGCAATGCTAAAAGCTGATACTGGGTGTGTAGGATGAGGGAGAGTAAGGCAAACAAGCAGGGCACATAAAGTGTCTTATCAAGGGCCAGGAGAATTTGTAAGGTTTAGGGTTAGATTCTAATGTAATAGGGAAGTTAATGCACTGCTAATAGTGCATTAACTTTCAGTTAATAGTCTGGGATAGTCCCTGGCAAATTCTCTCTCCTCTAGCAAACCTGGTGCACTTCAGAGCAGAAGTTTGGGTTGCACACAGAGTGGGATGGACTTGGATCCAATTGCAATGCTGTGCCTTTGCTTTCAGTGCCTATCAGCTTCCTTAGCACAGACAAGTCCCTGCTGCTAACACCAGACAGCTCTTAATCCAGCCTGACTGTTTGGATGCTGAGGTCACTTTGGATGCTGAGATATTTGAAATTCATGTATGGGAAAGGGGGAGGCATTTCCATGCATGTAGCTTAGTTCTTTACAGTGGTTTTCTGCAACCCATGAATCATGGATGAAGTGTTCCTACAAGGCAGCTTGGACTCTGCAGAGGTGCCTTTGCAGTGGAGGGAGCAGGGGGGAGCAGGGTGCTGAGCACCAGCGCTGTGGTTTTTCTCTCTCAGCTCAGCACAGGGAGGAGGTCCCGGCAGTGCAGAGTGATCTTCCCTCTCACAGCTGCACTGCAGGCAGCGGATCGAGGGGACGAGGGATTTGGCTGCCATTTGTGGACTAAGGATGACTAATGCTTGCCTGTCACTAACACATCACCACTTGCATCCATCCAGCAGGACCGTGGAGCCCCTTGGTGCAAACCGGCCGAGCCGGGGCGGTGATTTGTCGTGGTCATTAGTGCAGCTAATGAGGAGCTGTGACCACAGGGTCCTGTGGGGTGTGGCACTGTGGGGTGCTGCCTGCAGGGCCTGCAGACCGCTCTGGGACACCCCAGGCAGCAGCTCCCATCTGCTGTGCCCGTGGAATGTCAGTGTGGGCCTGCTAGGGAGGCTGGGGGAGCAGGGATGGATGGCAGCACAGCGGGCAGTGACAGATCGGGCACTGGAGAATGATTGATTCCCTTCCTTAGGGCTCTGTTCAGCAAAGGCTCTGATCTGTGGGGCTTGGGCTTAACAAGAGTAGGGGAGATGAGGCTCCTACAGCAGCAGAGGAAGCCACCAGTGCTTCAGGCATTTCAGAGCATGGCACTGAGGCACTTATTTAACCTGCTGCCCAGCAGTGGGGCCAGCCCTGCTGCCAGCAGGGAGCTCTTTGTCCCGGCACCAGGTTCAGCCACTGAGAGCTTCAGGTGCTGCAAGGAGAGAGAGGGGTCTGGGAAGTTCAGGTTTGGAGGCTCTGGTCTCAACCCAAGCCTTACAGCAGCACTGCTGGGCAGGTACAGCAGCTTCTCAATTATGCTTCAACTTCTGCTTTGCTGCAATGCTCTGAAGGAAGGAGAGTTGTGTCACAGGCTTTGTGGATGAGGAGGACCACCCTGGGTGTAGGGTGGCCCTGGAGCCCCTTTGCCAGTCACCCTGACCACCTGAGTAATTTGGGAGACCTTGTGAAATGCCCCAACCCTCACTTGGGCAGAGGCTCAAGCTGAATCTGTGGTGTGATGTAGCCCCAACTCCATGGCCAGGCTTTGCTATGGACTTGCTGGATCCAAAGTACTTGTCTGTCCTGCTCCAATTCGGTAGAAATTGCAAGGCCTAATCAGGTCTGTGACTCTTGGGCTCTGAGGGAGGGAGGTGCCCTGCTGAGGGAGCTGTGGAAGGGCCTGGGCAAACAGCCAAAGGAAATGCCTGGGGAGCTCTCACTCCCTGGCAGCACTGTTTGGCCTCCAGCATCAGCTTTGTCTCAAGCAAAAATACTGTAAAGCACAGTCATAAAGCACAGAAATTGTTAGAAGGTCTTGAAAGTCTCCCCATTTAAAGCACTACCCAAGGAGAGCAGCTGCTCTTCCTTTCAGCTGACTTTCCTGCAAGAAGGTTGGAGCCATCTCCCTCCTCCTCCAGACAGGTCTTTGCCTGACAGCAGTGGCTTTGATGGGGCTGCCTGGCTCTCCTGCATGTCTCTGGTCTGCCAGGACACCCTTTAATTTAGTTACTTCCTTGTGCCCTTTTACCACCAAACTTTCTGAGAATGTTTCTTGGCTGCAGCTGCCAATCTAAATACTCACCTGGAAAACCAAACCAAACCAAACCAAACATCTATTAGAAGTAGCCAAGTTGTTAATACAGACAGATTAGGTGGGGAGTGCCTCACCCAAGGGCTCAGTAGGAGGAAGAACTTCACTACTTCAAAGAAGGATGTAAAACTGTGGGGGTGAGCTGGAAGGCAACTGTGGAAAAGAGACCTTCATCTGGAGGATTCTCTATCTACCTGTGAGAGGTGTCTGCAACTCTGCCTAGTCTGCTAATATCCCACTCACTGGGTGGGTAGAAGAATAGAAAAATGAGTGGGAATAAATCAGAAAAGCTGGAAATGTAGGGTGTTATCTGCAAAGTGCAGGTGGAAGAAATGTGTCTCTCTTAAAGGCTTCCCACAGATTTAATTCCCTTGTGTCTTTTCTTTTAATGTCACTGCTTAAAAATAGGGCTGAAGAAGGAATATAACATTTTTGCTAGTGTTAAGCTGGCAGCTAGTTAGTGCTGGCTACTTATTGTATAGGCCAAATTGCTCAGATGAGACCTGCTTTATGGAGGTGCAAAATGGCTGCAGCTCTAAGGAAGCAGGAAAATTTGGAATCCTTTATCTTTTTAACTTCTTAGGAAGCACAGTGACCTACAGTGCCTTAGCTTAGAGTAATGAGTCTCTGGTATCTGTGCTCACCCACCAGATAACAGCAGGTCAACAGGGCTCCTGGTAGAGTTGGGGAGGCTTAAATAAGGACAAGCAATTCCTCTAATGATCTCTGCTGCCCTCCTGGGAGAGGCTCACCTAGGATAATGCTGTCCCCTGCTGAGTGACCACTATCATTCTTTATTTCCAAATCTGCTTCTTGCACTTCTGTGGTTAAGAAGGATTTAAGACCATTAGCAAAAGGCAGTGTGCTGTCTGGGAGAGGTTTGGCCCTGTGATGTGCTTCCTTCTGGTGCTGGTCTGAGCTCTGTGCTCCTGAAATACCTAAACACACCTTTGAGAACCTCTGTGGGAAAGGACTCTGCATTTGGCAGCTGTTTGGTTTAGCTGCCTGCTGGAGCAGTCTGCTCATCACTTCTGAGGTGCTGGGCTGTGCTGGCTGGAGCCTGAACACGCTGCTGCTTTTGCTGTGCATCTGATTTTAAATTCCAAAGTTACTGGTTTGGGGGAGTGATGTGACCAGCTGGGTTTTTTGGTGGACAAGGGGAGCAGGAGAGCAGCTGGGGTCCAGCAGTGGATGTGCAGCCAGGCAGACCTGGGCTCAGATTCACTGCCTGAGCTGGGTGAGTTAAAGGCAGGGAAACGGGTGATGTGGGGGCAGGTGGAGAGAATGGGGACACTGTGTGTCTCAGGGACTCCCACCCCTTCCTCCACCAGTGGGTGTATTGGGTAAACTGGTTCTTCCAACCTGATGCCTTCCTTCGAGTGAAGAGGAGCACTGGACTGAGCTGCTCCCCTGTGAAGGTGTGTTCTCTGGAGCTCAGTGACACAAGGAGAGATGTAACAGAGGAATAAATCCTCAGTGGTGGGCAGTGCTTCCCTACAAGGACATACAGCCCCATCCTGTCAAAACCTTTGGAGAATTAGTTTGATTTTCATTTTAAATTCACTTAAAAACCTCAATGTGGCAAGATGGGATCCTCTTCTCAGCTACCTGCAAAGCAGCTCCTCCTGTCACATCCTACTCCCTTCCCATGGCCAGCTTGTCAGCACAGCTGTGCTGCAGACCACAAATCCCAGTGGCTGTGGGAGAGGCAGACAGAGCTTGTCTACACAGCCCTTGCTCTCTGCACAGTCTCCTCAGGCCAGTTCTGGGCCAGCCAAGCAGCTCTTTTCACTGGTAGCACCAGAGGACGCCTTTGCCTCCTGCAGGCCTGGCTCTGGCAGCACCTCATTGGCACGAGCAGCTGCTGGCACTGCCAGTTCAGGGGTGCATAGGGTACATTTGTGGCACCTCAAGAAAATATATCCCTCTTTCTGCAAACTATGTGAGATGGAGCAGCACCTTCTGTTTATGCTCCCTCCTGCCAGGATGTTTAGCATTATTTATTAGCAGCTGCAGAAGAGCTCACCAGCCAGCAGCACCTTCCCTTCGAGCCCTGGTCCGTGCTGTCCCTCACCGTGGCAGGCTGCCCACTCGCCAAATGTGTTTGCCTTGCTGTTCAGCTGTTTTAAGGCCCCCGCTCACCAGCTAGGATTTGGAGAGATTAATAATGTCTCTTTTCTGTACAATGTCCTTGACAAGCCAGAAATCCACCCATTTGCTGTTTTGAGCAATTAAAAGGATGACATGGTCATCCACCCCCATGCAACCAGTCAGCGAAAGCGCTCTGTGGTGAAACTCCAGTGCTTGGTGAGTGAATTTGTGTAGTTTGGCACAGAGCAGCCCTGCTGACTTCCCTGGCCCACCCTGCTTTGCTACTCAAACACAAACATCTAAACCCAGCAGTGGCACTGCCAAGGCTGGCTGCTGCTCCTGGATAATAAACCAGCACGTTGGGGTTTGCTGCTCTCGCTGGGCAGCCAGGAGCCTCGATGGATGGCAGGGCTTATTTATTGATTGTCCTTCAGATCAGAGGCTGGGTGGCACCACAGGGGGCTGGTCAGGGAGGAAAACCATTCTAAATACACTGCAAGTGTCCCTTTGCAGGATTGATGAGTGGGAAATGGTAATGTGTGTTTACAGGATGCTCAGAAAAGTAAAAGCTGGTAAACTTGCTTGGGTTCCCCTTCCACAGAAGAAATTCTGCTTCAGCAGAGATGGGGAAATACTTACTCTAATAAATGTTGCTTTATTGCTAGGGTCTTATAGCAGAAAAGCATCTATATTCTTACACAGAAGTTTTGGGAAAATTGGCAAGTATTTAAAAATATGAAGGGAAACAATAAACAGAAAAGGATGATGAGGAGTTAGAGTTGGCAGAAGTGGAAGCCTTTCTTGTCAGCTACTTCTTCCCTCGGGGCTAGTTTGCAAAAGGCAAGAAATGAAGGCTCTGCTTTTCTTTCCTGCAGAGCTAGGAGGCATTCACCCAGCCAAATGGCTGAAAGTGTCCAGCAGGGACAGGTTCCCATCTCTGTAGTGGCCACAGCTCCATGAAGCATCCCCTGAGTGACCTCTCACTGTGCCACACATTCCCATCCTCAGCAGCTGCTCTGGTTGGTGTGAGAGAGCAGAGCAGGTTGTGATCCCGTTTATCACTTTGTTGAGTGTTTGGAACTTCAGTGCAAGGTTTTGTGTGGCTCTGGTGTACTTTCAAAAATGCCTGGGAGAGTGGCTGAGACACTGATGCACAGATGTGCAATGAAAGTATAAAAGCCTGTGCTGTCGTTTTAGAAATGTGTGCTGTTCCCTCAGTTTCCCCAGCTCTTACAATTATTGTAACACCTGCAGCTTTCCTGCAATCCAATCTTGGATGCTTTTTTCCCCGCTTGCTCAGCTCATTTCTGGCTGCCTGTCACCTGGGAGATGCCCTCTCCAGCTCTGCAGTTATTGCTCCTGGAGCAGCTCCTGGGAGCAGGGTGGGCAGCAGGTGGGGAGCTGGGATAATTCCCGGCATCCCTGGGGCATTTCGTGATCCTGGCTGAAGGACACAAGTGACAGGCACAGCCAGGGATTAGTATGTGGAAATCTTGAATTTTAGGAAAGCCTAATCTCTTCATAGTGACCCAACTCCTCATAGAATTATGAGTGAAAGGTCAGGAATGCTAAGGAAACCAGAAAGATGCTGGAATTTCACAGTGTGAGAGGCTAGTGTTGGAAGGGCAATAAACTCATCTGCAAATCCTGTTTTGTTTTATGTGATGTCACCATCTGCTTGCTTCCCCTTTGCGTTTGTCCACTGACACATTCAGTCAGAAATACCAGCACCTTGGACAGGGGATGTTTTCCTTTGTGTTCGCAAAGCCTGGAGATCTTGGGCTGTGACATCCAAAAGAGCCTGGGTGATCTGGTGGAGACAGAGCTGACCCCAAACTGAAGGATTGTCCCTGAGCTTAGTGAGTCAGACTCTGACCTCAGCAGCCTCAGACCTTTGCCATGCTGTGACTTTTAAGACAGGGTTGACAGCATTTTCTGGGAGACCTCCTGACCCACGCACAGGTGGGTGTCTCCTGGGCCATCCACCTGGAGGCAGCTGCCCCCAAACCAGCCTGTGCTCCAAGATGTGCTTTCAGGACCTCTTGGCAGGCTTGAATACCTGGGCTGGGCTCTCTCCACGGGGCTGGAATGCTCTGGTGAGGACATGAGCACTTTATTGCCAGAGCCACCAGTTCAGCACTGCTTGAGGGAGCTGGCCTTGAGAGGTCTCCACTCAGGCTGGACCACCAACCACTTTTGCAAATGAGAGGGCTCTGTTTGTGTTACCCAATCCTTCTTTGTGGAACATGAGTGACTTCTTATGCACACAGAGGTTTGTGAAGCAAGTCTGCATTATCCACCCTACTTTGTTACGAATGAATCCTAAAATAAACTTAATGTAACCAAGCACACAAAAGTAGAGGGATATTTGGATTGGCTTGGCTTGATGTTTTCTTTCCTTTTTTCTTTCTTCTTCTTCTTCTTTTTTTTTTTTTTTTTTTTTTTTTTTTTTTTTTTTTTTTTTTTTTTTTCTCTTTGGCAAGTACTCTAAGGTTTTTATTCAGCTTTGTTCCCTTCATGTTATCCCTTTAGTTTTACACAGATCACTCCAAAGTACAGAAGAATCACAAAAAACATGAGAGAAGCAGACAACACTGAGGTGAAAACAAACCAAGTGTATCAGGGTGTATTCTTCCAACCAATGTCTTTTGGACCCATTTGGGGTCTTCTTGACAAAGAAGTTTAATTTCTGCTGTTGAGGTTGTTATTTTCAGGGGCTTCTCCTCTGCAGAATGCCTTGTTTTGACTGAAGAATATTGCCCTGCAACACTTGGGCCACTAGCTATGGAAGGCCCTGGCATGGGGTGCTCTCCTAGGGCACATCCAGAGCCTCTTATGCCTTCTGATGGGCCCAAACTTTTATTTTTCTTGGTGAGAAACCTCCCAAGAGGGCACAGCAGGGGAGTGTATTGCTGGGTGGAGAGAAGCACAAATAAAAGTCACGAGAAAAAGGAATGGAGAGTTGTTTTCAGGTCAGGTCCACACTAGAAAAAAATATTTGTGTTCTCTTGAAAATCAAAAACTCACTGGAATCAGTCCTCTGGCAGTAGAGAGCCTGCTTTGGTGAGGCTTGCTTTCTGGTTTCCTCAGCAGAACAAATACACTCAGGGCATATCTCACGGCATGGACCAGGTAACAAGCCAACAAACCAATCAGCCCATTTCCAGGTGCCTTTTGATGCCTTTTAGCAGCAACCTGCCTGCCAGGAGCATCACTGCTGCCCTGCTGAGAGCTGCAGTGCTGTCTGCCTGGTGCAGGCACAGCTCTGCAGTGCTGTGGTGTGTCTGTCCTCTGGGCACTGCAAAGGCTTGCAATCATGTACTAATTCAGTTTGGCAGGAGTGATGAGGGCTCTCAGCTTGCTTGAGGATTCAGGAGGTCTTAGTCCCAATCCTAAGCACTAGGATTGTGTGTTGGAGGCCAAGCTCACTGCCCTCCAATGGGTGCCAAAGCCAGCATTGATTTCAGAGGACAAGTGTGGTTATGTTTGCTGCTGGCTTGGATCCATCTGGGATCCAGGTGATAAAGCCTGGCTCCAGCGTGTCCTAGGTGGCTACTCTGCAGGCAGAACATTAGTCTGGTGAAGCTAAACCTTGAGGGTCAAAGCCTCAGCAGACAGGAACAGATGCAGTTATTAGTGCTTCTGGAAAAGCTGGGCCATTAATTATGAATGGAGCATGTGTACTTCCTGCTTCCAGGGGACACGGAGCATAAGGGCATCTGCCTTTATACAAGATGTGTACAGGCCCACAGTGAAATACAGCCACAGTTAAATGTTAATGCCCAGGATCTGATTTTTGGCTGTCTTCCTGCATTTCTGTTTGCAGATGTGAGGAGGTTTTTTTGTGTGGATTGGTTTTTTTTTCTAATTAGAAAAGAATTCCTGAAGAACAAAGAACCTGAGAGCCCTCTGTGTAAGATCTGAAAGCTCTCCTAATCAGAAAGGAGGGGGGAATAATTTAGAAGCCAGCCAAATAAAACTCAGGTGCCTATTCCAAAGCAAATAACCTTCCAGTGACATTCAGAGTGGTCTCTTGCTGCTGCAGAGGGAACAACATCTGTGTAAACCTTCCAACACAGACTTTTGAGAGTCACTTTTGTTGACATTGACCTAATGATGCAGGTCATTTGATTTGTTATAATTATAATGGGACTTTGATTAGTCCTCCTCAGTGCATCACAGTGAAGTCATGAGACTTCTGGACAGCCTACAATGGTCCTTGGCTGCAATACTGTGATTATGGCTAATTGCACCCAAGTACCACCCATTTAGAGTTGCTTAAAGAAAATTAAAGCCTGGGCAATCAGTGAAATAAGCCTTTTATGTACTCAGAACAACATAATGTTTGGTTTTTGTTATTACCTAACAAGAAATATACCAAAATACATGGAATAGATAAATTGTTTTATTGCCCAGGCAGTTGTTTGACAGCTCGTGAAGCAGCACTGAGGTCACACAGTCCTGCTGTGTGTGCATGGGCAGAGGCAGGGAGTAAGGGCAGATTCAGCAGGTGCCTGTGGCCACAGCAGAGCCAGGCAGGGGAAAGCCCAGCTCCTGGAGAGGCTGCTGGAGCCCACGCAGGCTGAGTGTGCCTGAGGAGCTGCCTGGGCTGCCCTGCAGAACCCCAGCACCGAGTGGGGGCTCCTCAGTGGGATCTGGGGTTCAGCTGGGGCTCGTGGGCTGTGACTGAGCTGTCAGGGGGCCTTGGGATTTTCCAGTTTCTTCTGTAGAGATGAGAATCTGCCAGGCAGCCTCATTAATTGGGGATTAGGTAGGAAGTTACTTTTCCAGATCTTGGTGTTCGTGGTTCTTTAGCTCCTTGTTTGGATGAATCTGTGTGTGATGGGTCTCTTAGGCAAGGGGGGTTGTTGTGCCTGTCCAGCCAGGTTTTAATCCCCCCAGTCTGTTTGTGTGTAGGTGATATGCTCTTTCCCTTTTGTTTGTTTGGTATTATTTTACTTAGTATTACTGAATTGATGTATTTATATAATTCTATAACCAGAAGTGTCTAGAGTATTAATTACTAGAAAACCACATGAGAAGATTGGGCTTTTGTCCCAACATTCTTATGCAAATGTAGCAAAAATAATCGTATTTAAACAATACCAACTCTAAAACACATTTAAATTGGGACCATTGAAATTCACCTCCTGTTTGTGTCAAGGGCTCCAAAACATGTCTTTTCTAAAATACAAGAAGTATCATAAAAGCCTGAAGCTTCTAAAAAGTCATCTCTTGAAATATAATCTGGATTTTGGCTGGAGGTTGGTAGAGGTGCAGAGAAATTTTTAGCAATGAACTAAGAAATCTTGAAAATTAGGTTTATAGTACTTGTATCAACAGATTTACTACAGAACTTCATTATCATGGGAACATTTTATAAGTAAGTGGTGGATCTGTACAGAGAAGCTGAGGTTGTGCAGTCCCACAGATGAGCTGGAAGTGGCTGATGAGCACCCAGGATGTGGAAGCCCCACCCAGCATGACAGGCTGAGGTTTGGGTGGCTCAGAGCCCTGGCTGGGAATGGGACACAAAGGGGTTGTGCTCAGCCTCCCTCTGTGAGCAGATGCTCTTCTGCTGCCCTGCTCTCCTGGAGCAGCACAGGGCCACAGAGCAGGGCACACCCAGCTCTGTAGGGCTCAGGGCACATCTGATGAGGTGCATTGTATCCTCCTGATCATTCTCACTTCTCTGTGCTATTACTTCTGTATTTGTGTCTAATACAGCAACATCTGGCTGCTACTGTTTGTCTTCCAAAGATCTCCAGTTCTGGACTAGCTACCCAGAAGGAGCCCCCCAGAGCCCACACCAACAATTTTTCCAGCAAGACTCCCCCTTGCCCCTCCAGTCTTCAAAATCCAGATGCTCTGGTGGAGTTCAGATGTCCCACAGAGGTCCAATCTAAAGAGTTGAAGTGACAGAGAATCTGTCTCATCTTCAGGTAAATTGTTCCATTGATTAATTAATTACCTCAGTTGTGCACCCAGAACAATTTTATTTCTCTGTAGAAATGCCTTTGGTTTCCAGCCACTGAATCTCAAGATGCCTTCCCCTGCCAGGCTAAAGAGCCTCTTCTTATTACTCCTCTCTCTGTGAAGGCATTTGCTGACCACTCTCGAGTCACCTCTTAACCTTCCCAGGGACAGACTAAATGGATTGAATATCTTTAGTTCCCCATCATGAGAGAGGTTTATTAGCCTTCCATTCTTCTTGCTTTTGCCTGCAGAAACTCCTCCAGTTTGTTCTTGTCCTCTTTTCCAGCTGGGTGCAGCAGGGGCTTGTGCAGACTTTCATGTCTTCTACCACAGCTTAAGAGCTTCTGGCCATCCACTGAGCCCTGCTCTGTGCATGCCAGGGCTGAGCTTGTCCTCAGCTGCTGCTGTGTCCAGAGTGAAGCTGAGCCCTCAATCCCTCTCTGATGTCTGCAAGAAAAGGGGATGGGCAGCATGGAGAGGCCAGTCCTGAGCTGGGTTTAAGCCCATCAGGGCTACAGGGTTTTTCTGCCTCTAACTTGGCACCTGCCCTGGCTCTGCAAGAAGAAAAAGGGAGTCCTGAGACAGGCAGCTGTGCTGGGGAGGAGGGACAGGGGAGCTGGGGAGCTTGGCTGTGTTTGGAGTCTGCTCACATAGAAGTTCACCTGCTCCAAGTGAGTGTAATTGCAGAGACAAAGTAGGAGCAGCCTGAAAATCACAGGGATGGCAAAACATCCTGCCAAGGAGAAAAGGGCCTTTCCGAGGTCCTGATCCAGAGTCCATGTGTGCTGTGCTGCCCTGTGATGTGTGAGCTCTCAGCCACTCTGCTGCCAGTTAGAAATGAGAAATTTCAAGGGCTATTGAGCACTCTGTGAATTTTCACAGTGGCTCAGCGCAAAGTTATTTAGCACAGGTGTTTTGGTAATTGTGATGCATTGGGAAAATTCACAGTGCTCAATGGCCCTCAAACTTCCACCTGCTTGGTGTGGTGGTTAAGTATTAGTGCAGTGGATTATAGGATAAAATATGCAGGAGATACTTGCTGGCTGCAGGACTTTTTCTAGTATTGGTTGTACCTGTTCTTCAGTGGGTATGTTTATCTGATGTGTGTTAGAGGACAGAAAGTTGGCTTCAGTGGCTTTGAGAGTTGAATGTTTCACACCTGATGGATCTACATCCCCTCATAGCCCAGGGGAGAGCTCTGGGGAGAGGAAAGGAGTCTCTGGACCTCATGCCTGGCTGTGCTCAGCAGCACCTCTGGAGATCCATTCTGGGGCTGCATCACTTCTGAAAAAGCCCGGACAAGAGGCCTGGGAAAGGAGAGGGGGAAGAAGAGGAGCCTCTGCCCACACTTTTCTACATGTGTGCCCCTGTACAGGGGCTATAAGTCCTTGGTAATTTCTCTTTTAATTGTCACTTTCCAGGTCACCTCTGTGCTAGGAAGGGGCCCTTTGGGAAGGATGCTCTATCTGTCCTTTCATGCACAAGTGGATTGATGAGGCTTCTTTGCAAGGGTGTGATATGGCCAAGTACAAAGGATCAGAAGAAAACCTGAATTTTACTTTGACCCTGAAACACTCAGGCAGATACAAACGCTGAAATGATGGCACAGGCCATTATTACAAAGTAATTAAATACAGAAAATGTTATTTTCTGCTGTCTCCTAAGCTGAATTGCTGGACTGATCCTGCAAGCTTTGCTGGTTTTGCTGTGCCATGGATGGGCAGCTAAAGCAAAAATGACCTGTGGCAGTGTGGGATAGCTGAGATTGTTGGCTGCTGCCATGTGCACTGCAAGCTGATTTTTCATTTTTTTAGTTTTTGAATGGATATTAGCAATTTGATTCCCCTCCTCCCCCAGCTCTCCTGTCATATAAACACACAGAGCTTGCTGGCTTTGCTTCTCCCAATTCTCTCCATATATTCACCCCAGGCCCAGTTATCATGGGAATGTGCCTGCATGCAACTGTTCAATTGAAGCTTTCAAAATCTTGCCACCTGCAAGAGTTTCCAGAAGATGAAAAGCTGGTGTGCAACTAGAGTACAGACATGAAATGCAAGTAGGCTTAATAGATGGATTTTATTTTGAGCTGAATGAAATATTTCAAAATTCCTATTTCTGACAAGGTTTCAAGTGGAAGTCACCTCCCCACTTCCTCCTCAGTCTCCTCTCTCCCTCCCCCACCTTGGTTTTTAGTGTTATTAACATGTAAATTAAGCTCATTTATATAAAGTAACATCTTGACAGGTTGACAAGTGTTGCATATGGCACAATTTTGGACTGAGAGGTGTTTCTGTTTCCACAATCATTATTATTCCTTGGAATGGAAACACGGCTTTGTGCAGTGTTGCCATTTTCCCAACCTGGAAATGAAATTCGAGATAATTTTGGTAAAGAGGTAATATAAAAGAGGATCTTTATTTGAAGGCCTTCAGAGGCAGTTATGTAAAGATGTCCACAAAAGCCCCACCCACAGGGATGAGTACACATTTATAAGTTCTAGGAAATAAACATAATTTATAAAAAGCACGAATTAGGAGGACAAGAGGTGATGCAATTCCCCCCTCCAGGTCAAGCCCCTTTTCTGGAGTCCTCCCCTCGGCCCTGACTCTCCATGCAAATTTATCTTGAAGAGTTGTTCTCAGCCTTGGCTCCCAGAAGGAACCAAGATAGGCCAGGGTCCTTGGAGCTCTGGAATTTGCTTTGTCTTTCTGCCTAGAAAGAGGCCATGGGAAAGTACTGGGGAAACGAGCCACTAATACAGTAGGGTACAGAGCTACAAATGTATGTGTGAAGAATACAGAGGATATAGAAAAGAAAAAAAGCAAAAACCAAAGGGCATCAGCAGCAGTGTTTGGGGTGCTTGTGCTGCATTTTAGCCCCAGTTCCCACTGAGCAGCTGGGACACCGTGCTGGATGCAGCCAGCAGGGTCTGTGCAGGGTGGCTCCAGGTCCTATAAAAGCCACCAGAGGATCTGCTCGGTTGCTGCTGCTGGAATCATGTTTGGATCTGTGTGTTGCATAGCAACCCTAAATTATTAGAAGAACCCTCAAAAGGCTGTTAATTCTACTTATGCATAAACACTTATGCATAAAGTCAGTCTTGCCCCTGTGTATGAATTGCTTTTATGCTGTTTCTCATCTTCCTGAACAATGAAATTCAATTTGTTTCCAGAGGGCTGGTGGCTCTCACTCAGTGGCACAGCAGAGGTACCTGGTTTTTTCCAGGGCAAACTCCTTGAGTTTCATTATAAGCAGGACTTTAACTCATTGCTTGTTCCTCACTGCTGGCCAGCCTTAGCTCCCACTTGTGAAATGGGTTTCCTGGCAAGCATTAGGAGAGGTTGTGTTTCAGGTGTGGGAGTTTCCTGTGTGGATCCTCATTCCTGGATAGAAAGTGCTTACAGCTCCTCTGTCTTCACTTCTTCCAGGAAAAATCATCTCTGAAGGCAAGAGATGTATTTTGCCTTTTTCTCCTACACTTTGAAAACTGTCAGTACTAATTTAATTAGTTTATGCATAATCACAGGTTATAATTTCCAAGTCTAATGTATTATAATGTTGTTTGTACTGATTTGATGATTAAAGGCCTTGTCAGAGACTTTGTTTCTTTTCAAAAAGAAAAAGTATTTATCAACCTTAAAAAAAAACCCCAAAACAAACAACAAAGGCTTTGTTGTTATGCAAATGAGACATACCAGATCAGGGAGGTTTATTTTACCTGAGCAGGTATTTATGGTGACTTTTTGTATTCTTGCTGTCATTTTTATTGTCTGCAGAGCCCTTGCTCTGCAAGATGAATTCTTGGCAGGCCCAGCTCTGTCAAGCAGCCTGTGGCTCTGTCCAGCCTTGACCCATGCTCATGTCCACCCACACCCTCTTCTGCTTTCCCATGTATCCCCAGAAGGGCTCTCCCTGGCTCTGTGCCTGCTGATGGGGTCTCAGAGCTTCTGCAGCATCACCCTCTGTTGCACAGGGCTGTTCCTCAGGGCTGCTCCCAATGCACAGGTCCCTCCTGCAGGTTCCCAGGATGCCCAGTGCAGGCACAGGGGGACTGTGGGACACGCCACCTGTGGGTCAGCCTGGGCCTGGACCTAAATCAGAGTGCCCAGGGCCAAAAGGCCCAGTTTGGAGGCTGAGGGAGCCCCTTGCTGATGCAGGAAGTGTTGGTGGGTGTGACACTGGCTGACAGAGAGGTGCTGTCATGCCTGAGCTGATGGATCTTCCCCAGCTGCCTTTCTCAGGGACCACAGAGCCCCCACCAGCATTTTACCAAATCCCACATTATATCTCCAATCTCTTAGCAAGAAGGAACATCTCCACTCTGCATCAGAGTTGGACTGAAGATCCAGCCAGGAATGGGAGCAAGCAGCAAAGGACAGGAGGCCTCTCTGCTCTGAGCAGGATACTGTGTAAACCCTTCTGTTTTGGGGAGTCTGCTTTATCTTGCATAGGGTATCCTCCAAGAGATGTCCATGGCTGCAGGCTGTGTGTCTGTTCCCCGAAAAAGCAATCTATTTCCCCACCTTCCTGCTGGAGCCTCCATTGTCAGTTTTCTGCAGCTGGGTGAATGACCGAGTGTGTCTCTCATCAATTCCACAGTCTGTTATTTAAATTACAAAGCTCATTCTTTGCATCAGCATATGCACAGCAAGTTAGCAATCTATGCATAAAGTCCCAGCAGGCAGTGATTG
Organism: Chaetops frenatus; assembly: GCA_013400775.1. NCBI lineage: Eukaryota > Metazoa > Chordata > Aves > Passeriformes > Picathartidae > Chaetops > Chaetops frenatus. The sequence goes on from VZTR01020481.1 coordinate 240,437, forward strand.
TCTCCTAAGGAAGGCAGAAGGAAAGGCAGCCCATTGGATTGACAGAAATATCACTGAATTCAGATTTGCTCCTGGAACAATTTGGTTTTCTTTTGAAGAAAGTTGGCATTAACATGGTTGTGACTGAGCCTAGGTGAGCACAGTGTTGAAAATTAGGCTGCCAACACAATTATAATGTGGTGTAAAAAACCCTCAGTGTTATCAGCTTGTTTATGACCTCAGTAAAAACAAACCCCAGACCTGAACAATTATGCTAATTCTGCTTTGATTTACTGCAATGATAACCAGCAATGTGCTGCTGGAGCTGCCTGATGCGTGTGCCCAAGGAACCTGCATGGATCTCGTGGGGCTTTCTGCAATGTTTTTCCTTAATGCTTCATTAAGGTTTGGGTTCTGGTTAGCATACCTCCCACTTTGGGTATCTGCTCCAGCCGTGGGCAGTGTGAGCTCACTGACTCATCATTCCTGGTGGGGAGAATGTGGGTGTGGAGAGCTGCACCCTGTGAAATGGGCTATCAGTGATCCAGGTGAGCTGGCAAAAAAGTGTTATTTTCTTTAATTGCAAGCCATGGTAGGGCTGTTCTCTCCTTAGCTTGGGCAGTGGCCAGGCAGGGGGGCAGAGGAGCCTCTTGCAGCCCATTTTGCCTCTGTGGTGTGGTTTCAGCAGGAAACCAGCAGATGAGTTAAAGCTGTGCTGGCCTTTCCTGAAGGAAAGCTGTGCTGGCTCTGAGACCAGTCCCCTGCCCAATCAACAGGCCTGGCAGCGTGGTGGAGCACCACCAAAAGCACCTCCACTCTTCCATAGGTGCTGAGCCACCTGGATCTTGGAGCTTTCTGTGGCTAAAAAGGCTCTTTTCACAGCAATCTCTATTTACACTTTCAATTGTTAAAAAGGAGTTACAATTCAAAAGTAACTGAGCCCTCCCAGTCCTTTTCTAGGTATCCTCCCAACAGAGAGTTGGCTGATGAGGCTGTCAGGGACTGAGGTGTGTGTACATCTCTTTTATGTCTGCACACACACCTGTGCAGGGAGATGCAGTGGAGGCCCTGAGCTCTCTCTGGGTGCTCCAGGGAAGGCAGCCCAGGGCTCCTGCACAGACTGGGCTGGGGCTCTGGTGAGTAAATCACTCCAGCCCTGTCACCTCCTCAGGGCACCCTGGCTAAAGCCTCCCGTGCATTCTTTCCCAGTGCTGAATCTGCAGGGCTGCCCTAACCACAGCTCCTGGTCACTTGCCTCTGTGGGGTTCAGCTGTTTTTGCTCGTGCTCAATAAATCAGAGGAAGCAGCTCCTGCCCTGGAGATCCCCCAGTGTCCCTGGATGGGGAGCATTGTCCCCTGGCCAGGCTGCTCTGGCAGAGCCCACTCGCCCACCTCCACACCCCGGGGAGTGCTGAGCACGTGGATAAACCCCCCTTAAAATGTTGTGAGTAATTTCAACCCTTGGAACACTTTCTGCATCCCTAGTAATGGTCTGTCTCCCTGCAGCAAAACGATTTGGGAAAGGCTCCCTTCACTCTCAGGCTTTCAAATGACCTTTTTTTTCCCTCTGACAGAAGGATAAAATAACAAAAATTAGTGTGATAGCTATTGTTGTTTGGGGGTTTATGATGCAATATATATTGGCTGGTGTGAAAGTTCTCCTTGCTGGGTGTAGCCCCTGTGTTCTTTGCCAAGCAGTCTCTGAGCTGCAGTGTTACAATGGCATGTCTTAATCTAACGAGTTTAAGCACAAATAATTACTACTTCTAAAGGAGTGCATGCTATTAATTGCTATCAAACTTCTATAGGTATTATTATAACATTGGATGAAAAGCATTAGAAAAGGCTGAACTCACACCTGCAAAGAGGCACATAATGCAAATCAACAGAGCTGCATTTCTTTACCACTTCATTGATTCACAAACATGCAGCTTGTAGGAGTCCTTCAGGATACCCCCCTATTCACAACTCTGATTTCCAAACGCCACTAAAGGAACACTTTTTTGCCCCAAGGTAATTGCATAACTTCCTTCTGTTTCACACTAAAAAAGCACCATACACATCAGTGGACTGCAGAGCATGTTTAGATATCTCTTACCCTTTGCTAATGATGTTCAGTAGATCAATCAGGAGGAGAGAGTAATTTATTTTTTTTTCTTCCTTATAGAGGATCTTGATCTTTCTCTGAGGGGAATGACCTTGACTTGATAATGCAGCTAAACTGGGAAAGCTGTTTTGCTATTCAAACTGAATTTAGAACAGCTAAATAAATAGCAGGCAAAAGAACAAATCTTTTCCCTTAAATAAATGTAAGATATTAAGACCTGGCTTTGCAATGATTACAGTCTAACACACAGCTTGCTGAGAGGCAGTATTTTGCCCATGTCTCTAACCTTGAATTTTCCATTCATCTCTGTGGAAATGCTTCCTTTTTACTATACATTTTGTGCATACAAAGAACAATTTAAAACTTACATGGCATGGTCAATCAGAGATACCTAACTGGCTCTTTGGAAAACATGAATTGTGCTTTTTTTTTTTTTTTAAAAAAAACAAAAAACAAGTCAGGGGCCCCCCATTAATCATTAAAGCCGATTGGAAAGTCTCCAAGCACCAGCTGAGTTAAAAAAAAAAAACAAAAACCAACCCCCAACCACAAAACAAAAACCCCACACACTTTGATAAGAGCCAACTGGGAATGAGATTCTATTTTTCCTTTAAGTTTCAAAAAGAACAACAACAAAAAAAAACAATTCGAAGAATTGGCAAGCAAACAAATTGAACTATCATGGCTGGTTGTAAGGGCCATGCTTTGGCTCTGGAGAAACAATTCATAAATATTCATTAGCCTGGGGAAACATGAAAAACAGGATTAGACTTGTTCGTGGGAGTTCATCTTTAGGGTCAATGCTGGGGTGAAAGAGCCAAGACAGGCAAATTGCAGTTTTATAACGTATTTCCCGGGACAGACAAGATCTGCAGTCTTCTCTCCTAAAAACCAAAGAAAAAAACCAACCTCAAAAGACAGCAAAGAAGCCTTTTCACCTCCTTACACAGCAGAGATGCTGTCTCAGCTCAGGCACAGCCGGTGCTCTCCCCGAGTGCCGTGAGACAGTGCTGGCTCTGGCTGTGTCCCCAGGGGCTCTGTGTGGCCTGTCCCCCCACACTGGCCTGTCCCCCCACACTGGCCTGTTCCCCCACACTGGTCTGTCCCCCCACACTGGCCTGTCCCCCCACACTGGCCTGTTCCCCCACACTGGCCTGTCCCCACACTGGCCTGTCCCCTGAC
>VZTR01020481.1:243918-255024 GCA_013400775.1 Chaetops frenatus
GCAGCGCAGGCCCAGCGGGTGCTCTCCCCGAGTGCCGTGAGACAGTGCTGGCTCTGGCTGTGTCCCCAGGGGCTCTGTGTGGCCTGTCCCCCCACACTGGCCTGTCCCCACACTGGTCTGTCTCCCCACACTGGCCTGTTCCCACACTGGTGTGTCCCCACACACTGGCCTGTCCCCACACTGGTCTGTCCCCCCACACTGGTCTGTCCCCCCACACTGGTCTGTCCCCACAGACCGTGGCACTGCTGCCATGCTGTGTTTGACACTTCCCAGGTTGCCTTATCCCATATTCATTACTGGCATGAGGGATGTTCCCGGGGTTAGTGCCTGTGGTGTGTTGTAGCTCTGTACAGAAATTGGGGTTTCACTGAAGGAAATTATCCCACGGCTCTGGAGCTGGCAGGGTCACTGCTGAAATCCTTCCCCACAAAGTCAGAGCACAGCAGAGAGCTAATGAGCTCAAAAGGCAGAGAGGATGGGGAGAGTCCACAATGCTTCCAGGAACCACCCCCAGCTTGCCAGGGAAATAGAAAGCTGTGACCTCTGGCAAGGCAGCCAGGAGCATGAAGGTGTCCATATGCCACCTACCCCAGCTAGAGGCTGAGATGAAGAGAAGTGAGCCTCAGGGAAATGCAGCCAGGCCCAGATGATAACCCAGTACTGTAGGACTTGGAGCCACTGCCTTCCTCTGCTTCCAGGGAAAAGGCTGCTCTTCTGTTTACTCCTGCATGCCTTGGTTGCCTGTTTGGAAGGTGACATTGGTATCTCCTGTTGCCAAATGTGTCTGTAATTCCTTAGCAGTGGCTCTCCACTGCTGGGATGGATGGCTGTGTGCTGCCATGGGACACACACTGGCATTAGTGACAGCACTGTGGAATCTGTGAGTGAGACCCTGTGCTCACAGGAAAAAGAAAAATCAGCCCCTCCAATTTTCCCTCCAGTGCAGCAAGTGAAATTAATTGTGTTTTAATGCTTCTAAAGCAATTGAAAAAGGGATTTTTAGTGACTTTATTTATCATCAGTTCAGGATAGATACACCCTTTGTGATTTCTACACTTAGAATCTTACAGTCATGCAATCATTGTATTAGGTTTGCATGTCAAGGTTCTGGTAGCAGGGGGGCTGCAAGGGTGCCTTCTGTGAGCAGCTGCCAGAAGCTTCCCCAGGGTCTGATGGGGCCAAGACAGGCCTGCCACTGGCCAGGGCTGAGCCCAGCAGTGGTGGTGGATGGTGGCAGTGCCTCTGGGATAACAAGTTTAATAAGGGCAGAAAAAACCAAACCCCTGCACGATTGCAGCTGGGGAGAGGAGTGAGAGAAACAGCTCTGCAGACAGCAAGGTCAGGGCAGAAGGAGGGGCAGGAGGTGCTCCAGGCACCAGAGCAGTAGATTCCCAATTTCCAGATATCCAGCCTAACACCCACCCAGTACAACTTGAGGAAATTTCACCTTGTCTTGTTGCTTTTTACTTGGGAGAAGAGAAGAACCCCTACCTGGTTACAACCTCCTTTCAGAGAGGGATAAAATCTCCCCTAAGCCTCTTCTTCAAGCTAGAAATCCCCAGTTCCCTCAGCTGCTCCTCATCAAACTTGTGCTCTAGACCCTTATATTGCACAGGAATACAACCCTTAAAACCTGGTAGCTGGGACAAGGTGTTGGAGCCTCTCTGCCATTGAACCAGGACTAGGAATTGCAAAACACCTCACAAAGTGTGGGTGAGGAAGTACAGTCTAAGAGTCTTGCCAGAAATGGCACCGGTAGTGTTGACAAATAGGGCAAGGATGAAACTGAATTTAGGAAAACTGTAGCTATTAGTATTTTCACCTTTGCTGTAAGTAACAAAACCATGCAGGATCCAGCTGTTAAATATCAGCTTTCCCAGTTCCAGTGGGAAATTCTTTGCCTTGTGGTACTTGGCATACTGTAATATTGCCTGGCATTTTTGTTCTTTTCTATGTCTGCAGAGTCATTTCCTCCATCTTTGCAGTCACTTCTGTCATCACTTGTGCCTTTTAATATTCCACAGTAACTCTCAGCAGAAGCACCAGAGGCTGAGGGGAAATTGGGCTTTCTCCACCAGAATCTCTTTGTGCAGGGTTTTCTGTTTGCTGATTATTATCTTGAACAAGCAGAATCCTGACAAAGGAAGGGGGGGGGAAGGGGCTGCTCCCGTTGAGCTTTTGTACCTTTTCCAGGTTGTTTTCCTCTGCTTGCTGGGTTACAGAGATACAATCACAAAGCTTTAATACTCTTGCTTTGGGGTGAGGGATTTCTAGCTCTGCAAGGTGGATTTCACTGAGCTTGATGATGTGGGAAGGCAGAGGCTGCAGGATTGTGCAGTGCTCTGGCTCTTGCCCGTTTCACTTAGGGCTCATCACATGCTGAGGGAGGATAAAGCTCTAAGGAGTGACCAGCCACAGTATGGCAATGCCAAACAACCAACTGCACTTTTATTAAAGAGGATTTTAAAAGCTCCTCTGCAGTGGGTCATTCTGAGTCTGGGTTTTATCCCAGTGCAGGTGTCTCACAGGTGTTTGGGTACAAGAGTCATGGGAACAGCATCCTGATGCAGCCTGATGGGAGCTGCTGGTTTTGGAGGGCATACAGCTGCTGTTTTCCCTTCATGCATGGTCAGGCATTCCCAGCTACAGACAGGGAGTTTGAGCCTCATCTCTCCCTGCTCAGTGCTTGCTTTAGTCTCTTGCTGTTTTCTTTTTCTTGCCCTCCATTGATACTTCCTTCACACTTCTGCTGGTCCTCCATCACCAGCAGCCAGGGCATTGCAACTGTCTACATTTTAACTTAAAGTGAGTGGCATCTTTTCTCCTGGCAACAGGCTGCTTTGCTTTCTTCCCCTCTCCTTCAATAAAAAGTGACAAGTGCTCCTTCACAGAGCAGTGCAATCAAAGGAGCTGCTCTCAGAGAGCTGACAGTAAGTTGTGCACTCCCTGCAAACTGTTTCACTGTGGGACCGCTCAAATAGAGTTCACATCCTTCCCATCTCTCTCCCTCGTGTGACAGTGCCTTGCACCCTTTCTGATGATATCAGAGCTTATCTCATCGTGGCTTATCTGAATAATCAGCTCTGGGTTTTTGAAACCATCTCAGAGGGATTTTTTGTGGCTCTGCAAGGCTCCCTGGTGTGGTAGATGCAGCTGAGAGCTGTGCTGAGGGCTTCGCTCCCTGTTCTGACACCAGCAGCCTGCTAATTGCTGGGTCAATATATAAGGAGCTTTTCTAACCATTTCAGGATGCACTGATGTGCATCTTCAACAGCGGCCCAGGCAATCACAGCCACTCTTTGGATGGAGGATCTCATCTTGCTGAGTGCCAGTGCTGCCTAGCAGCGAGGGAGCCTCTCAGCAACGCAGCAAATCAATAATGTCTCCAGTTCTCCTCCAAACTCCCTGGGAGTTTACCTCTCCCATCTTCATCTCCAGCAGTGTACCTCAGCACTGATGGGCATCTGTTACCCACTGTCTCAGTGCCAAGCTTTTGCCACTGTGTGCTGGAGGCACCTTGGTTGAAAATGCTGCTGTTCCTGGTGACAAGTTGCTGAGGATCTGTGTCACCCAGGGCAGCCCCACTCTCGAAGGGAGTGTTTGTCAGGTTGCTTTTGGGCTGCAATGGCAGCTTTTGCAGCACGGCAGTGGATTCAACAGAGAGCACTGATGGTGGATATGGCTGTGCCCCTTTGCTCACCATAGTGACTATGGGCAGGGCACAGGTGGGGCATAAGGTTCACATTAAATGCATGAGTAAATTCCACTCTGGTTAAGGCTGCCTTTTGTAACCTGGCATGGCAAGCAGGAACGGGAAGGACGGCCACAGCCATGTGTGCTGGCACAAACCAGTTCCTGAAGATGCTGGCAGGAGAGTTTGGCACTATTGCTGACAGAGCAATGCAAGGATGGAGAGTTCAGGGATGGCGTTTTGACTCGTGCTTAAATCTGAGTCTGGCTAATTCTCATTAAATTTAATTTTAATTTGTTTGGACCAAGTGCATTTTACGATGAAATTTAGAGTTCAAAACTAATAATGAGGTCCCCCACCTTTATATGAGCAGCCATTTCATTTTGGTCTGTGTTCCTAGAGATGACCCAAAAGTGTGCACTGGAATCCAGCATTTCTAGGAAGGCACTGCTGTCAATATTTCTTTGTTTTATTTTATTGTCTTATTTGTACCTACTGCATTGGCATAGTTTAATCCCAGCTGGCAACTAAGAACCACAGAACCCCTTGTTCACTCCCTGCCCTCCCAAGTGTGATGGGGAGGAGAACTGGAAAAAAGGTAAAACTCACATGGTGAGATAAAAACTGCTTAATAATGGAAATAAAGTATAATAGCAATATTAACAACAATAATAACAACAACAAGTTGTTGTTGGTTTTTTTTTTGTTGTCGTTGTTATGGAATGAAAATAGAGAGTGGAATAAAACAAGGATGATTTTATTCCAAGTGATTCACAGTACAATTTCTCACCTCCCACAGATGGATGCACAGCAATCGGTGGCTCCCCCCAGTTAATACCCTGAGCATATGGAATATCCCTTTGGCCAGGTCAGGACAGCTGTCCCAGCCATGCTGCCTCCCAGCTCCTCAGGCACCTGCTCACTGCCAGAGCATGGGACACTGCAAAGTCCCTGATGGAGAGTCAGCAGCGCTTAGCAACAGTTAAACATCAGTGTGTTACTGACATTCTTCTCCTCCAAAATCCAAAACATAGCCCTGTACCAGCTACTGAGAAGAAAATCGACTCTATACCAGCTGAAAGCAGGACAAGTATGTTTCAGTGAGTTATTACTTAATTCTTAAGTTTTTTTTTTTACCCTGCTAATTTAAATGAATAGTGCTTTATCGAGTATAGATGTACATTGATATGAGCAGTAGGAAGCTCAGAGAACTACTTTGCAAGGATTCTCCTTCTGCTGCTGTTCTAATGAAATGGAAACACTATTTCTTGCAGTGGTCTGTGCAAGATAGCTGGACTTTTTACATTTTGTAATTGGTTTCTAGATGATTATCTATTAATATTTCATGCTTGATTCCATGCCAAGGTCTGCTTTTGGCCAAGGTCTCTTTTGACCATCTTATTTTGCATATTAGTACTAAGCTTCTGAAGAAAACACTGTTTTGCTGAAATCTGGGAGACTGCACTTGCTGAGCAGACTGGGGTAGCAATTTGGGAACTTCAATAATTAGTCCTTCATTCCCAAAAGTCTGCTTATACAGCACATAAATGTGAACTAACCTTTAGGAATCCTCTGCAGCTCTGACACCTAATATCAAAGTTATACTTTGCAACAGGACAAAGAATGTATAATTTATGAGCTAGTGAAGTATCTTTAATTAAACCACTATTTTCTAAATTTTGACAGAATTTAATTCTAATCTAAGAGAAAGAAGCAATCCGAGTCCAGCTGAGGTTTTCCTTAAATACCACCCTTGTTATCTGGGAGACTTGGAATCAAGTAAGATAGATGGTTTTAATTTCCATGTTCTCAGTGTAACACTTGGGGTCAATGTTTGCATACTTATCATAGGCAGTTTACCACTGACAACCACTGTAATTGTTCAACCTTTCCTTGGTGAAGACCTGATTGACTATTATGCACTGTATTTATTTTGTCTCACACTAAAATATAGATGATTGATTATTCCATTATTCTATTGACCAAGGCTGTAACAAGGTGTGACAAATATGTGCCATTGCAGTCCATAACCAGCTCTGGAAGGTGGTGCAGTCAGGTAGGAGAATTTTAATGCACACGACTCTCTGGAAAGCCTTAGCAAACTTTCAGGACACTGTATTTAAAAGATGTTACTTGAATTAATGGTTTTCATTTCTGCTAGGTACTATATAAGTATGAAAAATGAAGATAACAGGTCCTGATCTGAAAAGCTTAGAATATGATTGAGAGTCCATGGGAGTCAAGGGAAATTCTTCCAGTGAGTTGCTGGGCTTTGGCTGGGTCCTGAGGGTAATCCTTCTGTTTACTTCACTGAGAGTTGTGTCAGCCCTGAAAAAAATTTCCATTTGTTAACTGCATTAAAATGTGCATAGGAAGAAGTGTCTTCTGTCACTGATGTAGCACATTAATGTGAATTATATGCACATATCAAGGGGACTTACAGTTGGAAAGAGAAAAATCCTGTATTTTAAAGCTCTTTATCTGCAACTTGGTATTTGAAATGCGTAATTTAATTATCTTTGAACTTCTTTGTTCCTTCTTAAAATAAATCATATTTAATTTTCCTTTTAAATATCATGCATTGATGGACACAGCACTGGGGATTGTGGCAACAAAATGGTGTTGAACCAGCCACTGGAAATTAGTATTAATAAACAATGCATTTGCTACCAGTCTGTCATATTAATTAGTCTTCAGAATGTGTCAGTGCTTTTCATTTGTATTTAACATTGCCTGAGCTTACTGCCAATTAAATACAATGTTGTTATCAACTCAACTCACACGTGATTACATTGGATTAATGTGGTTTTTTTCTTTGATCCACTACAATTAAAAATTAGAGTTGTGATTTTAAACAAGTGTAAAAATATAATCAGTTTGTATATGCAGCTGCCTTTTTCTTCTAATATACTTTAATAAAATTCACCTCCAATTAACAGCTGTGGAAGCCCTGGGCCCTGTTTAGCAGCTCATAGGAGGCTGTAGCTTTTTGGAAGTGCTGGAAAAAGTCCCATGCCTGTCCCTGTCCTCGTCCTCTGTCCAGATGTTTTGGATGAGGTTTTGGAGCAGGACCTGTGACCCTTCAGCCCCCAAATCCTCCAGGAGAACTCATCAGATGCAAGCTGAAAGAAAATACTGCCTTAAAACTCCGTACTGTTTCCCTTGAAGCCTGATGGCTGCTCCATGCCCAGTTCCCAGGGAGGCTCTGGTGGCTGGGAGCACCACAGAGGGATGTGCTGTGCGTCCTCCTTGTCCTGTCCCCCAGCAGCCACGGAGCCCAGGGGCATATGGAGACATGGGCTGGTGTAAAATGGGCCACTGTGACTGCTGGGTGCATGTGAACACTTCTGTGACAGCCCCAGAATAACCAGTCTACCCAGTCCTGAATTTTGAGGCTCCAGTGTTTCACTGAGCTCGATTTTGGGAGCTGCCACCCAGCAGGGGCAAGGAACAGACAAAATGCCACCTCTCAAAGCAGAAGGATCCTGTTTCCCATCACTTCCCACTTCTCTGCTGCTGACAGACAGGGCTCACCCAGCGGAAAGGCTGGAGGAGGCAGCTCTTCTGCTGGAGCAGATAGAAGTAATTAGTCAAATCACTGTGGCGCAGAGAGGGAAGCTGGCCCATCTCCTCTGTGCCACAAATCACTCATTGCAGAACAACTTCAGTAAAGGGGTATTTTTTTCTCTCTTCTACTTTGAGCAGGGAAACAGAGAGACGAGTTTTTCAAAAGGCCACCAAAGCTTTTGTTTGAGAGCTTTGCCTTCTGGGTCTCCTAGGACCACTGAGAAAGTCATGACCTGAATAAATGTCATCAGCAGTCACTTGGGGAGGGATGGAGACCAAGAGCATTGCTGCCTCTTGCAGGAGCACAGCCACGACCTGGTGAGCAGCTGGGACTTGTTATTCACCAGCCTGATGGACCCATTTATAGCACATACACCCCAGTGATGCTGGATCCTGTGGGAATAAGGCAGCCACCCCCTTGTCCATACCAGCCATGTGGGGAGTGCACAGCGAGGGCATGCGGCCCCTGCAAAAGCACTGCTGCTGGAAGAACATTTTCCCAGCGAGCAGAAACAAAGAGAGACTTGCTCTCACCTTTTGCATCCCCTCCCAGGCAGTGAGGAGCAGTCAGCACCGTGGCTGCTGAAACTTGCTCAGTTCAGCTGAGTCTTGCCCACTGCTGTGCTCCATCAGCTGCCACTGCAAAGGGCAGAGTCCTGCAAGAGGCAGGGTTTGCCTGTCCCACCATTCTCAAAGTTCTCGCCGTGTCCTCCTTCACGCATTCCCGAAGCAGAGGAGCAGTAATTAAGCAAAGAATTAAGGCTGAATGAGTGCAAGGTAGTGAAACATGAGCCACGCCCTGCTGGCCCCTCGGTGAGTAACACAGTGTTCTGCTGAGGTAGGGCTCTTTGTGCACATAATAAGTAGCGTTCCAGTGAGATGAAACCTCAGGCTCCTGATTCAGCTGATATTTCTGGCAAATTGTTGACCTATTGCAGTTTATTCAGGATTTTTCTTGTCCTGGTAGAGTGGGTCTAACAGTGACAGATTTGTCACTCTGTTTCTAACAAATATGCAGCTTTTGCGACTCTGAAAACTTGCACCTTGAAGCATCCCAGATAATAATCGCTTCTGTACTCCACAGTAGCACTTTCTGTTTATAGGCAAGGAAAATAATTAATTTATTATTAATTAATAGGATTTAATATAGCCAGTGCTAGCTTATGTTATAGAATAATTCATAGGGACAATTTTAATTTCCCCTGACATTTATATTTATGGTTTCTCTCCTGGGCTGGAACCAGAGGACAGTGTGGCTGCATCCTGGGCAGTGAGAAGGGCAGCCCTGCTAACAGGAAGATCCAGGAGAGCCACCTGGAAAAATTTTAAAGAAGGAGAAAGCAGGAAAATGGCCCTTCTTTCAGTTCACCTTGGGAAGGAACAACTGCAGAAGCAATCCCCTTGCCTGGGTGTGATGCAGTGGATTTGATGGATTCAATGCTGCTCTTATAGAGTTTTCCCTGCTTTACTGTAGCATGAACAAATGCACATTTCTTATATCATTCCAAAGAGGATATGTGTCAAACCATAGAGCACCAGGCTGGAAGTGACCTCAAGGATTACCTGGTGAAAGATTTCTTGGCAAAAGCAGTGTCAGGCAAGATGTTCCATCACCCTGTCCTGCTGAATCTTAAGTGTCCAATGTCATGGAATCTACTTCTTCCCTAGGCAAATTATTTAAATAGCTGATTGTTCCCACTGTGAAAAATTTTCTTCTTGTATCTAGTTGGAATCTTCCCAGAAGTAACTTGTACCCATTATCCCTCCCTTTTCTGTGTGACTCCTGTGAAAAGGGGGTCTCCATCTTCTTTGTAGCCACCCTCTAAAGAGTGGAGCATGGCTATAAAGTCCTTCCCTAAGGCTTCTTTTCTCAAGGCTGAACAAACCCATTTCTCTCAGCCTTTCCTCACATGGCAGCAATTCCCAGTCCTTGGCCCATCTTTGCAGCCTTTCCCTGGGCCCTCTCTGCCTGTTCAGATCCTGTCTGTGTCACAGGCCCAGAACTGAGTACAGGATTCCAAGTGTGGGCTGGCTGGTGCTGAGTGGAGCAGGACAATGACTCCTTCATCTCTGTTGGTGATGCCCTTGTTGATGCCACCAGCACCCTGCAGTGCCCCTTTGCTGCAGCCATGCACTGTTCACTCACACTGAGCCTATAATGCAGTGACAAACCAAATGCTGCCACCGGTTAAACCCAGCAAGAGGCTCTGATCAAACCCCTTCTCTGAGGGTTGCTAAAAGGCTTTTATTAGCAACAAGATGCAGCCTGCAGGGACCTGTCACACTGATGTTTCCCTGACAGGGGGCAGAGATCAAACTTCCTCAGTGATGTACGTCCAAGTTATCTTTCAATATCCTTTGGCCTCATATTTCTTGTCACATTAAGGTTTTTCCAAAACGCTCGTGTTTAAGATGAAACTCAGGCTGGAGCTTGTACCAGTCCAGAGGTGTGCACTGGCAGTTGCACACTTTTTTGGGGTGTTTGCCCAGAAGTCAGGCAGTGCATGGCTCATCCTTGGCTGCCATGGGCTGGATCTCCAGTGCAGCTCAGCCTGCATGAGGGAGGATGCTGCAGACCACTGAGGTCTTGGGAATTGCTAATGAAACCAACTGCTCTGCCAGCAAACTACCCTGGGTCCCCCACTGGCTGTGTAATTAAAATGGGGACTGTATGGATGTGAAGTTAATGCTGTATACATAATGTATCTGTCCCAAGGTAGGCCTTCACATCTGTTCTCTGTAAAAGTGTAAGTGCAGGATATAATTAGGCAAGTGAGAAATAGTTTGAGTGGAAAGCAGTGCTGTCCACCAGCAGCTCAACTCATGCCTCGCTGCAGAGAGCAGTGAGTCTAACCAGCCAGAGTTAGAACTGGCATGAAAACAGGCTGGAGGTGCTCCTGGTTAAAAACATTCATGGCTTAGTTTTTAAATTTTGCCCCTTTATTTTGTCATTGAGGACAAGGAGAAACTTCAGCCTGTAAATGCCACCGGTTCTCCATTTCACACTGACTTTCCCAGGGACAGCAGAGCTGCCCATCAAGCCTCTGTCACCTAATGAAAATTGAGAAAAAAATCTTCCAGGTTTCTGCACACCCCTGTCACTTGTAAATAAATTGTTACTTAACCCTTGCCTGCCCATCTCCTTCTGCTGCTGGAGCTGAGATGGTGACAAACTTTCCTCCCCACCACTGCTCTTTTGGGTGCAGGAGAGTTGCTGCAGTTCAGGGAGAGCTGCTAATGACAGGGAAAAGAGGGGGGAATACCTGTCCTGGCATTTTAGGACTGGAAGTGTCTGCAAGTGCATTTGTGGAGTCAGGAAGGCTCACCCAGAAGATTTGCAGCTATAGACAAAATCTGAACTACCCACCCAGGCTTTTCTTCCCACCTCACCTAATTTTTTTTTTTTTATTTTTGCTAAATGTCAGTTTGCTTGTCAGCCTCTGGCTGGGGTTTTCATGTTATTCCCTCACTTCTTTCAGTAGGATCCCTTTGCCAGAGAAGGAGAGAAATGTCATGGATGACAGCTCCTCTGTCCCAGCTGCACGTGTGAGTGGGGGCCTCTGGCAGCAGCCAGCACAGAGCAGCTGGACAGACAGACAGACAGCACAGCTCCTGATGGGAGGCAGCAGGAACAGAAAGGTGTAAGGGCACCTCTCACACCCAAATGCAGCAGCCAGTGGACATAAATGTGCAAATTTGGTGTCTGCACTTGGGTGGTTTCTCATGGCACAAAGTGGGATGATGCCAGATGCATCCTGGCTTCTTTTTCTCCCCCTTCATCACACCCCAGCACTGACTCCTCAACACTTTGAGATGCACGATAATATTTGATAATTTAATGGTTTATT
>VZTR01020481.1:255068-272734 GCA_013400775.1 Chaetops frenatus
ATATGAGATATTTAATACATATGTCAGTATAATAAAGATAATAAAATTAATATAATAATTAATGTAAATGTGTATACATATATTTAGAAAGGTGCTATACATGTATATATAAAGACCTTTTAAAAGGTCTTTTTATGTATATATACAACCAGCATATATTTATATATGCACATAAATATACATATATGCACACATTTTAAACATTAAAAAACACTGAGGTTTAGATGTGTAAATACCTTTTTATATAAATACCTGAAAATTGTCTATATCTATGTATCAGCTATATCTGTATCTAGTGAATATAAGCATTTTGCAGAGGGCTGTGGCTCTGGTGCTTGGCTCAGCTGTGCTCAGCAGTGCCCACCTCACCTGCCCAGAGATCTGGGGGAAGTCCCCATCTCCATGGGCTGCTGCCCCCCTGTCCAGGGAACTGTGACTAAGTGCCCAAAACACCTCTGGCTGAGCTCGTGCCTGAGCAATTGTATTTGTTTCTCTGTCCCTGGATGCCACTCTATAAACAATGAGATTTCAATTCCCTCTCTGCCACCTCCCTGAGCATTTCCTGGCATCTGTCTGTGTTTAGACCTGATAAACATGGAGTGTGCTGCAGTCTGTCCTGTGGGAGATGCACAGGTGTGCACACACCCAGGGTTTGCTGTCTCTCCACTGTTAATTTTCCCTCATTTTACTGACAGTGTCTCAGCCTAGCCCAAAAGTGTCTCTGGAGAGTGGCTGAGGACAGGGCAGAGCCAGATCCCTGCTGCAGGGCCAGCAGCAATGCCTGGGTCTTTGGAGAGGAGACGCAGGGGTGGAAAGGGATGCTTTGCTTCTCAGCTTCTGGATTTGACTAGAAATCTTCTGTCTAGTGTCTACAGCACAGATACTGATGGTTTGTTTATCATCTGCAGCCTGGTTTACATCAGGACAGGCTTGGGATTGAGCGTTCGCTTCCCTTCTGGTCACTGCACTCTGTGGGGCTGCAAGCGCTGCTGGAGTGGACTGAGGATGGGGCAGTACCTGGAAAGCTCAGCTGGGGCACACACACCTGGGCAGACTAAAGGCAGTGCAGCATTCTTGCCTACATACAGCCAGCCAAAGCTGTTATGTTGATTTTGTGCTCCCTGGAAAGACTTTTCTTTTGGCCATTTTTTTTAATGTCTCTGGCTCGGAATTTATAAAGCGCTTGACCACCCGAGGAGCTTTGCAACTCCACCATCTGCATCATCACACAGCAAGCAAGTCCCCACCTGCTTCAGATCAGTTTAAGGGGAAAAAACTTCTAGGAAGGAACTGGAAGCAGAATTGGATGAAAAATATCTTCTAAAAAAGACCAAGAATTAGGAGAATCTAGGTGTCATAATGAAGGAAGCTTTGGCAATTAAGCAAACTCTGTGAATAGGTCAGGAAGGGAAGGATGAAGGGACACATGCTTAGATTTAGACCTTGGAAAGACTATTCAAATGCACAACTTCTACAAACACAGGGCATGAGAAAGACCAAAGAGAGCAGGCTGGAGGGCTGCTGGCTCAAAGCACTGGGCAGGAGTAAATGGACAGGTTATGTGCCCTCTTATTCAAAGTGGGAAAAATACCTGGCTTTTGGATGAGGAGGAAGATTTGGAGCACGGGCTAAAAGCAGAATGGGAAAGGGACTGAAGGCAAAACTGGAGGTTAAGAAAGATGTGCAGAAATGAAATCCCAAACACAGGAGCCCATGTTGAGATAGGTTTAATAGCTTCTGATCAACCAGCAGAAACTTGCAACAGGATACTTTTGGGGTATTTACATAGTTTGCTGGGTTGGTTGGGCACCTAAGGAGCAGGTTTGGGTTCCCAACAGCAGAGAGTGGGCAGCTTTTCTCCTGCAGTTTTGAAGGTGGGTGCTTGACCATCTTATCAGCTCAGGGGTGGGGTTGTGTACAATGAGTGTGTCCAATGTTGGGCAGATATTTAAGAAGGGCTTGCTGAATCATCAGGGTCCAGTACTGAGAGCTTGGTCACATTTTTTCTGAGAGAAAGACTATTTACAGAGACGCAAAGGCAAATGGATAAAATGCAACATGATTTATCAAGCAAGATTAACCTGAAATCCTTAACTGATCTTGTAGACAAAGGAAATCCAACAGTTCTCCTCCTCCAGGATTTCAGTGAATCCCCTGCCTTTGTGCCCTGAATATCTAACAGTGTAAGTCATGCTGGAGAAGATGGAGATTAATTAAATAACTCAGCAATAGGTGAGGAATTGGCTGGTAGGGCCCAGTAATGGTAAGAGAGCTTTCTCAAGGACTGGGCTGCAGCTTACTTTGATCACTCTCTATCTGCATTAAAGGCCTCAGCAGAGGAATAGGGGCATTTGCTGAGGGAACCTAGTGGGGAGGTTGGCAAATACACAAGGAACTTTGGGATACTTTAGTGGAAGGACCTGGAAGACCATGAACACACAGGAGGTCAAAACCAACTGGTACAGCATGGTAAGAGGCACTCTACTGTCCCCCAAAACCCCAGCTTATCACAGGTGATGCACCAAGGCTCTGAATTTCCTCATGCCCTGCTCCATCCCTGTGCCTGGAGGCTCCTGCAGCTGCAGGTTGGATGCTGTCAGATGCAAAAAGCTCTGACATAATCAAGCAATGCTGGTGGTATCATGCCTGACCCAGCACCCCCTTGTTCACAGCTACCAGGGAAACCTGTCACAACCACTCTCTGGTTTTCTTGCTATGCTTCTCCCTGCTGTCACCCATCTCTCTGCATGCCTGATTTCTGACTAATGTAAATACACACCCCCTTCTTTAGCATAATTGAATACTAATTCCTTAATATGTGTTATTTTCCACTGTATCTCCATATTCCTGCTATCCATCTCAAGAGTGCCAGCAATTGCTATCACTGTTTGACTGCTGTGTGTATATAATTAGAACAGTTGGCTCAGGTAATTTCTTTTTGCTTCCTTCAGTTCCTTCCTCTGCTTTCCTCTAGTCTGCCTTTTGGGGTTTTTGTTCATTTCAGGCTTCTGGGAGGAAGTTTTCAAAGTGGGGTGTGTGGCTTTTAACAGTTCCACCCATTGAATTGGAGGCCACCAGCTGCTAAACCCTCTAAAATCTCAGAGTTTGTTAAACTCTCCTGAGCAGCTGACTTCTCTCATTCTCCATTTCTTATCCCCGAGGCTCTAAGTGGAACTTTGTAAATGTTTTTTCTGCAAGTGAATTGCCTGGTTGAGGAAATTACCTGGCTGGTTTTATTCCCCCACGGTTGCCAGGCATCCAGCACTGCTGGTGTTCAGCTCACCCCAAGTGTGCCCAGGGAAGGGACACACCAGGACCTGGGTCTGACCAGCCCATCACCTCCAAGCTATCCTGGCTGCAGCAACAGGGAAAGGAAAACACCCAGTGGCTGAGGGATTCACGTGGAATCACACAAAGCAAACCCACACTGGAGACCTGGGAAATTCCCACTCTCCTCTCCCCCCATGTCAGAATTTGTCCTGAAAGATTTCCTTTCACAGGGAAGTACCTGTTTAATTACAGCTATTGCAAAGACAATTAATAGCTGATGAACACAGCAGTATATTTTAATTGAATATATTGAGCATGCTGAACAAAAAGCACAGCTCTTGACCTCATGAGTGAAATATTAGAACAGGCTTCTCCACATTCTGAGCCCATGGAGAGCATGGAGGGGACCACCCACTGCTGTTAATGGAGCCACCCATGTAAATCCCTTTATGACAGCTCAACAATGGGCTGCTGAATGTGCAATTAGTTTCGTTTCATACAGTTATTGTTCATGTTGGAGGGTAGAAAAGTGGGAGGGATGCTCTGGCTAAAGCAGAATGCTCCAGGTTGCTGTCTCTGGCCACTCCAGCCTCAGCCATCCCCCAATAACACTTTGGTTAATGCCTGGAAGACTTATGGTGATTTAATGCCTGTGGCTACAGTTTGTCACTGCAAGAAGACAGATCTGTGAACTATCCACCCTCTCCTGCCCTCCAGGATCAGGACAAGACAAAGCCAGATTTATTCAGGATGCCAGGAACTGTTGCCCTGATGCCCACCTGGGTGCAGGAGCTGCAGAGATGTGGGACCCACAGCCCTCCCTGTCCCCTCACCCCAGCCAGCCTCTGTCTTTATTGATTTCTAAGCTCGTGATTAAAGTTTGCTCGTGCTGTACCTTCCTGAATTGGCACTTGGGTCCTTACTCCAGCAAAAACTCACATTGATCTGTGCTGGAGCACAGGCTGAGTAAGCCCTCGGGGTTCAGCTGTATATTTGCACTGTGGTGCTCTTCAGACACATGACAATTTCAGCACAATTTTGTAACATTAAAACAGCGTTACTGGTGTGTCTTTAACTGGCCATAAATAGAAACCTTGACTTGTCTACAGTGGTTTGATATTCCAAGCTAGACAAGAACATTTAGTCGTGGCTTGCAAGCCATTTTATAACCAAAAAGAAATTTTGTAGGTTAGGTAAGTCAAGAGGTTATTCTTGCAAAACTTCAGCCTGTGTCTGTGAGCTACAGTGAAACTGCATCTGATATTCAAGTGCAGGAAAAAAAGAAAAGGCTCTTTTTAAGGTTCATTAGTGATGGCAAAAAGCTACAAAAAGACCAACGCCATTTTACACTTGTAAAAATACCCCTAGTAGATTCATATTTTTAATCTTCAGTACAAAAGCTCCATAACTACAGCAAGGCATTAGTTTCCAATGACTAGGTAACCTTTTTTCTATAGCCTCTGGCATTAAAACTCTCAGTGAAAAGACACTTTAGAGCTAGTTTAGGCAGTTCATTTTCTGTCAATCAACTCTTAGGCTGGAAGTATAAAGGCAGCAACATGACAAGATTTCTATTTTAATATCTTTGCTCTTGATAAGATAATCCTAGAGGAATGGTGGTGATCAAATATTTACAGGCAGTGCTCACTGACACAGTCTATTGTAAAATTAAATACATAAAATTATGTGGGGATAATGTTAATGTTGTGATAGAAGGACAAAAGGCAGCATGCTTGAAATGAAGGTTGACTCTTCTTAATATATCCTCAGAGGAAGGGACCTGCGCTGCCGGCACGGGGAACAGAAGAGCTGCTTTCATTTCACATTTTGTGACCTTTCTCTGCTTTTCAGTAGCTTGTTTGCTATTTAAATACATTTGCTTACTTAATGATCTTGATTTCTGAGTGTGTATTTGTGTGTGTGTGCTGGGTGTCTCTCTGAGATGCACTGCATGGCTAACAAGGCCTGGGATAGAGCAGGATTCTGCACCCAGCCACCCCCTTGGGAGCCCAGGTCTGGTCCCAGCTGAGTTTGGGCTGTGCTGTGAGGGGCTGTGCAGAGCAGAGGGCACAGGCTGGGGGCAGTGGGGGTCTTTGCCCACCCACTACATCAGTCAGGGTGAGCAGCTACCTCTGGGGAGCTCTTCCTATTGCCCTGCAGAGGTGCACGTGCCCCAGGATGGGTGGAAGTGCCCGAATTCCTGCTTTTACTGACCAGGAGACTGAGCAAATGTACTCAGGGAGAAACCTTTGCAAACATATTTTTTTGTCTTCCCCTTCTCTCTCTGCATTCTTGGTGGGACATGAGGTGACCTGAAGGTCCTGTCCCTGCCTTGGCAGTCCCAGAGGAGCCCTGGCAGCACCACAACACACCGAGGCCCCTCTGCCACTGCTCTTTAATGATGCTCCAGTGATGCTCAGCCAGAGCACAGGGAAAATGAAGTGCTGATTTAGGCTGAAAAGCCAGTGCTAGCTAATATGGGAAATTACTCCAGCAATCATCACTCTTTTCCTGTCACTATGGTGACAAAAGAAATGGCAAAAGCCTGAGCAGAAAGATATGGTGACAGTAGTAGAGAGGGACAGAGCAAAGGCTTGGCAGCTGCAGCCAGGTCGAGGCAGATCCAAGAGGGGACAGGCAGTGCAGGAGAGCTGTGCTGGAGCCACTGCTCACTGGTGGATGCCACTGTGTCCCACACAGGCGTTTGCAACGTGACACAAAACCCATGTTGCACCGAGTGCCACAGTCAATGCAGCTACCACAGACCCAGAAAATATAATAATCTCAGTGGTACAGGACTTTCATGCCACAGCTTTAACCCTAACACACTAACCATTGATTTTTGCTCCATCTTCCCCTGCAGGACTTGTTTGCCACCTGCCCTGACGGGTTCTGCAGCCAGCCTGGCCTCCTCCCCACAGCTGAGCATTGTTAGAGGACACAGAGCCAAAGCAATGATCACCTGGGAATAAGAAACTAGTGTCTAAAATGCATGGGAAAGCACAGGGGGACAGGCCTGGAGGCAGCCCAGCAGCTGAAGTGAGTCTGGCTGCTCAGCCCCTTACCCTGCAGCACTGCTGGGCAGGTTTCCCTGAGGCCCTTCCAGCACCCCCATCTCATCATGCACAGACACAAGGTCACCAGCTCCCAGATGCCCAAACAGAAGGTTGCTGAGCTGCTCAAGGAGAGAAATCTATCTCAAGAATATCTTCTCAAGAAACTCCAAAGAAGAAACTGGGCAGTTGCAGCAAAATGTGCAGCTCCAAGGACAGCTTGCTCAGGAATCTCAGGTGGAGAAGGTGCCAGTGTGTTGGAGCCCATCCGACGGTGACACTTCTAGCCCTGGGGGCCAGGACGAGTCACCAGCAGATTAAACAGCATCCAATGTCTTTGCCACTTTAAGCTGAATTTTTATTTTCTTGGAGTCACCTTCTAAAGGAGGAAAAAGGGTGAGGTGCAATGGGGGAGCAGAAGAGGGTTCTGGAGAGAGAAGTGGGGAAAATCTTCATCCTGAAATGCCAAGCCAAACACACCCTCTGCCCCACCTCATCTTTTTTTCTTTCTTTTTTTTTTTTCAGGAGGGAAAACTGTATTTTCCAGCCAGCTCTACTCATGAGTGATTGTGCAGAGCTCTGCTAATGGGCTCTGCCAAGCTGTGGTCACCCTATGGAGCTATTGGCAGGAGAGGTGGCAAGTTGGAAAGGACTACAAGGGAACTCTGCATGATATTTTTTGATGAGCTGATTATTCAGAAATTTCACAAGAGCTGAAATATATCACTCTGTTCTGAAACTCACAGCCCTGCCAACACACAGGACAGCTTACATGAGCAGCAGCATTTTCTCCTTCACAGAGTTGCTGGCCTGCACGTCAGGAACCAGATGCAGGAATCGGACAGGGCTTTTCAGCAGCCACCGACCACAGTGACAGTGAGAGGTGGGGAGTGGATAGGAGGACACAGAAAGCTGACATAGAAATTATTTTGGTACTTTCATGGCTGTCACTATGCATGTGTTTGGGCTTGAGAATTTTTCATTAGCTCTGTGGGTACCGGGGCATTAAGATTTTTATTGCTTTACAGCTGGGTATGAGATCCCCCCGGATCCCACATGGATTCAGGTTTTTTTATTTCAGGAGTGCTCCATCCCTGGCCACATTTCAGGGCACTGTCACATGCCAAGAGCTGACCTTGACCCCCCGCCATTGCAGCCAGGACCTGCTGTCTTAGCATCAGCCTGAGTCTGTAGCTGAGTCAGGCTCCCACAGAGACCAACAGAACATTTTCCCTCCTCTCCAACATTAATTAGAAACAAAACACTGGCTTATTTGAGCACAGAATCAAAAGAGAGCCTGATACCTGGGGGGTGGGTAAATGTGTGCTGGGGGAGGTTAGAAGCAGCATAGATTTCTGAATTAACACACAAAGTCTTCAAGGAGCTGACACGGCCCATGCCCAGCCCACTGATTTCTCAGCACACAACCATTTTGAGCTGCCTGGGGTGGCATCAGCTGTCCCGTGGAGAACCTGGAGCTGGTACATCTGCATCTGCAGCAATAACAATGCTGAACTGCTGAAAGACAAATAACAAACATCCTCATGCTGCACTCACAGCCTTTGCTGAAAGCACTTGATCTGCCTGGCATGGAGGAAGTGGCTGTATGGGCTGAAGTGTCCCCATCAGATGTGTGCTCCCAATAACCCCTCTGGTCTCCTGTGTGTGTCCTGGACACCTCTTCTGCAATTTCTGTTCCAGGCCAGTCAGGGGACAGAGGACACGAGGAACTCCCAGCCTGCTCCTGCAAGTCAGTGAGGAGAACTGTGGCTGAACCTTAACTGGTTTACTCATGGAAAAGGAGGCACACAGGCACAGCCCTTGCAGCCCTTCAGAGGAACTGCTGCTTCAGGAAAAACTCTCAGGAACTGAAAAAGTCTGGGAAATTTTCTTCTGTGTAAGGACAGGGACTGAGGGTCTGAGCTCTGTCCTGTTATGAAGCCACCCCATTAGGACCACTCCTCTTGTGCCATGTCCATCTGAGCCCCTGCACAGGTGATTTTTCCCATGTTTCCTGCTTTGGGTGAGGGAACTCAGCACTGCAGCATTCCCCAGCCCAAAGAGAAGCCCCAGGCATGACCTTCATGAGGGTGAGAGATCAAGGTTGAAAAGGACAAAGATGGTTACAAAGGCCATCAGTGTCTTTAGCACAGCATCTCCTCACATTTCCAGCAAGGCCATCTCTGCATACAGCTCCCTGCCTGTAGAAAATTAAGTCTGTAAGAAGTATATAAATGATCCAGACACCATCTTCAAGGTCCATATCTTAAAAAAACCGTGAGGCTTTACTCCACATACTGCTGCAGGATGTCATGTACTTCATGACCTGCCTTTTCTAATCTCTCCTTATCTCTCAGTCCAATCCTTTCTCATGTCCCTCATCTATTGCAAATTCCCTTTTTAAGCTGGAGTGAAGCACATAAATATTTTCATGCTGCATAAATAGGTTGTTTTGTGCATAATGTCACAGGAGGCTTTTTTTAAGAACAGGACCTTTAGTGCTGTGATAACGGCCTCCTCATTTACACAAATGAAATCTTCCATGGAGCTCAGCACTCATCTGCTCTGCAGCCCCCATGCAAAATGGTTGGCGCAGGGCCCGCTCATCACAGGCTATGGAATTAATACAGAATATTCCATACTAAATAGAAAGACATTGAGCACCAGGTTTGAAAATGCCTTGCATGTAACTGATGCTGAGGTTTTTCTTTTAGTGTTCCCCAGCAGTACAACCATTGTCTTCCTTCTATGTGAAATCACAGCTACTTGAAATGCTGAAGTGCAAAAGAACAACCATTTCTGTTGGCCCATTTGCCAGCATCTTTGACCATTCTGTCTGCTCACTTTACCTTCTCTGTCGCTTCTTTCTTCCTGACCTTCATTTCCTGTTTATTCAGCCCTTGCTCAGGGTCTAAAAAGTGCAGACACCATCAAAATGGACTTTTCATTTACTCTGCACAGAAAAAGAAATAGTGTTACAATCTGTACTGTTTTCAAAAGAGCTAATGGAAGATATTGGGGGCCACACTGGGTCATGGTAAGTCTTTGAATCAAAGTGGTTTTCAGGAGCAATATTTAAATATCACAATAATAAAAACTGGAATCAAACATCAGTGATTTTGGTCTAGTATTTCTATTTATATTTGACAAGCATAAAGACTTCAATGGCTCTGCAGTAAGAAGCAGAGAGAGACTTGGGGAAAATTATGAGAGTTCATCCATTGTGCATTTTCATACTTCTCAGGTTGGGCTGTAACCCTCCAGGACAGACTATGGTGGAGCAGTTTAATTTGTTCTGAACATGATCACGCTGTGCTGCCAGGCAGGCAAAGCTCTACCAGGCTTGGTTTGGACCTGACTGTGACCTCCTCAAGCCCTCAGGTGGACTCTGCACCCTATGGCCTCCCTCAGCATGACTCTTATTGGAAGACTTGAGGGCATTTTGTTTTTCATCCTGAGTTTGGGGGACACAGAAATCTTTGGTTGTTTGCTCGCCTGCAGTTCCAGAGGAGGATTATGGGTGCTGTTTTCATGCAAATCTTGCAGACTCATTTCTTCTCTCTTCCATCTGTTTCTTGGCTTCTTTTCCTGTATTATGTGTTAGCAATCAACAACTTACCCATGGTGGGTTTCTTCCTGTGCAGGGTTCTGAACACAGCATTGCTTGCTGAGAGACTGTTCCACCTGGGTAGCTCCCACTCCTTGTTTGTGGCTGGGAGCAGCCATTTGAGCCAGTCTAACCCTAATGTGATTACTATCCCACGAGCAACTTCACATATTAATTATTTTACAGAGTGTTTTGTATCACTTACGGCTCCAGAAGCCTTGTCATTATGCATTAAAAGAACAGAGAAAAGAAAGTTCTCAGGAAGTGTAATATTTCTTGTTCTAGAACTCATCTGAAGAAAAAACAGCTCTCCAAGTTTATCTTGGCTAGTCTGTAACAAACTCTTGGTTTGTATGAATTGCCACACTGCTAAAAGATCTAATTTTTCTATGATAAAATAGCCTACATACAATAACTGAATCAAAGAGCACAACATGGACTAAACACTTCATAATGCACCTAAACACAGTAGCTACCTGATTCTCCTGGCACTTTATTTCTATTTAGGCCAAGGGACAATTTAAAAAGATTCATTCCCAAGTAGACAATTCAGAAAAATATGAGTTACAATTCAGAGCAATATTTTGAACCAGTGCTGTTTAGTTGTCTTAGCTGGAATTCAACCTTGATGATATCCAAAGGTCCAATAAAATTTTTCGTAGAAGAATCCCATATTTGTAGAACATAATAAAATTGTTGAGCTGCAGCTCCAGGGCCACTGTGGAGAATGAGGTCGTTCTTTCTGGGGACTTTCTGGTGTCATGAAATGTGTTCCAAATACTTTGTTACCTGAGAAATATCAAACATAACAGTTCATTACATATAATAGCAGCTTTGATCTTTGTTAGTAAGACAAAATGTGAGGCTGTTTATTACTAACGACTTAGGTGCTCATTAGTGTGTTCTGACAGGAGTCACTGACAGCAATAGGCAAAAGGAAATGTTCAGTGTTAAACCCCCACACAGCACACTGCAGCTCCCATTACAGCCTGTGCAACAGAGAAAGGAGAAAAGCCTTGCACACAACTATTTTAAAATTATTTACCAGAGCAAGAAAAAGATTTGTTTGATTTATTATCTGCTTTTTCAATAAACTGCACTTCCAAATAATATTAATGCCTGCCTTTCACATCGTGCTTTTCATTCCTAACTCACAAAGCATGCTTGGATAGAGGTCAGGATCATTTTACAAAAAACAAACATGAAGTGAGGCCACCTTTCTGATGTCCCTGAGTAAGACAGCACAGTCCCCAGCTCTGTTGGCCGCTCCTCATAGGAACAAAGGATTAGAAAGGGCATCTTGTGTCATCAAATCCAGCTTCTTACTCTTCAAATCTATTTTGCTATAATAACCTCATGCAAGACTCTTTGGGGCTCATGATCTCTTATATAAGCTCCTACAAATAATCTTTCAAGACTATCATCTCTTGTGTATCCTCATCCATCCTGACCCTGTGGCGGGACTCTGCCTAATACCAAGGAATTACACACCAGTGATTTGGGACCATCACTCTGAAAATGCCTCCAGCCTCACACACTGGAGAACAATGGGGCATTTCTTGCCATGTCTGCTCCAATTTTATGCATCTCTTGGTGGTCCATCCTAGTAAAAGACCTGTAATAGGTGCCATGGCAGATGTGGAAGGTGTTCCTGAAGCAGAGAAATAGAAATGCTGAGAGCCTGACAGCTGTGGAAGCTGTGTGTGAAATCCCTGCACAAACTCACAGTACAGTTGCTCTGCAGTGGTAGCTGGAGGCTTGGAGCAACCCCAGGTGCTGAAAAAAACAGGGCATTTGAGTTTCTCCCTGCAATACCTCTGCTTTTGTGTAGAGACTGACATCCTGGCAAACAACAGAGCCTCAAGTACGCTCAGTCCAACATATTTCCACCATCCATCACCCCCTTCCTTTCTCAAATAACTACTCACTGGAGGAGTTATTAATGCCTTTCCACCTACACAGCCTAGATACTGACACTCACACAAAGGCAGTGCTCAAGCTTTGAGGTCATGTTCGAGTTGCTGGTTCGAATGTCTCTCTGGGCAGTTCTATTATGCAGCAGCTACAGCAACAGGATACCATGGTACAAACCTTTGCTAATAATTGAGCATGAAATGGGCTTTTGGCTTGGTATCTTCAGTTTTGTACCTTCACTTCAGAACATGTTTAGAGCTGGCTTCAGTACTGGGGAAATTATCTCAGCTTATTAAACACAAAGCTGTTACCCAAGTGTTAGACGAGGGCACGGCCCCCGAACTCTCTCCCCGGGGCTGCGCGTGGGGCTGGGATCTCGCTGCTGTTGTGGCTGCAATTCCCCAGCCACCCACTTCTTTGTTTGATTGTCTTTTCTCACTGAAACATATGCTCCCCATTCCCACGGCATTTTGAGCAACAGTTTCCATTGTCAGCCTGTCCTGACTGACAGTTCGATGGCAGCCTGTGAATCACTTGGCACGTGTTTTGTGAAGCTGCTTCCAGGAGGGCCTGGCTGCTCCCTAAGAGCATCCTCTGGCAGCTTGCAGGGCAAGAGATTAGCACCATTTTAGCACAGGTTTGGGTATAAAAATACCTTGCTGCAGTTGATATCATCCTTATTTGAAGCTCAACATTGTCCTGTACCTCAGATCTTTTACCCCAGGTCCTGTGACAAATGTCCATCACTTACGCTCGGCTTTCCCCATTTTCCTCTCCTACAAGGTGACCCACAAAGCCAACGATCAATCAGGAACTGATCACACTGGCCATATTTGGTTTTGACAGGCAGCCCAGGTAGGCATTCAGGCTGCTGGACGTGCAGGTTAAGAGAACATTTGGCTGTCAGCTTTCTTCACCAACAGTAATGCGTTTGCTGCTTTGCATTTATGCTGTACAATCACATCTCTGTCTCTGGCCCTGGTGTTTCTACTGTAGCTCTAATTACAGGATCCAGCAGTGCTGTATGGAATTTGTGTACTGGACAGCTGAATTAAATGGCCACCTATAGGGAAATGAAAGTCCAGAGAATGAGGTGTATAACTTTCAGGACAGTGCTACTTCCAGCCTCAAAACTGAGCCCCGGAATGGGTGTGAGGGGGGCATTATTGCCTCCCACAAGAGGATGACATTCCATTTATAACTCTAGCTAGCTCTCCTGTAGCTCTGTTTTCATAAGAAATAGTCACATGCTTCAACCAGAACCACAATCAACTGAGGCTGCTGTGCATTAGAATACCACATTTATTTGGGGAAGCCTTTTGCCCTGAGCTTTCTAGTCTGGGTGTCCCTGCTGTACACAGTCTGTGCACCACTTCTGGCTGTTTACACCTTCCCTTGAAGAGGTAATGTAATTCCTGTCTATAAACCTTCTCTCTGCTGCAGAGTTGGAGGGTCTGGATATTTTACACTTAAAAAATACCAGCAAGGGCCAGATTATGTTTGTTGGATTTGTGTTGATAATTAACTTTTCTTGCATCCCACTGAAATGACAAACACATTACTTTATACATACTTACTGCAGTAAAAAAGAGAATTTAGAGTGGAAAAGCACAGGCCCTATGATCTGATCCATCTTCTCTTTGCTACTTCCAACTACTTAAAGCATAATGTCACACTGAAATGCACACTTGGAGTGCTGCATTCTCTTCTGACAGATTGTTATGAAGTTTTTCAAGGTGACCTTCATAAAACATGTTTCTTTTGAAGCCTATACTTCATTCTTGGGTCATAATAGTTTCACACAGGCAAGCGAACTGCCAGCTCCTCCTTTCTAATTAATGCTTTTTGGAGGGTTCTGAGTGGGGGATATAATCAATAGCACTTAAATACGGAGTGCAGAGAAATCTATAGCAGATTACTGGGATGAGTATTTACTTCAGGATTACACACAAACAGCTCCTAGACCATGTTCTCTGGGAATTGCCCAGGCCCTGGCACCACCTTGACTCTAACTCCAGTGGAAGCACCCAAAAGGTTGCCCTGCTTTATCAAGTGAGGCTCTGAAACTACTGAGGGTCTCTGCTTGCTGCACCTGCTCCCATTTCCCACACCTCAGCATCTTGTGTTTTTCACAGCTGCCTGGTGACTCTGCTTTGCCAGCAGGCAGCACCAAGTGCAGGAAATACCTCTGACCATGCCTGTGGTGCCACTGTGGTGCCCACCCAGGGGACAACCTGCTCTGTGGCCCACAGTGCAGGTACAGCATCCTCTGGGGCAGACTGGGTCCTTCCTCACTGTTTCCCAAACCCACTCTGTGGATCACAGGCACAGCCATTACTTTGTGGGTTTATGCAATTTAAAGTACCAGAAATGATAGGAGTGTTTTCCTTACAGTAAAACAAGCAAAGACGAGTGTTGCAAGTCATTTTGTCATACTTGCCCAAATTTAAGGAAAGTGAGGAGATTGCTCTGGTGTTCACTGTCATGCGTGCAGCATGAATTATCACACTCCAGAGGTGCTGGAGCAAAATCAGATGCAAGTCAAATTGCCAGTTTAAATTCCCCCTGGCCAGCTGCTGCTATCAGTGCTAATTTCCCTGCTGAAGTCAATAGAACAGCATTTTTCCACACATGCCGAGATCTTGGTGCAAAACAGCTGTGAGGCAGGATGAGGCTCTCAAAGAGTGAGTGGGGAAAAGAAAATAATAAAATTTATACCCTCTGGAAAAGCTGGAAATACTATGTTACCCAGAAACATTGCCAGACTGGGGACAAGGGGGAGAATTGACATCAGAAAACCTGCAAGACTGTGCAGGACACATTATTTGGAGGGATTTTTATAAGAATTTGGCAATTTGCAGGAAACAAAATATTCAGGTGGTTAAGCAATTAAAAGCTATTGAATATCTGTCACTTCAAGCACTTGGCAATGGAATAGCACTGCCAATTTCTTTATGCAAAGGGCCATTTTGATATTGTACTTAAGACTGACTGCTTTTTGAATGGCATAAAAGTATTATTTTAGTTATGCACAAAATAGGAAAACTTCGACTGAAACTTGTGCAGCCTGGTTCTTTCTTCAGAAATAACAACACAGAGTGAAGCTGCCTTTGAAGAGAAACATTTTTCACATACTATCTGAAGGTTAGTAAGTCTTTTAATCTTTAGCCTTTTTGCTGGCATGTGCAATTTAAAATGCTCAAAACAGACCATCAAAATACCCAGCTATACATAGAAAATTCAAAAGGTGCATCTGAAAATAGGCTTGGAAATTAGGGTGCTGCATCAAACCCTGCTTTTTGAGTAAGGACTCTTTCCCTGTGGATCAAAAAACAAACAAGTTATCAAATGCAGCTGACCAAGAGACAGCCAACAGGCAATGGGAAACAGCTCCCAAAGAGGTTCTAAAGAGGTAAAATCTTGCTGCTACTAAGCAAGAGAATGACTAACTGGGAAAATTCTGTATTAAATATCCTCCCCCAGAAAGTTTTTCTTCCCTTTTCTTTCTCTCTTCCAGAGTCACATAAAGTTCTCCTGAACTTCAGCTCTGGAGACACAGCTCTGTGAGCAGAGCCTGCACTTGCTGGGAGACAAGGGACAAGCCCTGCTGATGAGTGCACTACAGTGGCATGGGGACACCCAGGGGAAGACCAGAAACACCTGCAAAACACAAATTCACTCACTGATATTGCACACACAGAAAAAAATATTTAAAGGTAAGCATTTTCTCAAGGGTGGAAACTTAGCAAGGCTAAATGTGTTCACTTCTTTAAGCCAGTGGGTGGATATTTAGTGTCACCTGGGGACTGATGTAGAAGCACTTAGCTGCAGTTAGCCAAGAGGGATCAGCACCAGCAAATGAAGTAGAGAGAGAACCAAGAGCTCGCCTTATTTAAGTATTTCTTTGGAAAAAGAAAAGTTACTTACAAGTCCTTCTTCATCAGATAGTCTCTAAATACAGATAGAAAGTGCTACTCTACCTAGTCCAGTCATATAGGACTTGTGGGAGGTGGTGAAGGACTTGTGATAAATGTAAGGGTAGCTGAAAAAGCTCTAAAACACAGCTCAGTCTGCCCAGGCTAATCTAGCTAAGCTGGGCTTCTTTAAACAAAACAATGAAGTACAGAAATAATGCATGAGGCCTTAAAAATTGCTATTTATTGGCTGCAGATCACCCACATTCAGCTCTTTCTGACTTTCCCTGCGCCGCATGAAAAACCCTCAAGTCAAGTGTCATTCAGGTAAACATACAAATGTCAAAATAAATCCTTTGTAGGTGAAATACAAAAATGGCTTCAAAGAAGGATGCAGATAACCTTGTTAATTTGCCAGAAGTTTTCATTCTTCATCACTTTGGAAGCAAGGTTAAGACAGTAGATAAAGGCTGAGAATGCAGAAGGTGCAGAGATATACCTTTCTATCAGGTTCAGAGCCTTAAACCTCAGAAGCAAAATAATGTCAGGGAGAAGAGATTGGCAGTGATGCCTAGTGTTGGGAATCAAGGGTTGGATGGACTGCCTGCACTAGGCACTCTCATGATAATGATGCCAGGAAGATTTAATTTACCAGTTTGTTCTAGGAAAGGTAATGACCTTAATATCACAGGAAACGTGTCAAGAGGTCATCCATGCAGACACACACTGATTCATTTTCATAATAGATGGAAATAGATGTCCAGCCACACGAATTTGCTTGCAGGAAAGGATTTATACCATCTATCCAGCTTTGTGTTTAGTATCAGAAGAGATAAAGAACATTTTATTGATATGTGGGGATTTAATTCCACTCCCTTTGAGAATCTCTAGGAAAAAATGCATTTCCAATTCATTTCTGACCAGACCAGGATAAAAAAAAAAAAAATCCCTCCAAACCCTACCAAATCAATAGAGGGAAACAATATCCCACTGGAATAGGGATGTGCCATTTTCTCCTGAGTACTGTTCATTTGTTGCTGGGCCACACATGAAACATCACATAATGCCTCTGCTGGAGAAGAGTGCTTACACATGCACTACCAAGGATGTGCTCTTCCTGGCTGAGTAATTCACTTTTGAGCAGCATATTTCTGAGAAGGTGAAAAGTGGGTGTCTAAATGTAACACCAGCAGCCACTGCAGAAATGTGAGTGTGTAACCCAAACCCTGCTGCTCCAAACCCTGGAGGTCCCAGCTGCTGGGGAGAAATTTCCTTCACAGACGGGAATTCCATGTGTTACATGGCTTTTTCTGTGCCCATCCACAGAAGGGTTGGCACAGCTACATTGGCTGGAGAAGACAAGAGCTTGGTCATGATGCAAAAAAAAAAAAAAAGGAAGGGGAAGGCTGATGAACTCCAAATGGATTCATCCAAAATACCACCCAAATGGCAGAATGGCACAGGAGATGAGAGCTGCCTGCCACGGGCGTGTGCCACCTTTACAAAGTGCAGTTCAGCTCAAGATTTCTCAATCTGGGCTGCACACAGTGAGTCACACAGGGAGAAGAGTGTTATTTATGGGATTTTGGTTCCTCAGACGAAAAACATGAAACAGTCAGAAATGACAGAGAAATGAGAGTGCTGGATGATGACAAACAGCATATGGGGAGCAGGGAAGAGGGAGCTTTTGGCATCCTTGCTGCAGTGTTACATCCCAGCCTAACTCACATTGATCTCCAGGGCCCAGTTCATTTCTGCTGGAAGAATCTGGCTCCTGGGACTCCAGGTACAAAATGAGAAAATCAATTTCTGGAGCACCAATGCAGGTGTTTGCCAAGTGTTTTCTCTTTTCTATTCCTCCCTGCAAATCTTTTTTTTTTTTTTTTTTTTTTTTTTTTTTTTTTTTGC
>VZTR01020481.1:272764-442733 GCA_013400775.1 Chaetops frenatus
TTTTTTTTTTTTTTTTTCCTTTTATGGCCAGTGGAAAACTTAGCAGAACAGGCAGTTTTCCAGCAGGCTTAGTTTTGGAAGTTGAACTGATCAAATCATTTAATACTTGATAGGTGAAGTTACTATTTGCTTATCCACTCTATAGTGTGAATTCTAGAGCAGTTTTGCATGTACAGGTGCAGATGCATATGTGGCTGTACACAGGCACACCAGTTTAAGCTCTGTGTAGAAGTACCAGGGCTATTTTCTGTCCTAAAAACAGAGGGACGATATGTTAGGTTAAAGTCTCCTTTTAAGTAAATGCTGATGATTCTCATTTCTAGATACACCATTATTTTTGCTGTCTGGTTACAAAATGCTCTAGGATGGTGCTGATTTGTTCAAGAAGGAGCATGTTATTTCAGTAACTGCTGGAGTGCTGTGTCCTTTTGGAAATAACACAAACCGAAGAGCTTTGCTTTCTTTTGTTTCATTCTAGACATTTTCCCTGTTGTCCTCAAGAAGCCTCTGGAGGCTTGAACAGAGTTTTAGGTGTTGCATGAATAAGTCAGTGTTCAAATCATTACCTCTAATTTTCCTGGAAATACTTCTTCAGAATTTCTGCTTCAGCTGCCATTTCTTCTTCTGTCCTCCACTTGTCAGGGGAATCATCTTTGTCGTGCCGTTGCAACTTTTTGAAGGAGAAAAGAAAAAAAAAGTCCGTTGTTTTTTTTTTTTTTTTTTCAGTTTTAATGTCAAATTTAGGGCAATCCATCTAACTATTCCACGTGTGTTCAGGATGGATGGATGTGGTGATGAAGAGAGAAAGGGTGAAGGTTGCTGGTTTAGAGTGGTGACAGTGGTTAACTGGCTCTGCTGCATTTACAAGGACAACACCAGGTGCCAGGGTGAGTGACAGGCAGTGACAGGCTCAGCTGATGGTCACACACCTTGTGAGCCTTTGATGCAGAGCTGCCAGGTAAAACAACAGGACAACACCCAGGTACTTTGAAGCACCCACCACACCGGTGGAGTGAGCTGGACACCTTGTCACTATTTCCTGTAAATTTTTCTCTCTGTCTTTTCCTCTGCCTGAGGGGGCACCTTTCCTATCAAAGACCTATTGTGATAACAGGGCCCTATTGCAACTGCTTACCATCAGAAGTTTATTATTTTATTTTTTTTTAATTCCCTCTCTGCATGCAAGTTATTAATCCTTCCCTGCCATTGTTGAAAGCAAGACACATCCCTGGTCTAGAAACAAAACCTGTTATTTTAAGCATAATAATTGTATTTCACTGATTTTTTGGGGAAAAAAAAAGGTATATTAAATATATAATTTTTGTCTCCAACTTGCACATTATGCCCACAAAAATTTGCTCTTATGCAGTAATTATTACATGATATTGTCCCAGACAGGATAATTTCTTCCTTTGCCACTCAAGAAGGGAGAAGCTGATGGCTTTGCTGCTTTCCTGAAGAGAGAAGCTCTATATTATGGTAAATACTGGCACTTGAGTGACTATTTGTGCACATGTCCATTATAAGAACGCCTGACACTTGTCAAGTGAAGGCAGCATTTACACCAGACAGCAGAAACATTTACTTAATGGATTAAGTATTGAGATTGCAGTGGTTCTCAAGGTTTAGAGCACAGCACAGACTGCATTAACAGCACCAGTGCTTCTAAGGAACTTCATAATATAAACTTCCTGTTAATGTCACCAAAATAATTGAAAACTAATGAATTTACACTTTTTATTCGAGGACAAATTTTAGTGTAGAAAATGAAGTGGCAAAAAATTAAAGATGAAGCCATCCTGAACCTGCCAAGCAAAGTGCAGTACTGTACATGGGATGTTTAGCAATAAGCTAGGATTGTTAGCATACCTCCAACTCACAAATACTTTTATTTGTGCTATGTTTCTCCTACTCTGGATTTTGCTGCCAGCTATAGTCCTGTGTAGTTTTACACTCTGCAGCACAGATTTCTCCCTGCTCAGCAGATGAAGCAGCACTAGAAAGCCATTTCCTTTCATGCCAATACAATGCAATAGCTGTAGGCAAATTAAAGTGTATTAACTGTTTGACTCGAAGACTAATCTTCATTGTTACATTAGCACTAAGTGTGTTATAAATCCATCTTGTAATGATGCCACAGAATTAGAGAGAAAGATTTAAAGCCAGGGACTGGTAGAGTGTACACACCCTGTGTCCACGTGTCTGTCTCACCCTCTGCACACAGCCACAGGGTGTGTAGGTACCACTGCTGACCTGGCAATCAGTATCCATCATCCTGTGCTTTCTATGGACTGAGAATGCTCACACTTCACAAGAGGATTTACCTGGACAAGGCAAGTGGTGGTAAATCTGACTGAGGTGTGAGCTGCTTTCTGAAAAAAAGCAGTGTCCTGCTCATTCAACCAAACACTGGTAGGAGGTACAGCAGGTAAAAGCTGGGAGGCAAGGGAGAGCTGCCCCTGTTCCTCAAGGTCTCCTTGTTTAACCCACAAGAATTGCTTTTAGTGGCATGATTTGGCTGCTGTTCTCCCTTGCTATCTTGTTTCTGCACAGTCCAGGTGAGAGCTGGCTCCATGTGGAGACTGGTAAAGTGGGGGTGTCACTGGTAGGTCATGATACTTTTTTTTCTACTCAAAGAAACTGAAGTGAGTAGTAATAAGGAGGGTTAACCTGCAATGGCAGTTGTTGTTGTCTAAATTAAAACTGTGCAGTTACAGACCACAGTGACTTCTCAAAGCTGGCAAAGGAAAGGGCTTCTTCTGCTACATAACAGCTAACCTTTAAAAATAATCAATCTCTGACTTGAGGTTAAAACAGATATATGGGGAGCAGCAATGAATCCTGAAACTTGTCTGGAAGCCCAGCAGCCCTGGCTGCCAGTGCACAGCCCCCAGGACACAGAGCAGCCCCAGCCTGGATGGGAGCTCAGCACTGGCATCTCGAGCCTCTGGCACTGAAAAGGGGCCTCCACATTCTGTGGGCACTCTGAGAATGTCAAACAACAGCCTGAGGTGTGCAATCACTGCCACAGCACAAGGTATTCATTGTTCAACTGACTTATAGGTGAGTATTACTTCAGTATAAAATTGCTACATCTACTCCCAAACAGCATCCCAGGACTGCTCTGTGCTCAGAGCTCTTACTGTGCCAGTCATTTCTGAGGTGCAATTGGCAATTATCACCTCAGTGCCAATTAGCTTGTGATACTGACAAACTAACAATGGAGGTATTGGGAAAACCACCTCTGGGGGCTGCCTACCCTTGTCTGACACCACCATCCTGCAGCTCCAGAACAAGCCAAACCATAGAGACAGACACTTGGATGCAAAGTAGTTAAATTATGGATAACATTGCTAGATGAGGAGTCCAGATAAAGCCAAGAAGTTGATAAGAGGACTGGAGAACTTTATGAACACAGGCTGAGAAAATTGGGGCTGTTCAGCCTGGAGAAGAGAAGGTTGCATGGACACCCCACAGCACCTTTCGGTATCTGAAGGAGGGAAGGGAGGGGGACTCTTCATTAGGAGTTGTAGTGACAGGACAAGGAGTAAGGGGTACAAATCGAAATAGGGGAAATTTAGGTTGGATATTAGGAAGAGCATTTTTACTGTGAGGGTGGTGAGATGCTGGCACAGGTTGCCCAGGCAAGTTGTGGATGCCCCAACCCTGGCAGTGTTCAAAGCCACACTGGATAAGGCCTTGAACAACCTGGTCTGGAGGGAGGTGTCCCTGCCCATGGCAGAAGCAGTGTGGGACTAGGTGATCTTTAAGGCCCATTCCAACCCCACAACATTCCATGGTGTTCTGGATGCTAAAAACTGTGCAGGTTCAAGATCAACAGTACCAACAAACAGATGACAAAATAAAGGTTGCCAATATCAACTCCAGCTCAGGAATTGCACATACTAAAAATCCATGGAAGCTGAAAAGCACAATACAGGTCCACCTGTCCACCTTCCTGGTTGTTCAAATCTCCTGGGTCTGGTGGGGATCCTTAATGGTAACAAGGTAAGGTGATCATGGATGGGTTTGGTCTCACCTGGTTATTTAATGTGTTCTTATAAAGTACATTCCAATGGGTTCAGTTCTCCCTGTGAGGGCCTCTGTAAGCTAAAGCTACTTTATGTAAAATGTTTTTGTTTGCTTTAATGAAAAGAGGTGAAGAGAGTCTCCAGGTTAAGAGAGGTCAAGAGAGGTTAAGAGAGTATTTGCCTAAGTTGTAAAGCTACTTTCAGGAGAGAAAAACATAGATATTTCAGTTATCAATTGTCCTGATATTGAATGTATGTGGGAAACAAACATAATGGTTGATACTTGTTTCTCAGGGACTTCTGTGCCACAGAGTGTGTTCATTTTCACATGCACATCCAAGTTCCAGCTGGGAATCTTTGCAAACATCTGACTTGCTAGTGAAAGTTTGGATTAAACTAAGGAAGCAATGCTCTCTTGCACCTCGAGAACACTCCAAAGATCTGCCCAAACTAAAGGAAAAAAAAAGGTGCCTCTATTTTCCAGATATCCATCCCTAAAAAATAGTGACTTATCCATCTTTCCTACTCCTGCCAGACAGTAAAAGCTGGGTAAGTTGAGCTGACATCCTCACTCAGATATATCCAAACACATCCTAGCTTGAAGTTCATGATTCTCTCTGTACAACAATTCTACTTCTGCTGACTCAGTGCACAACAAGGCAAGGTGAGTCTATAAAACCTTTTCTGTAGGGCTCCAAACAAGTTACCATTTCAAAGCAGCTGGTACTTGGCTTGTTTTCATAAGAGAAAGGTGATGCAAAAGCATTGCACCAGGTGGACAAAATGTTTTACTGCTAAACTCAGAAAGCCCCGAATTCTCTGAAGCCAAACCTGCTTGTAGACACTCACTCAGGGGTGTCTCTGAATCCTGAGCATCAACAGGAAGGTGAGCAACCCCCTCAGCATAGCTTGGATAACTCCAAAAGGAGGGAACAGGATGAGAGAGTGTGAACAGCTCTTTTAGACAATCTCTATTATGCTAAATTTTTCTTTTAATATTCTGAACAAGCACTGAGACACACATTAGTCACTTCTCTGATCACAGTTGCCCAGTAAATTGCACACTGGATCTGCTCAACATTCCTCAAGCACCAAGACTCATGTTTATAACTCCAAACATCTTCTTGCCTTGCAGTACAAATAAATGCACTATTTCTAAGATATGCCCTTCTTCAAGCAGATCATTACTGATGTCTGACTTCTTGGGCTTCCTGCTGAATTATCCTCTTCTTTCACCTCAAGCAGAAAAAGCTCCTCCACCCATAATCTATGACTGTCAGTCTTGATTACATGTAAACAGTGGAGCTCTTTGAATATTTCTGCTTGTGAAAAGTGTTCATTTTCTCACTCATGTCTCCCAGTGTGAGATGCTGGCAGACCTGACAGCTGTGCTTTATGTTATTTTATTAAAGTTGCTAGTGCTGCAGAATGGTCTATGTTTTTATCACTGCAATTCTTAAGGGAAACACAATATTGTTTTATAGCACATTCACATTGGGGGACCTCTACTTCTTGCCCTTTGTGGAGAAGCCCAGAATTCTCAACACAGCAGACTATAGGAAACCTGGGTCTATGACTGGCTGTTGCTTGAAGTGATATGTATATTATTTTTTTTCTACTTCTGCCATAACACCATCAGAAAAGCAACGTGTATAAATATAGAGCACTAGCCAAAACTATTGGGAAAAAGCTTTTATGGTAGTTAGAACTATTCTCACTCCCCGTGAATATTTATAGTTGATAGTTAAGAGTTTATAACCTCCAATGCATTTAACTAAAAGAAAAATTATAGTGATGGAGAGTAATTACACAAAACTGCACCAACATAACAAAACTCAGCTGCTTCAGCAATTATAAAATATAGTATTATCAAAACCAGCAGCTAACAAAAAAAAAAAAAAATTTCCACTGGCTTGAATCAGCAATTAGGCATTACCCAGCTGCTGGTGTTCATTGTTACCAATACACCTTGGGATACCCAGGCATCTTCTCTATACTTAAATTCTACACTGTGGTGAAATATTCAGAGTGATATCTCAACATCAGATTAACACATGAACCCTGAGGAGGCTGAAAATCTAATTTCTTCTCAGCAGTAGCAACTCTTTTCCAGAAGTGGGGGACAAACTCAGTCCCAGGGCTGCTACGTGCTGCTTCCCCCAGCTCCCTCATGGCAGCAGAGTTGTGTGACCAGCTCAGAGCACAGCCCTGCTCCTTGCACAGCAGCTGTGGTGGTGCATCCACCCCATGGGACAAAAACTCCAGGGCTGAGCTGGCTGAGGTTCCTCAGCCCTTTGATGATACAAGGAGCCTCCTGGTCCTGGTGAAGACTTCCAGCCATTGCTTTTACAGTTTAACTCCTGAATTGCTTCCTTTGCCCTGTGCCCCCCGGTCTTGACTCCTTGCTCTTTTCCCCCAGTGCTTTCTTTCCTTTCACTTCTCTTTGTATTTTGCTTATGACCTCCTAGTAAGACTTCATTTCCACCCCACCCCACAATGTGATTAAATGCAGCATTTACTGCTATTATCTGTACCTCCTGCTATGCTCCAGCCCTTCCTCACTCTCTGCTGTCTTGCTGAAAGCAGTGTGAGCATTTTGGTAGGTGCCCTCCTCTGCCAGCCTGAGCCTCCTGCCTCCATCCCATTTGCCTTTAGTTGTGGCTCAAGTTTCGACTTGACTTGCAATGTAAAATGAAAGAATAATGGATGAAACACAGCAGTTTCACTAAGCAGCTTCTCAGGGATGCTGGAATCACCTGGCTTTACACATCCTGTTCTGCCTACCTGGGGGAAATCACTGCAGCAGCTCCCAGCCCTGGGCTTGTCTCCCAGCTGAGCTTTGCCCCTGCTCTGCTCAGGGCCAGGAAAGGCAAAACCAAGGCCGAGAACAAGCACAGCAGGCTCCCCCTGGGGCACTCAGGAGACCTGCCAGACTTTGTGTTAACACAGTGCTGGAGGCCTCTCTGCCCCCATCAGCTGCTGTGGGATCAGGACCCCTTTTCCACTGCCCCCCATCACAGCCTGAGCAGCTCAGGCAGTTCAGTGCTTTCTGCATCTCTGGGCCCATCTCCATATTTAATTACAGCTACAAAACTGCTGTAATTTAATTGCTCTAATTTACAGTGAACACTGCAGAAAAAAATCCACATCCTATAATTTTCTCATCTGCTGACTTTGCTTACGATTCTATATCATACAGATATCTGAGTTTGCATGAATCAGAAATCCCTGATTTTGGGTTGTGGGTTTTACTTGCTGCATTAAATCTGAATTATTTAAGGAGATGGGAAAAAAGCCTAAATTATCTGCATTTTATATGAGACAATTTTTTAAGCATCCACTGGAAAATCCTTCTCCAATTGTTTTACTGCTTCTGCATGAAATATGCTGCTACCTCACAGCTGCTGATATTGCTGAAAAGCATATATTCCATTGGAAACCTCAGTTTATCAAAGCTGTGTTTTAGGTGGTTCTTTCCCCTCCTGTCGACCCTTTGTCATAGGGACTGCAAATATTTTTTCAGTTTTATTGCTGTGCTTTGGGGAAAGACTTGAACCCCACACTTCATATGGACACATGAACAACTGCACCCTATTTAGCACTTAGATGAAGAGAATTTTGTGAAAACACATAAAGGTTAAGTAAAAGCCTTAAGCATGCGTGTTCAAGTGCTTTGCTAAAATAAACTCTTCAAACCCCCAGTTTCTAACAATTGTGATAAGAAAAAAGACTAAATATAAAAGCAATCTTAAGAAATTTACTTTTGAAAATATAAAAAGACAAGTAAGCCCACAAGCAGAATGACAGTTGGATAGAAAACATGTTTGCCACTCGGTGAAATATGTAGATTGCACTCTGAAAAGCTCAGATCTTGACAGACTTCCAGTTTGGCACCAACTGAGATAAAATTCTTGGAAAGTGAGCACATTATAAAGAAGATACTTGAAGGAATATCCACTGGGGTAAGAAGTCCTGCCAAAGACTTGGGGAACTGCTATTTACAACCTGATTTGAATCCAGGCAAGGATCTATAAAAGTGTTTAGATACATTTTCACCATGCCCATTATCCTCCTAGTTAGCAGATAATGTTAGAAACACCTCTGTAGTTTTCCTCACCTGGGAAGAGAGGGTGGATTTTTATGGGGAGCTTCCTGATGGCCTTGGCTACAGAGGGCTGTCTACACAAGAGAAATGTGTCACACAGAGACCTGGTTAAGAAATGGCAATGTCATCAGTGTGATAATTTTGGAGGAAACCTTATCCTGCGTGCACAGCCTGCCATGCAACATTACTCATTTGGAAAAAGGCTATTTTTAATCAAGGAAAAGCACTTTAATCAAGGATAGAGTCAGTGATTCAAAAATTTCATGCAGGTGCATGTATTACTTGACTGAAAGCCTCTTCCCAAAAGGTCAGAGCTGCAGAGAGATGTGCATGTCCCACTCCAAGAGCTGAGATAACCTCGAGGTGCCTGTATCAGGGTGATGTATTCTGGCTCCTGCTGCAGTGAGTTTCAAAGTCAGAACTCCCTGCAGTAATCTTCTTAACTTTAGACAAATATTTGCCATACCCTGAGCACACTCAATAAGATTCATGACATGCCAAGGAAAACACATGTGTGTTAAGGAGGTTGATTTGGTTTATTTGCTTTCTTTGTCTTTTTCTGACAGCACAAAGGATATCAGCTGCAGGTCCTGTGGCATTGGCACAGAGCCACTTCACCACCCAGGGGAATAGGAGCACGCCCTCATCTCCAGGGGGGACTTCCACCCCTCTCACCACATCTCTGGGATGTGCAGGAAAAGTCCACAGTGGTCAGACTGCATTTCTTCTTCTCTGGGGAATTAGCTTATTCCTTTTTAAAAAAATCCTCACCCTCAGCAACACTTTCTGAAATTAAGATGAAAACATTCCATCAACGTGTTCTGCAGTAACTCATACTCCGAGTCACTCCCTCCAGTGACTGTAGGAGGATTTCAAGGGGACTTCAGTGTCTGAAATGACACATAGCATGTATTTGAGGTGAACCACGGGGGCTTCAGAGCCTGCTTTTGTGTGCACTTCTCAGGGGACCCCTCAGCTGCCAGCAGACCTTCCCAGGATGATCCTGTCTGCTTTCCCCACAGTGCTCAGGATCACAGCACTCCCAGGTAAAGCTACATCCCCGGGACAGCCTTTCCCCCAGGCATCCCTCAAATACTTCTTTAGCTTTCAGCCTTGCACATGCAAGGCTACTTCATCAAGACTGCCTCCCCGGGATTTAGGCAGCCAATACCCTCTGGTAAGTAGGTAGTAAAATAGGTTGAGGAATAAATTGCTCTCATTTAACATTCACTCAAAAAAATATGGCTGCATTTATTATGCAGCATATTGTTTTATATACTGTTTTGTTATAATAAGTCATGTTTAAAATGTCATGACATTTAAATCAACAGCAGTAAAGGGGAAATGCTGAAAAAGAGTAAGATGATCAAAAAGCATCTGAAAAATCCTGGTGAGACATTACGGGCCAAACATTCTCCTTACAGTAAAAATAGTCACAAAAGAACTTAAAATTCACCCGTGAGAGACCTTCCCTGCTCAGGTCTCTGTGTCCTTGTGGTGTCCCCAGGTCTGTGACAGCTGGGTGGGGGTGGCTGGCTGTGGCCAAGGGGCTTTGGCACCTGCTGCCAAGTCCTGGTGCTCTGCATCCCCTTGCAGGTTCTTCCTTTCTCTGTGCTGCCTCTGCCACTGAGCCACTGCAATACTCTGGAAAGCTCCACAGCACACACCCCCCTGGACCTCGTTAATGCCATTTGGCTCAGTGAGGAGCTGGGACTCAATGCCTGTGCTGTTGTATAAATGAACTTTACAAATAATACAAAAGAACTACTTTAATGTGGCTTCATAGCCTTTGAGGAGACACAGAGCCTACCTCATCTGCTACTGATGAGCCACATGCATAATGGCAGATTTTCACCAGAAGGACTTTTAATGTTAAAAAAGAAAAGAGAGTGGATCAAAGGAGCTACTCTGCTCCTGCAGAGTCACTGCTCTTCTTTTCCATCAGGTCTGGACCCATATGCCAGCATCCCTCACTGCTGCCTCCATGCTCCCTCACCTCCCTCCAAGGGAAAAAACAACACCAACAACTGCAACAACAAAACAGATGGCAATGCAACGAAACATTAAACCCGAGCCCAATACCTGAGCTCTATATTTCACTGAGGCATGGGGTAGAAAAGACAACAAAACGACCTTTTCTACCATCTTAAGGGATATCTAACCTTGTAACTGCTGTAGACAAACTGAAGAAACATGAGAGAGACAAAGACTATTTAAAATAAGTTGTGTATATTTTTAAAAACTACTATCTCAATATTCCCATTACAACCTGCCAATATGAATGACATTTACTTTTGCTCTGAGAAATGAAAGAAACTCTAAAAGACAGACTGCATTAAGAATCTATTGATATTCCACTGACCTAGTGGGATAAGGACCAAACAAGTTTTGTCAAGGGAAAATGCCCCAGAGTCTGTAAATTCATCTCTTAAAGCAGCAGCAATAAAAGGGAAGAAAATCTACAATATCTAGAACTGGAGGCTCATGATGATCTCAGTGATCCAGTGGCAGTGGATGGCACCAGACCCATATATGGGAGCAGATTGGAGATTTCAGATGATCAATCACCTCTTCCAGATTTTCCAGCACATTAATATTGCTGTAAAACTTATGCAGAAAGTTTTCTTATTAAGAGACATCACAGGAGGTTTTGCTCACATAATTTTCTCCCTATTGTACAAACTTCACAAAGATATATTACCCATAGCAAATACAGTCACAGATTGTGTTTGGGAGGGAGGGAGGGATGGATGGATGGATGGATGGATGGATGGATGGATGGATGGATGGATGGATGGATGGATGGATGGATGGATGGAGGTGTAAGAGGGAAAGTAAAGAAGAGTTTAGCATTGTTCAAGCAAACTCCTTCACCCCTCAGGTGAACCTCTGAACTCATATGTGAAATCAAATGATAAAAAAAGTCATAGATAAGGGGCTCAATAGGGGAGCCCTTATTTACTCAGTGAAACTCAAGACTGGGATAACAGTGGCTTTTCAGGGGTGGAGTGGCACAGGTTGCCTTCACTTTGAGGAGAAGGAATCTTTTTGTTCCTCTTCCAAGCTGCAGTGTTGGCCTTCTGTTGAAATCCTTTCTCTGGGAAATAAGTTGTACCCACATAATGCCTATACAGAAAAATAAGGATGGCATAATATCCATGGAATAGAATATTCTGAAATTAATTTAAGTGAATGGACTGTGAATTTGGGGAGAATTAACTTTAGCTGGATAGATTGGCAGTTAATTAAGGCTGATAGCTTCTACTAGTAGAAAGGTGTTTTTGATGAAAATATATTGAAA
This sequence comes from Chaetops frenatus, assembly GCA_013400775.1. Lineage (NCBI taxonomy): Eukaryota > Metazoa > Chordata > Aves > Passeriformes > Picathartidae > Chaetops > Chaetops frenatus. The sequence goes on from VZTR01020481.1 coordinate 284,202, forward strand.
ATATTATTAAACTGCCTAGGAAAAAACAGTTGCTTTTGCCCATGCTAAAACCTCCCAGACATCCCATGTTTCTATATAGAAATCATAAACTGATAGTATTTGCATAACAATTATCATTTAATATGGAGACTTCAGTATCATTGCTTTCGGACAGAATTAATATTAAAACCTTTGAGCAGAGATATTTTAGAAATACTCATCTGAAAAGTCACAGGAACTTTTTTTGTTTGCAATATTTTTGCAAGTTCTGTTCTGGTGCTGATCCCCTGGCAGCAGATCACCACCTTCTCTTTGCATAATCCACAGGACAGGCTCCAGAGCTATGGAAAATCCCCCACTGCTTGGACGGGGGGAGCACATGCCCATGCAGGATGGAGGGTAGGAAAGGTACAAAGACAACCTAAAGCAACCCAAACACTCCCAATTTTCAGAGACAAAAAGTAATTTTGTATGCTTTCAGTTCAATCAGTTTGTTCATGCCTTAGGAAACAATGAGATCAACGGAAATGAAAGCAATTTCCAGCAGATATGAATAAAACACGTGGCTTTTCTGAGAAACTTGAGCGTTATTCCAGAAGCGCAGTCAAAAGCTTGTGGATTAAATGCTGTGAGAATGGATCACGCATGGACTTGCTTCATCTGAATTTACCAGACTAGGAATTTGCAGGTTTCTCACTCCTTCTTCAAGGAATTGATTGGGGAATCAGTTGTACAGTCACACATTTTGTGGAGGACTTGCAAAATAATTTTATTTATTTAGACACATTTTGAAGTTGCAATCAGAACTTCTTTCACAGGTCTGTTGTTACATTTCTCTCCTTTTTTTAGTTCTTTTTTTTCTTTAAACTATTCTTCAAGCAAAAGTTAAAAAAAAAAAAAAAATCATGTTCTCAGTGTGTTTCAGGGTTTTCCTGTGCACATACTGCGTGGTACAAAGGCACCCAAGCTCTCCCCATTCATCCTGACCCATAATCATTATTAAACTTAATTGCAGAAGACACTGTCTTCACAGCTTTATTTCTCATCTGACATCTTGTGAATTGGTTTTAAGAAAAGCCATTTACACAACTTCTATATATATGTAAACTAGTACTCTAATGTCACATTCTTGTTTGCACATACCCTTGCATTCATGTCAGCTAGTCCTAATGCAAAAGCAAGTGGCCCTTCATGCATTTCAGTTAGGAAACAGTAGCATGGTTTTTCATAAAACAAAAGTTTGACTGATACTATGCAAAATCTGTTCCACTGAAAAATTGGCATCTTGCCCATCATCTTCCACAAAGTTCAGTATCTTTGTCGGTGCTCATCTACTTGACTTCTTAATTGTCTGTGTTCACTGGCTGTATCAAATGGAGCTTTCTTTTTGCTTTTGCTCACTGCATATTACATCTTTTAATCGGTATATATAATTACTTACCACAATCTGCCATGCCAGATTTTCTAAGCATTAGTCTAATTAACTTAAGCTTGATAATTATGCTTCAGATATCATAACAGTATGCACAGAACTTGCAGATTATGCTGTTGGTTTAGCTGTTTCTGATAACACTTTTCTCCTATTCTTACTTTTTCCTTTTGTTTTTTCTCTTTCTGTACAGGGTGAGAGCACAAGCAGAAAGAGGGACTGTTTTTCTCTTTAAATGCCTCCAGGTTCTCCAAAAGCAAAAGCTGACTGTTTTAAATAAGAAGCCATCAAAAGTAAGTCAAAACAAATGAGAATAGATCCATAATGCAAAGATTTCCTTGTTTCATAAGAATAAAAGATAAATATTTCACTGAAGGAAGAAACTTGAGCTTCTGATAGAGGAAACTGTAGAGCACTCTAGCACAGACCTACAGCATTTATGGGCCAATTATGAAAGTACTCAGAGTTTCCACAGGTCTCCAGCCTGAGCCATTCTAATTATCTGCCTGTTGGCGACAGCCTGTCGCCAGGGAGGCAATAAATTAGAGATAACATGCATGGGACCTGGCACACACAGCTCCCCAGCACAGAGACATCATCCTTCACAGAGCCTTGCAGCCCATCTGGGCAAATGAAATATGCAAGCCTGAGACCCCAGGTAAGAGTAAATAGATGCAGAGGACACTTATGTCACAGTCATAAATAAAGGAAAGAAAAAAGGGAATCTGTGACAGGCTATGGGTTTGTATTTGGCTTTCTGGAATAAATCAGCATTTCTCTTCATTCCTGACAACTCACCTTGGTATTCTGCTTTTACTATGGAGAATCAATCTTGCATGATTTGATTTGTCTTACTCCTGGCTGGACACTGTGTCCCCCCCACTGAATGGCCCCTGCCCAGTGGGACAGAGCCAGGAGTACCAGGCCTCCTCTCCCTGCTTCCAGAGACCACGGATCTGTCTTCTTGACTGGGGTGCAACAAGGCCAGTTAGGTCCCAGAGGCATCCAGACCACACTTTGGGTACTTAGGCTGCAAACACTCTCATGTCTATGCCAAGGGATTATTTTTCTGAATTTTGCGTGCAATGGAGCTGTCAAACCCACACAGAGAACCACACCCAAGGTGTTGCATTTACTCTGGAATTATTGGTGAGGATTTAATCAGCTATGAAACACTGAAAGCCTGCTCAGCTGCTCCTGTATTTTAACAGACTTCATGGATAGACACAGGGACAGGCAGATCTTGCTGAAGTTCCCCTCATTCAAGCCCTTATTTTCAGATGATTGAAGGGCTGTCACCCTTGACAGAAAATATTATCAGCAGTCAAGGAAGTAATCAGGGTGGCAAGTACATAAATAAGCATAGCATAAATCTGAATATTAGTAATTAGCATTTGATTCAATCAGATTAAAAGTGTTAGACCACTGTAGCAGTGATTTCTTATCGAAATATTATTTAACATTCCAATTATCTTTAATGAATTAACCTCAAGGTATGGCTGAGGTGCAACACCCTAAGAATCCCTTTGCTCATCTACAGTCCACTTGCAACTAATTTCACTTCACAAGCCTACCTCAATTAACATTTTTCTGTATTTCACACATCAGTAACTGCAGTACTGAAATATGCACTCCTTTCTCAAATTTAATAGCTGAGATGCTTTCATTTTTTGTGATTCTACAAATGAAGGAAAATAATTTCCTGCTACTATCTCAAACCAATTAAAATTCTTTTAATATTGGCTTTGCATCTCTTCAATACATATATGAACTAAAAAGTCCTACATTTTTCACATAATAATTACTTGGAATTGATCTGCTATGCAGAGCTCCAAAGACAAAGGGATTTACAATTAGCCAATTTTAAAGTTTAGTTCATATTTTTCATCTCTAGAGTTTTTAAAGAATGCTTTTTGGTTGAAGGTTTTATATTAGGAAAGAAAACTCAGTCAGTACAACTCAATTATTTTAATTTAAAAAGAAAAAAATGGAAAAAGTACAGATTTACAAAGTAAATAAAAAGTACAGATAGGTCTGGATGGAGAACACACTGACTTTTAGGCCACTGTGAAACTACAATTACACAGAAAGCTATTGCAAAATAAAGAAAACTTTTATATAGTACATCCTGTTCATGGTGTGGCACTGGTAGAAGGAAAGATCTCTAAGTGAAATCTCACAGAGTTATCAAATGCCTCTGAGATAGGGAAGCCACTGACCAGTCCCACTAGCAGGGCAACTGCTGGGCCTCATGGCTCTTTCCTGCTACTTTCCTTCTTGGTTTTTTTTTTCCTGGTGAATTTTATAAAAAGACAGTGTCATTTAATATCATTCCCACTTTAATGAGGAAACATGGGGAGGAAGCTCTTGCTCTGCATCACGGTTGTGGTAAAAGGAGCAGCATTTGTGAACAGATTACAAATCTGACGTTATTTTCCTTTTCACTCCATGTTTGCAGCATTATTTTAGAATTAAGAAAAATGAACACACATGTAAGATAACAGCATCCACGCAGCAATATGGCATAGCTGTTATTCCTCTTACAGGCATCCAATTTAGTTTTATCATCAAATACCACACAGCACCAATCCCTATGTTCTACTCTGTACTGATTTTAACCTCAGTGTAGAGCTAAGCATTTTGTGCTGTGCATATCATCCAGAGCTCACTGTGAAGAAGAGCACTGTCAGCAGAGGACATGTGGGGGTACAGTACATGGCTCCTTCTCATATCAGGACTGTTGGATTTTCCTTCTCCAGCTAAAGCACCCACATGCTGCCACAGAGCTTCACTGCTCTGAGCTGCTGAGCACTGCTATAATTAAGTTATGCAGATAAGACACAGGCATATTATAGCTTGCCCATATAGATACATAGAGTTTGTTTTGTATATTAATTTTTATAATAAATAGGGGCATGCATGGCCTATTTGGTTACACGAGCAATTCCGTGCCCTGAAAGATGATGTTCTCATTAAGAGAAGCTGCAAGCCCAAATCTTATCTAAAGTGCTGTTTACTTTCTGGCAGAACAGCCAGCATGCTGCAGAGCCTGTATCTTTCACAGTGCCACTCAAAATGAGAGCACCCCATAATAAACTCTGAAAGCTTAAAAAAAAAAAAAAAAAAAAAAGCCAGTAAGAGGAGACCATATATTAAAAATCAATAACTGCTTAATTTAGCTAACATTATAAACTTAAATTTTTAGATGCAGTAAGTTTTTTTCTTATCACATTACGACACAATACCATTTTTCTCTGGTATTTTATCTACTCTCAGAGAATACTGAATATTGTAACATTTTTCCCTTACCTGAATTTTTACCAGCCCTTGGTTTTTATCACATACAACACTTTGGAAAGTCTAAATAGTAGTTAAAAATAACCTCTCTGCTAACATTCTATTTCCACTACTTCCATTTATAACCAACACCACACTGCATTTATGCATGAATCTGTTCTTATGTCAAAACCTGTTTCAAGCCTGATTTTAGTCACACTCTTTGTCGAGTGTCTCTGGGCTCCTGGAGTTGCTCTGATCCCCTCAGCCAGGGGGGATCCTTCTCCCTCTGGGCAGAAATTCTTTACATGAAGTGGGCACTTTTATCCTTGAGCAAGTGTCCAGGACCAAACCTCTGTGTGGTGCTCCACCTGAGCAAATGCACCCTCCAGATTCCTTCCCACTCTTTCTCCTGGCTTTGGAGCCCAGCCAGGGCCATCCTGCTCCCAGGAAAGCACTGGCAGGACTCTCAGCTGCCCTAGAGCCAGAGGGAGCCCACAGGGTGGCAATTCACTGCCTCCTATCACAGCCCACTGCCACTGTCTGAGCTGATAATTTCATATTTATTTCCTTAAAAGTTTGCTGCAGATGACAGTGCCCAGCAACTGGAGACATTTCAGGAGATAGCCTTGAGAGCATTAGGAAAGCTGTAAATTCTCTGTTAGGGATTATTTCAGTGGCACAGATCAAGTCAAGAGTTTTGATCCTTTCAACTCATCTCTGGGGTTTTGGAACATCCATAAAAATTTGGATAAGTCTGCTATTAAAAAAAAATAATCCCAGTTCACAACTACAAAGCCTCCTGAAAATTAACATTGAGAAATATCTCATGTTCATTCTTTAATAAAGGGAGTGGGAAAGGCTGACAATAAGCTAAGGGAAGCAGAATAGTGTGCATCCATTTGCAGTTTATGATGTGAAGACAGATCTTGTGCTGATTTTGGCACCAGTAAGAAAAGGAAAATCTCCAACTCATCTAAAAAGGTCCTAGGTAGTAAGGACGTTCTCTCTAGACAAATCTGCCAGTAAATCTGAAGCTGATTCACGTCCCCATTCAGCAGGGCATTTAAATTTTCTTTCAATGCTTAAGAGCTGTTTGAACTCACTTAAGCTGATCATTTGCTTAAATGCTAAAATGTGATTGCACTGAATACCAGTAGGCACATCTATAATTAAAAACAAACCCTTCTGAGCCTAACAAGCAGAGCTGGCTGTGTGACTCATTGTCCACATCTGAGGGTAAGGACTCCTGCTTTAATTAAAGTGATGGAGCGAAGACATCTGAGTGCTCACAGAGAAAGAAATTAAGTCATCATGTGAGTCAGAAAATTGCATGTAGGGCTGGTTTAGCACTAGGGAAAAAATAGGAGACACTAGATGAAATTCTTCATGAAGAAGAAGTTATTTGCTAGTTCAAACCCAAACATTCTGACAAATTTTAGGAAAATATTTCCTTCATTCTTAATGTCTCTTGCATCTTCAGGAGCTTCTCTCGTTATCACACTTCACCACTGTCATGTTTTAGTTGCTGCTAATGAACATTTGATCTTTTTTTAAAAAATACAGGAAATATGCATGGTGCTTAAGGGGTAAAAAGAGCCCTAGCAAGGAATGACCACATCCTGCAGTGTTTACTCAGAGGCCTTTCAATAGCATGCCCTTTGACCTGCAGTGCTAATTGGGGTCTGCAGGTCTTCCATAATTGTTTCCCTCAGCATAGGGAAATGTGAGGTTTAACACAACAATCTGGAAAACTGTAACAATCACTGCTAATAAAAACAGCACAGAAAAGGAGGAGTCTGCATTCATCCAAACAATACAGCTTTGTATATAAACTCAGTATTGTGATTAACACAGGATAAATTAGTGGATCATAACTGGCCCTTCCACAATTACATTAATTTTGTGAAATTTAAGGTGAATAATACTGATTCTAGTATTTCCATCTCACTTTAGAGCTTCAAAGAGGCAGTGTGAGAACAAAAGGGTGAAGCAGGCTCCAGAGGAAGTGAGGAGAGTGCTCCTTTCTGCTCCAGATATGGTGTCAGTCACAACTACACTGAGGCCGGCATATTTGTCCCATCATAACTGCTGCTCTTGAAGGACATCTAACACCATCCTTCCCTTCCTTTGTCTATTTTTCCATCCTCCATTATGTTTTTTTTTCTCTCACTTTCAGTTTCATCCGATGCCCCAGGAGATGCTGTGCAGCACCCAGCACAAGGTACCTAATCCAGCAATGATGAGAGAACAACCATGAGGGGTCTGGGATTTTCAATGCAGGAACCAAGAACTGAGAACCACCAATTCCCAATCAAGCTATGGTGCCCATAGTGTTGTTTCTTCTTGTTTCAAAAAATGTGTTCAGGCTGAACCCCACACTCCATTCACCACTGATGCCAGAATGACACGTGGAGCTAATTTGAAGCATCTGTCTGGGAGAAAAAGTGTATCGCTTCCATTTCTATCTGCCACTGCAAAGCTGCCCTGCAAACCGAGATGAAACATTCCTGCAGTCTCTGCACGCCTACAAGGTGCCCAATATCCACAGTTCTTTTCTTTAAGGGCACATTTTTAGCAAGGATCGAATGAAAGAAATGACATATTTGCATATTTCCCCCAGCAAGCCTTAGATCAGCCCTCGGCAAGGAGTGAAACCACAACGGGGCTGAGAGGCAGCAGAGAGGGCCCATCGTGCCGGGCGGCTGCTGCTGCCCACGCCGGGGCCTCCAGCGGCAGCGGGGCAGCTCCTGCTCCTTCTGCACCATCCAGGATCAGCCCTGCAGCCACCAAGGGAGCTCTGGGCTTGCACAGCTGGAATGGGGCTCTGACCCAATGTCACAACAGGAGAGCCAGGCCCCATCGGCAGCAGAACTTGACCCAAGCAGGGTCTGCTGCGTTCTGTGGAAAAACATCCCCTGGCTTCACTGGAAGCTCGCTCAGTGTTCCAGTGCCAGCGGGGAAACAAAGCTCCAAAGGTCACACAGAGAAAACATAAAGGGGAAATTGTTTCAAGGCACAAGGAGCTGCTTCCATTTTTTGGTTCAAGCTGGCCTATCAGTTTGATTTTCAGCAGAGCACTGTGCCTCACCACGCAGGCTCTCCTAACTAACTAGGCAGGAGCATGATCGGCTTTAAAGGAAATCATGGGTTTGTCTGCAGACAGCTCAATATTTCATTGCATCAGGCCCTGTTCTCATACTATTTTTTATTGATCAGAATACCTCAGGCTATTAAGTTTATTAATTAAATGATAATTTTTTTTCCTGGTGAGTATACAAGGAGATAAATGTCTTACAAATAAACTCAGAGCTTGCAGGCTGAGTCATGTGGTGATTTAGAAGTCATTTATCTTTTTTCTCCCCCTCAGCAAAAAGTAATCATTGTCACAATACTCTGCAAGTCTAATGTGGCTGTGAAATGTGCAACATAAAGAGATATTTTTCACTTCCAGCACAATTATACCAAGCTTTTATGTTATACTAATTTGTAATTGCAATGCTAACAAGAGGATATGGATAACAGCTAATCCATTTAAGCACAAACTACCACCCTGGTGAAGTAGGGAGGGATCTGAACCCATTGGCTGAGCTCAACCTCTGTAAAGGCTGAATTTAGATTCAAATGTCTCTGTTCTTCAAAAAACTCCCTCTTCGTATATGCCTGAATTTTCACTGCTATTTTGAACCAGGCCTGAGGTTGGCAGGTGATGCTCTAAAGCTGAGACACAGCAGCTCCCTGAAGAACTTTCCCCCAGAGCTGGTTTTCCCTGGCTGAATCACTGCAGAGCATTTTGATGGGAAACAAATGCCTTTTACCCCACCACCTGCCCCATAGCAAGCAGAGAAGCTGATCGAGTGCCTGCTAAGCATGAAAATATCACATTTCTTGGATGAAAGCTCTAAGCAACCAGGGGCTGCCCATTGACACCAAATAACAAGGGTCAAATAAGAGCAGAAACTTAGAGAGCAATTAAAACTAATGATTTTTGCACTTTTTGTTCTAAAAATTGAAGGTTTCTATCTATTCTAGAATATATTAGGATATTCTGAGAGAGTGACATGTATTGTACAACACAGAAAGGGACACAGCAGAATAAAAGAAATGGGGAAAATGTAGTAAACTCTTGAGTAAAAGACAGACTCCAGACTGGGCCTTTTTTCTCTGATATGGTTTTGCCCAAGTAAAGACAGACTAAAAAGTCTTCAAGATTTGGCCCACATATTTGAATACAAAATACTAAATATTAGTTTATTTTCTTTACAATTTCCTAATCTGTTAAAAATCACAGTTACTTCCTGTTGATGGTACCTGTGGTTTTGGGCAGGCTGAACCAGTTTGGTCTAAGGTGGTTTTGAATGAGACATTGCAAACCAGCCTAACACAAGAAGAGCCACATTCTCCTATGTTTGCAGTGTTGCTCTGTCAGCTTGAAATGGTGCTTTGCAGAAAGAGACAAAGGCAGCAAAGGCAATGTTCAAAGAAACACACTTTGAAATAAATGGCACACCAATACAGGGAAAGCCTCTGCTTTTTCATCCTTCTTTCTGCAAGCAAGCAGCTGCCAGAGTACCAGCCCACAGGTGGGTGGTACTGCAGCTCCTTGGGGAGGAAAGTGGCTGTTGCTCCAAGAACAGAAAGCTCCAGAGCCCTCACTGACGTTTTCCAGCTGGAAAGCAGGGCACGGTGTCAGCAGCATGCAGATGTACATCTCATACATGTCCCTTGGCCTGGAGCACAGAGACCACGCTCTCCACAAAGCCACAGCCATCACACAGGTCAGGCTGCTCCAAACCAGGCTGCTTCCATCGCAGCACCTCAGGGCAATTTCTGCAGCACCCCATCCTGCTCTCCAGAGCTGTTTACTTACTGTTCCAAATCAACATCTGATACACATTTAAAAGAACCATAAAGTGTTTAAAGAAATCAAGATCATGCATGTCCTGTGACAGCTTCACTGAGAAGCAGTGATGCTGCACTGAGTGCTAGTTTGTCAACCTTTGCTACTTACACAATTCACAGCCAATTTAATTAAAAATATAACAGATCTGAAAGCTGCTAAAATGCTTGCAATGACTATCAGTCATTTGATAATGGTATGAAGGAGCCATTAGAAGTGAACTGTAAGCAAACTTTTTGAAGATTGAATAACAAGGGCATTACAGCTCCAGCGATTAATGTCATGCTTTAAAAAAATTAGCTGTCCATCTTGCCTTAAGAACTAACCATTTTTATCTCCCACACATTTACAATCAAAATATGCTTATAAAAGGTACAGTAAATTTCATGGTTATGAGCTGCACATTTTGCATTCTGAACACTAAAACAGCCTCCACTGACTCACTTCATCGTTCAGTTGATTTAATACAAAAGCTCTTTCCTCCCCTTTTCTGCTTGTTGCTAAGATGAATACTCTGTATTCATTAGTAAACAAATACATTGGCAAATGTAATATTGTTGCACAGATGAACTCTTTTTATTACCAACACTCTCATGTTTAAATTATTTTCTTTAAATAGTTGTCTCTTGTTATTCTAGATCAGCTTATGAAGGTCTGACAAACAACAGCTTGGACAAAGGATGCAAAACTAAATAAATGAAGAAAAAAAACCCAGAATCAACACATACTGGTTAGATCACTAAAATAGCAATACCCACAGGCCTTTGGGACTGCCAGTGTGGGATGGTTCTGGAATGATCAGGAATAGGATTCTCTGAGCACAAACCATGCTCAACTGCTTTTGTTCCCTGAACATTTAACTCCTGATTGCCTTTACTTTGGGGCATGGATTGGTCCCAGCAAACCTGCTCAGCCCTGCAGGGCTCCCTGCCAGCAGAAGGCACTTACTGGATCAAAGTCAAGCACCCACAAGTTGTGCAATCCTGAGGATGTTGGAAAATCTGGAAGCTTTCAGAGGTTTGAAGAGGTGGAGACTTTCAGCCCCGGGAATGCACAGCTGGGAGATCAGAACAGCATTAGTGCTGTTATTTGACTGATGAGATTTCTGAAAATCAAATTCTGAATTTAATTCTCACTTGGACAAACAAAGCCACAGGTATTTGTTTTATGAGGTACATTTCTCAAATCTGTCTTCTAACTCGAGGAATTCAGATTACCTGCGAAGAGAGGCAAGCAGGTTCAGAGTAGCTCAGGTGTTGTGCCCACAGCAAACTCCAGCACAGAAGTGCAGATGTAAAAGGCAGCTTGCACTCCTGGGAGCCAGGACAGTCAGATGCAGAGCTCCCCTGGTGAAAGCTTCAATTTTCAAAATTGTCAAAAAAATGAACCAAAGGAAAAAAGAAGAAAGCAATGCATTTCTTTGATCCCAGAGCTCCAAGAACACAGGTTTTTAGTGATACTGCATTATATATAAAATATATATGTACACACAAACACATGTGCAAATATACATTTAAATATATTATATATAAATATATAATTAGTACATATTATACATATGAAAAACAAAAGTTAACAAACCTTGTCCTTGGGCCCTATTCTTAAAGGTCTTAAGTTCTGTTTTGAAATTTATTTTATACATCATATCACTCAATAATTTTTGTGTTTAAAACTAGTCCAAATGATTTGTTTTGTTGCAGTATAGCAAAGTTAGAGTATTTATATGTATAGCAGCAGATGCTGCTGTCTCACTCACAATATAATACAACTTTACAACTTATACTGCCTTTCATACCAACTGCATTCCCAGATGGACAGCATTAAATACAAGGAAGAAGTGAATTCAGGCAATACACAGTAGATGTGTGTATTGTGATACACTGATGTAAAGTGTTGTCAAGACACTGATGAATAAATTAAGGCATTGAGCAACAAGACCAATAAAAGAGTGAGGAAAAAAATGAAAAGAGGGGCATACGCAGATGAGAAAATCTACTTAAGTAAAAAGAAAAAAGTTGAAAAGATGAGGAGTTGATGAGGCAGAAAGATACACAGAGGCTGCTCCAGATGGCAGAAACAACAAAGGTTCCTAGGCTGGTGTGGCAAGGCTGTACAAAGGAGCACAGCATGGTTGCAGAGTCTGCAAAAAGACAAGCAAAGGCTGCATGCATTGCTGAGATGAATCACTGCTTTTGGAAATAAGGAGGGACCCTGAAAACACTGCAGATTTTGTTGTCAGCATGGTCAGATTGCCTAAAGGGACCTGACACTATGGCTGTGAAAGGGTCCTTTAGCTCTAGGGCTTGAGGAGCCTCCATTGCCCTGTCAGGGAAGGGAACACGTTATTACAGTCTGACAACCACTGATTAACAGCTAGGACACACAGGCATCTCCATGAACCACACAAGGAGTACACAGGCACACAAGGAATCACTTCTCTACCATAAAAACACTGTATCAAAAGTTTGCCCAAACGCAGAGCTGACCTGAGCTCTCCACAGTACACACTGCATTCATATGTTAGATTTGCCTTATGGGCTCCCTGTGTTTTACATACAGTGCAGAGAAGTCAATCCCTAAAAATACCCTGCTACCTGAGGAGTTTTTAGCACAGACTGAAATGATGCACCAGTATCACCATATTGTTTTATATTTTGAAAAGTCAAACATAACTGTGCTACGCTACACTGTTTTAAAAATATTAATAAACAAACACTAAACAATCTCAAATTTAGATCTTGGGCCTGAAGCTATGATATATGAATGGCAAAGTGGCATAGATGTGTTGGCCAGAAATTACTCAGTTCTAACTAAGTGGCAAGAGTGCTACTTGAAATCACCAAGCATACGCATTCATGGATCCCTTTCACTCTCAAGTTGTCAGTGTGAGAACAGTGCTGAAAATAAACATCCCTCCCTTGACCTCCACTAACAAGTCTCCACAACCTTTAGGCTTTCAGACTAGCAAAGTCTGGTGCTCACACATAGCTTCCACAGTGGCATTTTCAAGCAGAGAACGACATCAGTGACAAATTTAAACTTTGTTCTTTTCCGTATCCAGCTTTGTTTCCTTGCCCAGTATCTGTAGTCTCTGCCAGCCCACTCCCAAGAAGATCCTGATATATCAAAACAGGATTTAGCTACAGTGCTTGCACATGTAGTCTTGCTCACCTCAGAACACCCAAATGTATAAATGCTGTGCTTAGCATTAATCAGACAGATCCAATAAAGCTGTAAATGAAAAGAAATTGAAGAAACTTTGTACCCAGGAATAAAGTTAAATTAAGTAGCAAGTGTTTAAGAGATCAAGACCTAAACCACTAGTTCCTACAACATGGAATCAGTCACTCTGGCATATCTGGGCATTCAGTGGCCAGAAATGAGCTTGATTCTTATGCAGAAACCCAGTAAATAACCTACAGGTAATTGAAAAGCCCTCAAGAGGGCACTCAGGAAAAGCCCAAGTCACTTACTGAATTACTGGTGGGACTCTGTACGGTGGCTAAACATCCATCTCTCTGGTGTCAGCTGTGGAAGGCAGTAAATGTAACCTATCCAGTGTACCCAAACAAAACAGCATGCAGAGAATTGGTAGCAATATAGATTCACTTTTCTGGCTACCTCTTGTTTTATGCTCAGATTCGAGGATGATGGGTCATTACAAAGGACTTGCATTACACAAATAATCTATGATGTGCTACTGGCTCATACTCACATGAACATGACAATCCAGAACACGAAATGCAACGTGGATGGATTACTGAAAAACAGCAAATCAAACCTAAATCATCAGCCTTCATGTCGAAAACAAGACAGTGCTGTTTGATAAGAAAGAGCCCTTGGAAAAAAGGTACTTTGTTCATCTATAACCTCCCTAACATAGCCTGTAAATAAGCTTCTGTTAACTATTAACTCAGACATCATTAATCTGTTTTGCTTTTACTTTCCTCATTAGTGGACTACTGGATTGACTAATTAATGGCACACTGCTTTAAAGAGCACACAAATGTCTCATGTGTCCCGTGCCTGTGCAATAGAAATACAGAACGTCCCCAGGACCAGGAGAGTTGTAAGTTTTCATAATGAATTTAGGATCCTGTCAGTCACGATCCTGTGCTTGGAACACCATGCTGAGATACCAGCTGAGATCCCCAGACTGAGCAGGGGCTTGGGCTGTCAGAGCACACCAGATCTGAACTCTTTGAAAAGGATTAGGTCTTCCTCAGACCTCATGGGCAGGAACTCAGAGCGATCCCTCAGGAAACCAGAGCAACCTCTGTCCAAGACTACAGAAAAAACAATGTCTGTCAAAAATAGAAGCAAGATGCAAACAACCATGGCTAAGTGCATGCACAATTTGGTGAAAAGAAATCAGCCACCACTGTAGGTAACCTAGCTGCATTTATTCAATCTGATTGAGCAGAAAGAGTATTATTAAAAGAATTAACACATCCCATCCTGAGATTTATTTGTGTGGAACCAACTTGTGGGTGAGATCATGTAAGAATTGATTTTTCTGCCTGACTTAAAAAATAAGGTTATGGAGAGATGAAAAATCATTATCTGAGGAGTCCAGAAAGTCTTAAGCAAAACTAAATCATACCTAAAATTCACCCAGTGCATGTATATGTGTTATCAAGGGGTGGTAAAAGTTGTTGTAATGGATAAATTATTAAATAATTTTTAAACTTTATTTTTTAATTTATATCACATATTTTGAAGACACTGGGACTAACATTAATTCATTTACTAACTAGGTCAATAAAAATGGCTGTAGCCAAGAGCTCTATTAAAAGTCCATAATGTTATCTTAATGGAGGAAAACTAATAGAGTTCTTTTGGAATTTTTCCATAAAATTAATATTGTAGAATTTCAGTGGATGTCTTAAATAGTTTAAATAAGCATTTTTATTAACAGACTTAATAATAGAATTAAAACAAATTAAAATAATTACTTTCTCTAAGAGGAAGTATTTACATTCCAAGCATCTTAATGGAACTTATTCTTGACAGAATTTAGAAACAATGCTCATTATTCAACATTGTGAAGTGGGAATTGGCTGTTTGGCATCCACACATAGAGGATCTGCCAATTTGCAACTACTGTAGCACTTACAGGGAGCCTCTCTGTCTAAACCACTTTGCATGGCAGCCGCCCAGAACCTCGACCTGCAGTACAATCCACCTCCTTGTCAAGAGCCTGTCTCGTTGGGAAGCGTTAAACACCAAGTAACAAAAAGATAGTAATTTAAAAAAATTTAAAAAAATAGAAACATGGGTAATACACAACACAAATAACTGAGAAAGTTATTGTATCAATTATCTGCTCATACCCTGTTTCCCTGGGCTTTTCACCCCTTTCAATTATCCCTTTGGTTTATGTCAGGTTATCCAGTGTTCTTTATTTCTGTGGCTACGTGCTTATTGAAGGTCTGTGCACATTTTCAACTGAATGAAACCTTCCTATTTCAATTGCACTTACTGCCTGCTAATAGGGTTAAAACACCCACCCAGGCAATGCAGATGAGCTGTGTGAGCCTTAGAGGGTTGTTGAGGGTTAAGGGCAGCATCCACAGTGCTGGAAATGACAGATCCCACAAAACCAAGCACAGCACTGGAGGCAAGTTTTTGGCAAAGGGAGGGTGCAGGAAGTGCTGTGCACCTTGTCCAGCTGGAGGAAACCCAGGCTCAGGGGCAAGGCTGATCTGGTCACCATCCTTAATTCCTGGTGGTGAGCAGAAAGCATTAATTGTGATATAGCTACTGTGGCCAAAAGTAGCCATGGAGCCTGGAACTAAAACCTACAGAACCACAGAAAAATTTTGCTTTGAACACATGCAGTCATTTCTCAGAGAGTTCATGGAGAAAAGGGAAGCCCTGAGCTGACAGAAGGTACTAAAGCAAGTTTACCTTCCTACTGAACTCAGTGGATTTCCAGTTCTGTTCCTAAATGAACAAACTCATGAATTTCTGATGAAATCACATTTAGTATCCAAGTACTGTACACAGGCAATTGAAACGAATGCTTTTGTGGTTCTATCCACCTTTGAACATTATCACTGGTCTTGGGTTAGAAGAGTCCATTTTCCTGACATGCCAGAGTTGATTATAGAAGGCATCACCAGCACCAGTCTTGGACACCAGGGAAACACAGGTGCACATCTCCCAAAGTGATCAAAACTTCATGTCCCACCCACACCTTCCTCACCTTCCCACCAGTCAGGGGCAGGGGGAGGTCACCACGAGAGCACTGCAAGCACAGCCTGAAGGAGAGGCAGCACAGCCCCCAGGCTGGGCACCTTCACTGGAAATTTTTAACAGCAGCACATCTCCTTTGTGCAAGTTGTGTCATCTGAACTCTGATTTACTGCCATGAGAACGGGGTTGTACAGAAGTTATTTGTCACTGTGTAATCAGTAGAGATAACCAGACTTTGCTTCTCGTTATCGATGTTAGGCTGGAATAGACACAGCTAGGAGGTGTGATATCGCATTGGAATTGCTCCTAACACTGGAACATTCTCCCCCCACCCTGAAATGACTTGCCAGAGAGTTAAAGCCCTTCCACAGAAATTGGCAGCATTGTTACATTCAGAGAACAGGCCAGAACACTGAAGCTATTTCAACCATTACCTAACCAGACATATTAAAGGACCAGATCCAAAGGCCATAAAAGTTCCAGGAAACTTTTTGTTGTCTATAATGAGGTTTGTATCAGGCTCCAGGTCCCAATCAGCCTTCCCTAGTTTTGGTATTCATGTTTGCTAAAATTACAAAATGTCCTTTCATTCCAGAGAATCTTATCAGAAAATTGATCTCTTTATATATAAAGTCTTCAGCCAAGGTAAAGTCCTTTCAGGAGTTTTATGGTTTCCTATCATTCTTTTCAAAACCCTCTGGAAACTGGAAAATATGCTGATACTGTTTCCATGTTAAAAAGAATGGTTAAATAAAATAGAAATATAGTTCTTAAGTGTTTGCAAATATCCAGCCTTTTCTAATTTCTTTGGCAAAAATGGCAAAGGTTAACAGCAAACAGGTAAAAAAAATCAGAATTAATTCAGAATGACACAATTATTTACAGAAATACCTATCTGAACATTATCTCATTGTCTTACTTAGAAGACCTACAACTGTGCTCTCTCTATGTATTTAAATTAAATTATCTAATGCAAATGTTATATATGAACAGCTCAGCAAGACACTGTATTGTATCAACACACCTTATTCTATGTAAAAGCAGATTGCCAGTTCTGGGATTGTAAACGTGTCAGACAATAATTTTATTGCTTTGCAGGTAGCAGAACCCCCAGTGTTCTTGTTCCCAAATGGTGACTGAGTGATAGCTTTTAATATTGTCTAATGATCACAAACGTGTGGAGCCTTGTGTTAACATCTGGTTTATGGGGAAAGTCACACACAAAACTACTCACAAAACAAATAACCCCCTGCCCTCCAAAAGGTAGAATTAATAGAACAAGAACATATTCTTTTATTACTGAAGAAGAAGTAGCAGGGCATGCTGCAAACATTTATAGGTATGGTTTATGTAGTGCAACTAACTGAACAAATCACTTTGTTCAAAAAATTCTTAGAAGTCACAAGCTCTAAGGAGGGGAAAACAGTTTGTCAGGAACATAGGAGGAAGAAATAACTGCAGAACCAAACCTCATAATTCTGAGCATTGCAAAGCTTTCACTGCAGACAAGGAGAGTTTTGCCTAAGGGCAGCCTTAGCCAGTAACATGTGATGTCCAGGCAAGCTCAAGAACTTCTGAAGGTAAAAATAAAAACCCTGTACCAGTAGTTCCACGCTTATGGCTCATTTTTCTATCAGTGGTCATCACATAACAAATAAAGCCTCAAGGACTATTAGAAATCACCCTACTTGGTCAGAGCTGCTACAATTTTACTTACAGATCTTATACAAAAGTGTATTAAACAGGCTCCAC
Organism: Chaetops frenatus; assembly: GCA_013400775.1. NCBI lineage: Eukaryota > Metazoa > Chordata > Aves > Passeriformes > Picathartidae > Chaetops > Chaetops frenatus. The sequence continues at coordinate 301,736 of VZTR01020481.1, forward strand.
CATGGACTTTCCAGTTTTATCACATTTATTTCAATATCTTAGAAACTGCACTACCATACATTTTTCCCTTAAATGATTGTACTTTGTTCTAGCCCAATTCTTTTGTCTGGCTGGACTTTTTCCTAGGTACCTCAGTCTTTCCAAACGTGAGTTCAGAGCCCAGAGCCCCATCACGATATGGCTTCCATAAAAGTCACTTTGCCTGCAAAGCCCCTGCTCAGGGCTAGGAGTGCATGAGAACAAGACCTTCCCACCCTCTTTCACAAATCTCAGGCCAAATTGCACCTCTTGCTGGGCTCTTCTGGAAGGGACAGGGAACATCTCAGCCCCGGGGGAGCAGAAGCTGCTGCACTGCAGAGATGCAGAGGATGTGGAGGAATTTGTCGTGGTTGTTGAAGGACATTGTGGCCATCTTGCAGGCATTTATTTACCTTCTGTTCAGAAGGTTTGGGAAATCCAGATTTGCAAATCTACTGCTCTTAGTACTGAGATACAGAGAATGAAATCCCCTGAGCAGAGAGGGTACCCAAGGGCTGTTCATTACATACCCCCCATGCACCAGAGGTCCCACCTCAGCAGCACCCTCACACCTGGGCCACAGGTGCATTGCAAGGACCCACCAAAGCCACTTTAAGTACCAGTGCAGACTTGGCTACACACTGCAGGAAGGTACAGGTTCTCCCAGTCCTCAGAGCATCTCCCTCAGACAAATTTCAGAAGAAAAAAACCATAGTGTGAAGAATGCTCTGAATAACACAGGCAACAATCTTCAGCATCAGTGATCCAGCCTGTTCCCTGGAGCAGCAGGGCACAACTCCTCTCCCACCCCAGCAGCAAACAGCCCTTGCTGTGCACTGTGTTCTGTGGAGGGTGGCTTTTTCAACATCCAAAAATTCCATAGCTGAGAGTTGGATGAGACTCAGAATCTCTGTCCTCTAGACCCTAACATATGCATTTATTCCCTTTCACGCTCTCACCCCTACAATTAATTGAAGAGTCATATATTTTAACAAACCGGTTAATTGAACACAGCTAAGTTGCAAAATTTAAGAAATTTGCCACATTTACATACATAGTAATGAGATCAATTACTTTCAGCTCATGTAGACATATTGAGAACTAATGAGGTACTTAAAACGTGTATGGAGAAAGTCTACTTTCTATTTCCATGCTGTAACTTAGAGCTTGTTAAGGATTTAGCTCTTTATCAGTTTGAGCTATGGCACTTACACTGATAGAAGGCCTGTTAGCTGTGGCTCCCGACTGCATTAAAAAACCCTTTAATGCAGTTTTGTAGTGGCATACATCTCATTACAGTGCAGAAATGGGCAAACACTGAAGACCACATTGTTGGAAAATACTTTGTCTGAGAACACAGCAAGCAGCAAGCTTATCCTTTGAAGGATAACATCCACCTCACTCATAATTTAGATAAGTAATCCAGAGACCTTTATAATAAGAAATCCTTTATCATCATTTAAATCTATTGAAAAAGACCCACAAAGGTAAAGTGTCAAATTCTGGAACTGTTATCTTTATGGGTCACTTATAACAACAAAACACTCTTTCTCCCAACACAAAACACAGTGGTAATTTATTTCTTCAAAGAAATTGCACTGAGAGAACATCTACAACACAGTACACTTCATACACTGAGCTCTGGGTTATTACATAGGAAGCCAATTTTCAGGCAGTGGTTTCAACATCTGAGCACAGCCTTGGAAACAGCTCCAGGCACATCCGAAGTTTCTCATTAAGTTAGACAAGCGATGAAAATGTTGGAAGTTGTTTAAGGGTGAAGAAAAAATGGACACCAATATTATAAAGGTACAAGAGAAAACAGAAACAAGCAGAAAAACCTTTGACTCTGGCACGGAGTTACAGGTGAAGTCAGCCCAGGAGAGTCTCAGCAGGTCCCTGTGGCTGCTTCCTGCACAAGCGTGCTGGCCAACATAGAGCAAAGCTTTCAATCTTGCTACCTAGCAGATAGAACCAGCTGCTTTCTAACCACAGTTCTGACCATGTTTTCTGCCTATCAAACCCTCTGGACATTTTATTTCCCTGGCCCAGATATCAAATGACACCCTATGTATGCAATTGCCCTCAGCCATTAGGCTGAGGTCAGTACAATGCCTTTCCCCAGGAAACAGGGGCTCCTTTTCCACAGAGGAAATAGTACTGCACACATATCTCAGCCTGGCTCCCTGGGGTCACTCAGGTTATTTGGGACACCTCTGCAGCATGGCTGTGAGCTTCAGGTTTCTAAGAGATGCACAGAACAGCTTTTTACAGCTTTATCAATCTGAAGTCTTCCTTTCCCTCTTTCAGTTAAAATGTCTCAACAACATAATTTTACTCCTGCATTTGTTCTCATTTGAAATGTGCTCCCATTTACAACATGACAACTTCCACCAGGACAGTACCCCTTCAAATGCCAACTGAATCCTGGGTGTGAGACTGAGGGCAGGAGCCACAGGGATCACCTGCACTTTGAGCAGAGATACTCAGATCCAGCCTTCAGCTGCTGAGGGAAGGAGAGAAACCCCTTACCCAGCCATGGCTGAGTGAAACAACCTCTAGACAGCAGCAGCAAAACTGAAAGCTGCCAAAGGAGGAGTCAAACAGCTGTTTCAGGATGCAGCTGTGATCCTGTGGGGGTCACCTCCCTCCAGCACAAACTCCATCACCCAGCCTGAGTGAAAACGTGACCCTCTGGCACCAGGTCTGTTGTTGTGAGGCAGCAAAGCAGCTTGTCCCTGATTCACTCCAGCTGTGGATGTGTCTGGGGCTGGTGATCCCCAGCTGTGCCACAGCTGCCCTTGGCTTTCATCACTCACCTCTGCCCCTCTCAGCCACATCAGCTCTGTGAGGTTTTGTGGGCTGAGAGCTGAGCATCAGGCCTGGCTCCCAGTTCACACTGAGAACTGGGAGCAGGTATGGGGGTCCAGCGACTCCTCCTCCCCACAGGAGATGAGAACCTGCAGAATGGAGGAGGAGACAGCCACGGGCTACACCTGGTAGTGGATTTCCTTACACTCAGTATGCACGTGCTCATGTGCAGTATGATCAGCCTGAATATACTGCTTTCTGTACCACTGATCATACATTTACTTGTCATTATAGTGCCTATAAGTAAATACAGAGAAATAAATAAGAATACTTAGCACTTTAAGCCCATTAAAGCATTGGCAAAGTTTCACATGAGATGGTCTTTAAAGCTTGATGTATGGCAATAAAATTAGTTCAGAAAGAGACAGCTGCATAAAAACAATGTATGCTTCCACATAAAACTGTGAAAAATATTTTGACTGGCACAGATTTTAAGGTAGGCTTATTTATTGGAGCTGTGCTTCAGTAATTTAGAAAATACAGAATGGGAACAAGAGGAGTGTTGGATGCTCACACAGGGGCAGTTCCAACGAGCACTCATTGCAGCTGATGAGTCTGAAATCACACCAGGCTTATATCAAAGACTTGTGCCCAATGTGGGGTAATGATCACACTTTACAGAAAACTAAGAGGTAATGAAGGAAAATTAAAAATAAGTGGAGCAGTGGGTTGAAAAGATTATCTAAAAATATAATATGAAAGGAATATATGATAACTAAAGAGTACTTATTTTTTAAAATATCTGGGAACATCAAGTTCGAATTAAAACTAATACATATTTTTTAAAATTGTGCTTCTGGACTACATGTGTCAGAAAAAAACCCCATCCAATCTGTGTCTTTGATCCAGTTACCAGTAATAGAAAACATTTTCCCAGAGAGATACAAAAGAAAAACAGATTCATGAGAGCCTCTACTTCTTATTTATAGCTTTATGCAATTTTTATCTCATATCCTTCTTCCTGTCCTTTAATTGAAAAGCAAAATTTATACCTAAGAGCAACAGTGCAATGAGAGATGGTGCCTGCAGATTGGATTTGAGTCTCTAAAGTGAACAGTCACATGAATGATGCAGTGTTCTAGTTTTGGTGTGCTCTTTGCTATCTGTTAATGATATCGTGAGACAAAGACACAGGACCAGCAGCAGCAGGCTTAGGTAACTCTTTCTTACCCTGTTTTAAAGTGAGGACTGTGGTGGACTCAATTCACACAGGCCAAGGAAAAATAGGACATTCTACTCTTTGGAAAACGTAAAATGAGACAGAAAATTCCTATTTTTAAACAAATATTAAAGGTTTATTTCTTTTGACAAGAACTCAGGCTTAAGAAAATAGATTGCTTTGCCCTTTTCATATCAGATAAAAAGTTTCAAATAGTCAATGACAATTTGTACTGGTTCTCCACTTATGCCTGGACTACCACCGAGCCTGTCTTGCATGAGCAAGGTCCTATTCATGTATTCTCTTAGTTGTCATACAATGAATTCTCATTACCAGTTAAAGCCTGTGCAGCCACATTAAAGTCCATTTATGTTCTGATATGTACATAGGCATTAATTCAGATTATATCCCTCTAATTGCACAAATTAATTGCTCTCTGATGAATTTTACAACACCTCGTTTCTAAGGGTTTCTCCTGAAAGTAGAGTGAAAAGGTCAACAATACAATCAAACACTACCCTGTTCAACATGCTTTGAAGATTATAATTATATCCAATTAGAAGTTTTTGCAATTATCACATATTGTAAGTTTTACATTCTAAGAACTAATAAGATCCTTTTGTATTTATTTATCCTGCCAACTATGTGTGCACACACCACCCAACTTCAATTTTTGATGGAGTATTTCAGCTCACTGGGGAGGATGGGATGTCACTGTTACTTGCTATTTTTCTCAGGCAAAGATCTCCTTCTGCCTGGAAGGTTGCCCCCAATGTCTGCAGCCTGACCTGGACTCTTGGGACAGAGGAAGAATACAAATGAACTGATATTTAATATCACAAATATTAGTAGTGCTTTATGCCTGTGTTCAATTTTTTCTTGGAAACATGCTAATGTAAGGAGAAACTCCCCAGGTATCAGGGACTGACCAGGGTGACCACTGTACACAGCCTTTAAGCAAAGGAGAGGCATGAAACCAATGCATTTCCCAGTCTGCCAGAAGGCACATTTTTCTCATTCAGAAGGGTACAGATAACAGATTAGTATTCCAGGTACTAGTTGATTTTCAGCTCTTCTTGGAAAGCTACGCATGCACTTGTACCCCAGAGAGCAATATAAGAGCAAGACTGTCAAACTTCATCTTTGCTGCAGACTAATTACAAAACCTAGGAGCCTAGTTTGCAAAACTGGGCTTCCTTTGCTGCCTATCCATGCTATTTTATGTAACTTAACAGTAAGGGGTTATTTTATTACGGTAACAGATAGGCTCAGTTTCTGGGTCTCTTCAAAACAGCAAAACAGGCCAGTGCCAGCAGCACCATCAGGAGGAAAAGCTGGCAATGTGCTAAGCTTTTCCCAAATTAATTACCTGCTGAAATCACAACAACAATTAGTTTGCTGGTTTGAATTTTACCCACAATACAAACACAAAAAGATTGCCAAAGCAAAAAGCAGTAATGGTGAAACTGAGATTTGGTTGTCATCTCTTGAGACAGCATCTCCCTCTAACGCTCCAACACAAACACACATGGCTGTGATTGAAAGGCCATTGCTCTCAGGAAAGTTTGATTACTTTCCAACTACAAGAAGGAAGCACCATTTCTCAAAAGCCTGTCTTTCACAGTATACCTGGGGCTTTCACATCACCACTAATTTAGGGTAGCCGCTCTCAGCACAGCCTGTCCCATGGCAGCTTCATTTCCAGCTTCATTTAGAGAACACCTCATCTCTACATTTCTCTGCTGGCCGAGTCTGCCCCAAACTGCCCAGAGAGCTAATGACTAATTTAATGAACAGATTTTAATATTCTTGAGCTGCCACCACATCAACTTTCCACTGGACTGGGTTCACACATTCCCTACAGAGCCACTTGTATATCTACTTGTACATACTCAGGCACGTTCTGAGGCAATTTGCTCACTGTCTTGGATGTAATATCTCTTTGGGGCACAAAGACCTCACTAGACATATCAATAACAGTAAAAAGCCTTTAATGTCTTGAGGCAAATATTTTTTGAATCTACATAAATTTAGCATATATGTTGGTTCCATTTCTCAGCTTGAAGAATTACAAATGTATTTACTGAGTGTTGGCAAAACTCTTCAGATTGGTTTATATTCTTAGCAAGCACATCTAACAGAATGAAATCTCCTTTTGTGAGATCTATCTTCCTCACCATCAAGGGGAAGATGAGTCAGGTCTCTCACCAGAATTGTTTCATTAAGTGCTTCCTTATTCTCCCAAAAAATTAAGGAAAAAGTGAAATTTCATCCATTTCTTGGCTTCAACCAACTGTGACATAACTTCTAATTGACCTTGATATTTGAGAACTTCACAAGATGGCAAATTACTAAGAGGACCTATAAGTCAGGCAGGTTATGAGAAGTCGAATAGTGAACAGCAAGAAGAGCAACAGATCCAACAGTATGTAAATTAGGAATTGTATTTAAGCCAACATATTGCATTATGCATGAAAAGGTGAGTGATAGCAAATAGTTTAAGAGATCTGTCTACAATTAATGAATCCTAAATAGCTTTATTAATGTAGGTCAAATTCCATCTTCTTGTGGGAATTTGACATTTCCTAATATGCCTCTCTGAATTATTCAAAAATATATTTCATATATATACAAAATTGTATCGACTATGCTCTTCACAAAGGCTGCATTATATTTGTATTAAAAAACCTATAGGGACTACTTAATGTCTAATCCAGTAATCATTAAATAAATAATATTTAAATTAAACTCTAATATATCTAAATCCAAATGTTATACAGAAGTCTACAAAATATTGGTTTTTCTGTAGCCCATAGCAGAATGTCATCACCCATCACAGAGCAGGTATTCAAATTCTGATTTTTGTTCTTGTAAAATATAAACCTAGTATCAATTCCCATTGTGAAGAAAAACCTTGATTAGTAATTAAATTACAGTGCATTAAATTTACTTAACTTAAGTTCACCAGCTGGGAAAATTCTATGCCTCTGGGCTTAACAATAACTCCTAATCTTGCTGTTGCCTGTACCTAATTTTTTAACTTGTATTATAATTTTCTTTATTGGAATTTCATTAAAAATGGTAATGTCATTACTCCTGTTAATGCTCAAAACCAACACCATAATCCTGAATTTTAATTAGTAATTATAATTAATCATTATTCATTAATGAAATGTTTAGTTGCTAATTGTCTTTGAGCACCCCAGTCCCTAGGCTTATATGCATTTCACAACACATTTAATTTCTCACAGTTTCTGTTTAAGCGGAAGCATCAACCTGACTCACTTTTAACACTTTGGTGTGCAGCACTTCAGGTCTTCTATCCCCCCCTTGCACCGTTCAAATGGATGGCTCAGAGTCCTGATTAGTGCTCCATTAGTGAGACACAAATGCCTCAGGTATCAAACAGGAGAGACAAAGACATCTGGGAGGTCAAATTAGTTCATCCAGGGCTCTTTCCACTCACTTTGCTGTAAGTGAAGCTGTAGATCTCAATTTTCCCAACAGGTCTGGGTTCACCCACCTGGCATTTGGCAGCACAGGGCACGGCTGGAATGAGCTCCTGTGCTGCCTCCAGAGGGGCAGGGGGTGCTGGAGGGTCCCAGGGTCTCCAAGGGCAGCAGCTGCACCCCTGGCTGCAGGAGCTGGGCTGTCTGGGGTTACATGGGCCATCTCAGGGACTCTGGTCAGATGCAAAGCTGTGCAGACACAGTGAAGATGTGATCTGCTTTCACAAAACCTGGATCCACCTAGAATGACTGTGGGGAGAAATGTGCCAGTGTGGCAGCAGGGATCCACACACCTTGAATTTGGGGACAGAGAAAACAATGTGCAAAATTTTCAAACATGTAACTGATTGAACTATTCCTATAAAAATATGTACCAGCTCCCTTTTGGGATTAATTAAAAACATACACTGGCTAGCCAATGTCTGGGATAACAGCCTTTTGATGTTTTTAGGCAGTTGGAGGGTACCAGAATCAAAGAATTTAAATGAAATTACTTAGTTTGTATCTGTATCTTAGTCTGTATCTGTGCTCTATGTTGAGGAATTATTCACTGGCTACACTGAATTTGGGCAAATCCACAGGCAAATGGTCTGAACCACAAATGCCTCCAGCACAGGACCTGTCTCCATCAGTGAGTGGCACTGGATCCCAAGAAAAGCATAAAAGAATAGGTCGAGCATATGTTGGTACTTCCTTAAACTCTTATCCCACCCTGAATTTTCTGCATAAGGCTGCTTTTATAAGTTACTCACAAAAGCCTAGAAATTCTTGTTGTTACTATATGTATACTAGAGACATGAATAAAATGCATTAGACATGGTCCTAAATACAACAAAAGAAAGCCTTAGAGATGATGGTGATAATTATTTTTTGAAGCTGTGGGGCTGTATAACAACTGCCTCCCTGATGAACAGATATATCACTGCTAACACTAACATATTAACCTTTAATTTATAAATGGAACTCTATATGGAATGTAGCCAGTTTGATCTGCAAAAGGGGGGCTTTGAACCTTGCAGAGAATGACTGATATTCTCTGTCACCATTTCCTGAGTTGAGGTTCACCAGTTACTGACAGCCTGTGCAGCCCTTGCTGGAAACCTGATCTGGTCCACAGAGACATAACACCCTTTGGGTATTTTAAATTTAGTGCTCCTTGATGAGTCTGCATGCTATCCCTAAGAAATTATGGGGACTGACAAATGGATGCTGGCCCAAGAGTCTGGAAATCCAGAGCTGTGGGTTTATGTTGGCACTGAAGAGTATGCCAAGCCAACATTCAACTCCTTGGAGAGTCAAAATCTGAATTAATCTGAAGTTATGGTGAAAATCTGATACCTTTTTCTGCACAGTTCTTATTCCAGGAGAAGTAAAACAACAGAAATAAATACCTAACATTTTTAAACCCATGTATTTTACAACAATAAAATAGCATTCCCTTAACTTAAACCAGTTAAATATCTGCTTATCTTGTGAAACCACACAGAGACACACAGAGCATTCTCAGTGGGACCATACTTCTGTAATTAAGTTTTTGCTTATTTTATACTAATTGTTAATCATTTGCAGTTTGTTACAATGAAGTACAAATGACATATTTTTTACTTTTCAGAACATAATTTTAGATATTTGATGGCTACCCATGAGAGGGTCAGCAAAAGTGTCTAGAAATATGGAGGGATTTTACATATAAAGAAGTGCTGGATTTTGAAAGAGGCACACTGTTCTCAGGGAGGCACCTCACTTGGTCTGCAATTCCATTGGCACAAGTTGAAGTTGGAATATTTGTCTTAGGGATGAAGGTTTAGAATGGAAATCTCAGCCCCAATGCACTCAGGGACAAGATCTTTATGAAGTACAGTAACAAAAACTAGACTTCCTACTGGTTCACCATCTGGATATTATCTAATTATTCATTAGGAGGCAGAGGACATGAAGGAAGCTCAGTATCTGCAAGGTGTGGTCACCCTTCAAGAACATCTGACAACATTTCCAAACACATGATGTTAGCAGACAAGGGCACCTACTTGAGATTTACACCATATTTTCTTGGCTGCACAGAAAATAAACTGCAGAAAGCCACGAGTGTGTTTCTGTGCTCTGGTGGCTGAAAGATGACAGAAGAACATCTCTACTTGCTGCACCTCTAAGAGCAACTGGGAAGCTGTGCTCTGTATAATGTTATGTTACTAATGTAGTACTTGATTCAGTGAGAGAAATTCTTAAAAGATAATTTTGAGGCAGATGGGGGATCAATAGTTTCCTGTACAGTCTGTACTCTCTGTAGACCAAATAGTATTCATACATCTGAAGTTTAGCAGATGGTGTTTTTGCATTAATTTTCCAAACTACCAACTGTAGGATACTCTGTTTTCAGAAAACCAGTTGCCTTAAGGCTTGAATTTTTTAAAGTATTTCAAATGTTTTCATGTGTTGTAGGCACACCTTTTTCTCAGGTTCTCTCTCCCAAAGGTGCCGTTCTGATTTTGGATCTCGAAAAAACGAATTGGCAACAGGCTCAGACTTGCAGGTTCACACCATGTTTGTAACAAACCATGGAATATGACAGCAGCATCTCACTGGAGGGGGTTTTCTCCTCTCTGTCGGGACACAGAGCCATCCCCTCTGCCATTGCAGCACTTTGCTGCTTACACGGAAGGAAACCAAACTGGTGGGTGGAAAGTACAATAAAACCATTCAGCATTCTCACAAGATGCCAAGGACCATTTGCTTCTGTTTCAAATCAGTCCCCAAAGCCCACTCCACACTTGGAGCACCTGTTTTCATCTATCTGCATTTCTTTCCTAATTTAAATTATTTATGTAAACAAAAGGAAAAAAAAATGTTGAGGAATTATGAGAAGGCATAGTGCCTCTGAATATTTTAAAGAGACTGAATTCTTTTTGGCCAGCTGTTGCAAGCAACACTGTTGAAAATTTGACTAGAGGTCTACATATATCAGGGCATAAAAAGTTGCATAGGAGTCACCATGTCATGGATTTCGAGTTCCTAAAGAACCCCCCAAAACTGAGACGCCTTTGATCCACACCAAAGGGGGAGTAAAAGAAAACTTCAAAGACAAATGAAAATCCTGCTACTTTGCACCTGCTTTAGCTGCAGCCAGTGTATATTATTTATCATGCTCACCTCACTTCTGCATTGCTCTAAGCATGCTGAAGTCATTCAATTTAGCTTTCAGGTTTGGTCAGCCTGCCAGGAAGGAGTAATCTCGCCTTCACCTTCCCCAGCCCTCCTCTGAACGCAAATATAGTGTGACTGTTAATTTGTTGATTTATACAAGGTTTAATCCACTAGAGTCATAAAATATTAAAGGAATCTTTCTTCAGTAAATTTACAGCTAAATAAAATTGTAGCTCTCAAGGCTTGCTAGAAACAAGAGTGGCATTTTATTTCCTTGAAATCCATTTTCTGATTCAGTGAGGTGGACTGACATGGGCAGCCTGCTTATTTAAACCACAGCGTCTGCAGGATGCTGGGGTGGAGCCTTTCTGAGAAAGGAAATCTGTTTTCTTATTTCACAGAGTAATGCAGCTAATGCATTCATCTCATCTTTTATTGTTACTACTACATAAGTATAATGAAAGACTAGCTGTTTTGTCATACAATTGATGCAAATTAATTAAGAGAAAACCCTGTGTTAGTGCAAGATGGAAGCTTGCCTGACATTGGTTGAAAATACATCTCTAAGAACTCAGGAAAAACTTGAAATAAGTCCTCTCCCTCCTCCTCCCAATTAAAAACTAATGGAGTCAGTATCCGTGTCAAGCCCAAAGTGAAGACAATGATGGAAATACCCAAAAGAGTGGATAAAGGTGATTGAGTTTCCCAGAGTGCATCTTCAAATACTTTTTCTATCAGAGTATAATTTTGCAACCAGCAACAATCTGGGCAGCACATCATGAAGACCAAAAAAAAAAAACCAACCAAAAAAACCACCAAAATCCCCCAAAACAACAAAAAACCTCCACCCCCTTTATATTTCAGATTGGAGGGATGGCCTTTTCAGAAAAGACATAGGAAAAGGCACAGGAAAAATAATTTTGTTTTACAACCATAAATTTAATCTCATGTGTTACCCTGCCCATTTTTATTTCCGTGTTTTTAGGCTATTCCATTTTCCTTCCCTGGGTACATTACAGGAGGTCAAACAGAGCATTTCCATCTGTGAGCACCTAACACTGTAATTCCATTACACAGGGTTATACACAGCCCTCTTTAAAGGGAAAGAAAATAAATGTGGGGTTAGGTTTTCTTTTTTGACTAACAGAGGATGGGGAAGTGACTTTTGGATTTTCCCTTCCCAATAACAAGTTGAATCATAGGATGTCACTTGTGAACTCCAGAAAGTCCCCTATAAAAGTGCTTTACATATTTCTTGCAATTTTTCTACTGGAAAGCTGCTCAGGCACTTGTTGTGAGTTCTTTCAGGCAATAAAAATTCTGGGTAATAGGTATTTATGGAGATTCAGTCCCTTACTTAAATACTTAAAAATAAGATTAAAGAACAAGTCAAGTACCTATATTAGATTTTTTTGCAACAGACTATTCAAGAGTATCAGAAAAATATTAGAGAATTAATATTTAAATATGCAGTTTATCAATGGGAAAACTAACAGCTTCCATTTTTTAAGATATTTATTCAACAGCCCACTAAAAAAATATTATTTTCAATAAAATATGATAGTCATAGTAGGATAAAATCTTTTTGTAGCAAATATGTTTTAGTTTGAAATCAGAATTGATCATTAGCAAATTTTGGAAGCCCTTATTGACAAATTTAAAAAATAATTAAACATTTTAAATCTTTATGTGTGGTAGTGTGGCTTTGCTGACTTTCAGCCTTCAGGGCAGAACACCCAGTCCTTGCACAAAATCCTATATTTTCTATGCAGTTTTCAGAATCTGTCAGGTTCTGAATCCCCAAACTTTGCAGCAGTATTAGGGCAGATCTATTCAAAGCAAATCTGTGTTGCTCAAGATAATCTCTTTGATATAACAACACCACAGCAGAAAACAAAACAAAACAATAAAGGTCTTTTTTCTCTGTAGTTTTTTTTTTGAAAGGGGATTAAAAACTTACCATCTTTAGCTGCTCTTCTAATAGCAAGCCTGCATCAGAAGGAATAATCTCATCTCCCTTGCCTCTTCACCACAGGCACGAGAGTGTCTCCTTAAGGATACAGTGCTGTGGGTATAATCTGATTTACAGAGATCACCCCTAACTTTACTGTAGGCTTTCAGCCCTGGCTGCAGGTGCAGGCAAAGTGCATTTCCCCACTTGTGCAGGCACGGGAAGCCCCAGCAGTGCCCTGCTGAGCTCAGCCATCCACCTCCCAGCAGTGCCCTGCTGACCGCACGCTCGGCTGCACTGCTGGGGCACACGGACACTGCCCACAGCATGGGCCACCAGGGGTACTTCAGCAAGCTCTCACCTCTGAGGCAGGACTGGCATTGTCTAATGAAAATCCACCTCATTTCACACTCCATATTTAGTTTTAAAAGTTTTTATTTCGTCTCATTACTGACCTAAGAGATTATCCAGTCCCCACCCTGCCATGGGCAGGGGCACCATCCACTAGGTCAGGTTGCTCAGAGCCCCCTTCAATCTGGCCTTGAACACTTCCAGGGATGGGGGACATGCCCAGCTTCTCTGGGCAACCTATGCCAGTGTCTCATCATCCTTGCAGTAAATAATTTCTTCCTTATTATCTAATTGAATTCCTCTTGCAGTTTAAGGCCATTCCCCCTTGTCCTATCACTCCAAGTCCAAATCCATCTCCAGCTCTCTTGTGGCCTCTTTAGGTACTGAAAAGCTGCTAGAAGATCTCCTCAGAGCCTTCTCCAGGCTCACCAGATATCTGGAGTTCATACAAATGTTCACACTCAGCATTTAAAGCTCCTTGTTTCTTTCCATCATGAGATTTTTCTGTTCTCTTCCTGTAGTGTGATACTCCTGTAGACATTGCATGGGGAGCAGTGTATCAGCTGGTAAATCAGCTGCAGCGGTTCTTGGAACCGAGTTTCTCGCTGCATTTTCTTCTGGTTTATCTTTAAAAATCTACATTGTTTTAGCAGTCATGCTCCTGCAGGTCTTCGTGCAGGCAGCTCCACTGCCTTTCATACCCAGGCTCAGTTCCACCATTCATTTCCCTCTCAGACCTTGCCTCTTTCCAGAACAAATGTGCCTAGAATCTCCTTTATTTCATTCTCCTAAACCTGCACAGGAACTTGCCACAGTTTCTGCAAACCTCAGCATGACATTAGGGGTAACTTTGAATTCAGCTGTTGGCTAAACTCTGCCTTTTTGGGCCAGAAGCCCCGGGCCAGTGCCCTCTGCTTTGGCACTGATGAATCATTGCAGCCTGCTGGAGGTCCAAGCAACCCCGATTCCATCCCTACATGACCCCACACTCCTCCCAAACGTGAGTCCTTCACTCACGAGCCCTAAACTCATCTGCGGTTGCCGTGGTGCTGGTTGGCCGCTGCCTGCAGGGGATGGTGCCCGGTTCTGTCCGAGCCCGCAGCTCCACACGGCTCTGCCGCACGGCAAAGCACGGCCAGCGCTCATTTCCAGCACTGCTCAGCTGCTGAGGGTCCTGACACTCCTTAAAACTTTCAGGAATTCACCTGCCAATCGACGTGTCCTCTAAACACTGCTCCTGCTATCAGCGCTTTCATTGTGTTTTTCGTTCAAACGGTGATTTTTTTTTTTTCTCTTGGAGCCTTCCTCTCCTGCTGCTGGAGTCACAGCTTGGTCTGACACCATTTCCATCATGCTGCCCATCACATATTTACAAACAATATTGCAGCAAAGATTGTTGGAACATCCAGCATTTTGCTGTTCTGGAAACTGAATTTATCCACCAAGAGAAAAACTTGATTTATATATTGTAGGCTTTACACCTTCAGTTCTGTTTTGGCATTGCTTTCATACATTTAATATTCATTCCCTTCACTCTTATCCTGGCAGTTGTAGAGTTTATAAATCCTAATCTGTCTCTCTGAGATGGTAAGGTTGTATTGCACCTTGTGTGATTCTCTGTCTCTCTCAAGATTTGTACCATTTATTAACTATTTGCAAAAAACATGAGATTGGAGAAAAGCTTTAATGCAGGGCCACAGATTAATCATGGTTATCAAAGCTCCTTTTTAAAATGGATAGCAACAAAGCATATACACACAGACTGCACTTAAAATTGAAACTGCATTACAAAATTCCTTTTTCCATTTATATATAAACTATGTATCTAAACAGAAGTGTTGCTAATTTATTAAGTTTCTCAGCTAAATTCAGATATTAATTGGCCTTTAGAATATCTGCAAAGTAAAAATATGTTGATTAGAACATGTAAATTTATTATTTGCCTTTCCAGCTCTTAGTGTCAAGTGAAAATTTGGGGTTGGTTTTTGGGGAGAGTTTAGGTACCCCATTCACCATTCATACTTGATATTTTGTTGTTATTTTCTCTTACAGGCAACAAACAGGAAAGAACAAAAATATTTAAACAAATTCAGAATTTTCCTAGTAACAGGTTTTGGACATACTTGGGACTTTCAGTGTGAAACACCTCTGAGTGAATTAAGATTTACTGCCATGGAACTGGCTGTGAGGAAATAATCTGGGGCAAAATAATATATCTGTATCAGAAGGACCCCAGGTTCAACAACACCAGGGAAATAGTGATGATGGGAAAAAAGGCACTAAGCTAAAAATTGGAAAACTGTTTCGAAAGTTACTTCCTTTGCCTTCACAAACACAGTTAACCCAACAGCCCCATGCTCCCTCTTTGCTTTCTGACCAACAAGAGATGCCTTGGCAGCCTGCAGTGGGCCTTTTTTTTTATTTACATATCCCATATTTCTAATGGGTCCTTATTCAGCTTCGAGTTTTATTTGAGGGTGGAGAGGGCATTAATTGAAATCCAAATGCACAAATGTTATGCTTTGAAAGAACCAAGGCATGGTTCAATAAGGAAAGTTGAGGGCAGGCCTGCTCTTCTTAAGGTTAGAAAGCTGAGCACGGGGTGAATAAAGATGAGCAGAGAGGCACAGAGTGTGTGGCACTGCAGTGTCTCATCTTGGGAGCTCCAGCCAGGAGCTGCAGGATGCTGAAATGCCTTCCAAAGGGACCAGTGAGGTCTGGGGACACCTGAGGAGGATGGAGCACCCCAGCAGTGCCATGGATGGGCACAGCTGGCCCTGCCATGCTCAGGAAGGTCAGCAGCTCTGGGAATGAACCCCCCAAGCTGTGACAATGGTGACACTGGGTGTCTCCAGTGTAATGGCTCAGCCAGGGGAGGCTCTGGAGCCTGATCCTGCATCCCAGCAGACACAGTCTAGTCCTGGATTCATTTTGCATTTTCATGTTGGCTCAGCTGGACCAGGTTCTTTCTGCTCCCCTTCCAAGTGGGATTGTGGCTCTGGGAGCCTCAAGTCCATTTTCTATTTTCCTGTTTGCAGTCAGTGCTGCAAGTCTTCCCCCCTTGGAAGCAGCTTCTCTCACAAGATCCAGAAATACATGTGGGGTTTTGGTGTTTTTTCTTTAATTTTGTGCATCTAAGACATTTCTGTGGACTTGTGAGTTGTGTTCTTCAGCACAAAGAAAGCCCTTCTTGGTGAACTGTAAGAGCTTTTGTCTCCCAGCCCTGCTTCACCCACTACTGGTGCTGCTGCACCTTCAGAGATTAATTTTTCATCCTCTGCTTTCAGTATTTTTTCCCACAAGTTTTGAAAAGACATAACTATGGAAAGTTTCTAGATACTGCTCTGCCAGTTTAAAGGAGTATTTCATCTTTTTAGTGCCTGCCTTTCTTACCACCATGTGAAAATTATAGAATTTATATAGAAAATTATAAAAAAGACACCTCCCCCCACCCCTCAATAACCAACTGCGTTTCTCTGTGAAGAATATGTATGTGTACACACAGAAATACCTCTGTAAGTGATAAAATGAGTTGCACTCATAGTGTGTGAGGATGAAGTTTTCTAAACTAAATACTCTTTGACAGAAGAAGTCCTGCTTCAGAGAAATAAATGTAACAATAGCTGTTAGCACAAACCTGTCAGGATTTCCATGCAAATTAAGAAAGAGGAAGAGCAACCATTAGCATCCAAATGAGAGAAAACTGCCAGCCTTCATCATCTAGAGACAAACTTCTAAATTTGAATATTTTGCTAGGAAGTTTCCAAACAACAAATACATCCCTTTGTCAGTGTCCACCCTTGTTCATAATGTCCAGCTTCATGAATAAACATTCTGAAGCCATGAGATACCAATCACTCAGTGAGCAGAGTCCTGTGACTTTGCTGAGCTCCCACATTACAGTGAAATTCAGATGCAGTCTAACACTAGAGGACCTCAGTCTTCAGGAAAAAAAAAAAAAAAAAAGAACATATCTTCTCCCAAATTACAGAAAAGATAGGATATCTGCCTCATCAAACAGCACAGAGATCCTAGAGGCTGAGTTATTGCAGTTAATGAGGCAGTCTCAGAGCAAGTACCCTGACCTAAGAGGTCAGAAATTGAAAATGTGCCTGTAATTTGCAAAGTTTTTAATTTAATGTTTCAATTAAAACCCCTCCCTCGCATGTCTCTTGCAGATCAGGGCACTTTGATCCCCTCAGAGGACAAACACGTGGCACCTGTGTTGTACATGAGCAGGTCCCTCGTGTCGTACTGGCTGTGCCAGCCTGGACCTGGGAAAAACTCAACCGCAGACACAGCCTGGAAAAACCCAGTGACTGTCCTTGCCAGCCTTGACAAATGTCTGACTGAAAAGTCCCCTTGGGAGGCTGCTTCGCTTCTTCTCCCAGCCTTAATAGAGGTTATTAACAAAAAGTGGTTTTTGTGGCTTTTATCCCCAGATTTAACCCATTGCTTCCCTGGCAGCACTCGTTTTCCAAGGGTCAGGGACTGCTCCCCAATTCCAGTCATGAAGTCTCTGCCACAGAACAATCCTAAACAAGCAGACAGCATTTTGGGAATCAGTCTGTAATTAGGGCAGCTCGTTTTCTCGCTCTCCAAAGCTGCAGGAGAGTGAGGCCCCAGCGTGGCCATCCCCAGCACTCTGCCAAAGCTGCTCAGCTCCTCAGGGTGACAAATGTGAGCCCTCACCCACATGGGAGTCACAGCCATCCACCTGTGCCACTTGCAGAGCCAGGAGATCCAGCACACCTCCAAAACTGCTCCCACCCGTCGCAGCTCAATAATGCATCACCTAATTCTCTCATTTGTATCAAATGTACTGCTTCAGGATTTCCCCACATGTCCTGTCCTGCCTTTCTTTGGAGAAACAGTGAGTAACCATCTCCTACTCATCCTCTCCACGTTGTCCTGTGATTTTTAGAGATCCACTTCATTCTTTTTCTCTTTTCCAGCCAGAGGACCTTAACCTGTTCAGTCTGCCTTCCCAGGGAAGTGGTGCAGATTCTCCTGAAGCTGTCTGGTTTAATGGATTTCATGGAAATTTCCCTAAATTCAAAAAAATTCAGTGCTGTACTGAGCCCAAATATAATAAATGCCATATGCCCAAGAGGAAGTTTTGTTCATAGAAAACTATGAACTCTGGGAAGAAAAGGGAAAGAAGATTACAATGGATATTGCATTTCAACATATCAAAAATGTCTCTGGTTTCTTCTGCAATATCCCATCTTTATTGTGTGTCCCAACCACAGCACAGTAATTCTCAGTTCTTCTGCAGTTCAAATTAATATCTCCACAGGCCTTTTTTAATTAGCAAGAATATTTTTTTTTAAAACCTATTACATCTTACAAGGTTACAGTGAACTTAGCACTTGTGCAACTATCATCTCACCAAAATAATTCACCAGAAACTGTGCTTTAGCTAAAGACAGAATCTCATTTGCAATCCTGGTTTGGGACAGAGCATTTATATTTTAAACTACTTCTGATTAAAAGTTCTTGCTAGATTTAGATGACGAAAAAATCATACATTTTTAAAATTAATTTGGAGGGATGGAACAGCTAAGATTAAAATTCAGGGTTAGGCATATATCTATGACTGATTATAATTTACATCTCCAAATTGTTTTAATAAATATGTAATGCTAAAAGAGGGATACTGTTGCTGGGCATTTAATTTTTATATATATTGAATAAGATATTTAAATGATTTACTTAAATTTTTAGCAGCTCAGCTATATCTTGTTCACACATTCTTTCAAATCCCAATCTTTTATAAGAAAAACTAGGTCTAAAAATTTGGGAGACATCCACATAAAAATCAGGGACAGGAGGAGGTTTGAGGACAGCAAGTCTGATTTTAGGCATCTAATTGAAGTGACATGTCCCATCACCCCCTCCCCTGCCATCAGGGCAAGCTGAGGTCCCCATCACTGGGGAGGGCACGTACCCACCTTGGACAGATTTGCATGGATTAATAGAAATATAACACATCACTGACCCCATGAAACACTCAGAGACAAATAAATGAGAAACAAGCCTAAGGATGAAACTGAGCCCCTTGCTTCTTTTGGTGCCTCATTTTGTTAATTAATCTTTTGCTCTGCACTTGTGCCAGCTCTTCCTTCTCACAGGGAGCCTGGAGTGAGCACAACCTCAGAGCCAGATCCTGCAGGACCCTTGCCCCACTGCCACAGGAATTGCTGCACCTACAAAATTCTTTCAGAAGAGCATTGGGGGAGTTCATTTTACCTGGGAGCACCATTAGGAGGTTACGATGCCATGGACTTCGTTTGCTGGGGAGAGTGGATTAATTGACTTTGTTATCACTACTGAGGAGAAAAAATTACTTTCTCTGGGAGTATTTCCCCCAGGCACCAGCAAGTTATTTTACAATCTCTTAACTTGTTCATTTACTGGTGGGAACTTCATAATTTTCCCCTAATTTATATAGACCCATATATATTATATATAGATATATAAAATATATATATATATTAAGAAAAAAAAAATATTCTGGACCGTGACAGATATCTTGTCCAACGTCTTGCAGCCCATCAGGGTTAGGAACAGGAGCTTTAAGTCATGGAAAACTACAAATCTCATTTTCCCAGCAGAATATGCCTTTATTTCTAGCCTTGAAAGGCTATGAAATGATAGGCTATAAATTGCATGTTTTAATATCTATTTATAGGCACTTCTATGGTGCACACCTATGTATAAAAAAACTCTCTGATTTCTAAAGTTCCAAAATATATTACTGTCCTCTGCTTTCAAGGTCTTTTTTGAGAAAGTCACAGATTAAAGGAATCATGGTTTGCGAATGGCAGGGATCCACATGTCATGGAGAAATTATTGCCAAAGTGCCAAACTGCTGCCTCTGGATGCTACATTCAGTTACAGACATTATCCACACAAGCATCATTTTCAGATTAATTATCCCATTGATATCCAAGGAAGCATTTCCTGGCAGGCTGTGTCTCTGCATCTCCAGAAAACCATGTTTGCTCCAGCTTTGTACACACAGCAGTGACCCATGGTAGGAAGGGCTCCAGATACCTACCAAAACACTGAACAAACTTTCTTCCTGAAATCAATATTTGTGCTGTGTCTTAGGAGTTTCTCTTGGACTGGGGATCATGCAAGGCAGAGTGGAGCTGGAGAAGCAGAAATTGTGTGAGTACTGTCAGAGCTGTGAGGAGCAGGCAGTTCCTTCTGGCAGGATTTGCCTTCAAGCCTCTTCTTGCAAGCCTGGAGTCCTGCTGCCCATGAAGAGAGCATTTCCTGAGTCCCAAGGCTGGAACAGCAGGGATAAGGAATGTGGAGCCCACCAGAGATGGAGCATCAGCCCAGCTGGGTGGCACGTTCCCACCTCCACTCCCTGGGGCAGCCCCACCAGAAGCAGCCCAGCAGCAGAAACCTCTGCAGCCCCAGAGAGGGGACATTCAGGGGCCTTTGCAGGAAGGCTGAAAGCCATCAGAAATGAGGCTGGCTCTAACATCAGCTGATGAGAGCTGGGGACTGGGCTTGTCCCTCTCTGCCTCACCAGAGGAGCAGTTGCAGACCTGTGGTTGTGACCAAGCAAGGGGCAGTGGCTGTGCTTGGCAGGACCATGAACACAGGGCAGTGACAGAGGCAGAGGAGATATCAGAACTTCAAGTGACATCTTTTCCCCCCTTTTTCTTTATATTGACACAGGCCTGAGCAGAATGCTTAATGCTGGTACACACAGCTACCAAAGCATAAGATTTATGATTATTTTCATAACATAGGCCTTGTCAGGGATTTTTTATTTGATTTTGGTTGGATTATCTATTGCAATGCCAATAACATTTCACAGTTTTTTAGGATGCAAAGCAGTCAAGGCTGGTGGGAAGCAAGGACAGACCCACTCAAATACAATTTGTTAGCATCCTCGATTCTAGGAGCTGCTCTCCAGGGATAGCAAAGTTTGCAATGCTCTACAAAGGAATTTCTTAATATCTTTTTTTTCATAGACAACTACTTCCATTAATTATTCGAATAAGATTTAAGTGAGATGAAAGGCTGTGCTCTGCCTTTGATGTGAACACATAACTATCATTAACATTTTATTATTAATGGCAGCTAGGCACACACAGTGGGAAGAATAGATTCCCCTCTTATTTTAAGCTAAAGCTTTGCCTCTTTTCTCCACTGTTTCTTTCACCTCTAACAACTAACCCAAGGCTGGAACAGCTGGACAGATGCCTTAGTCATGGAGGCAGCCACAGCACACCCTTGCAGTGATGGGAAGCATTTGCCAGCCCCCAGCACAGAGGTGGCTGGGTGACTTCCACTGGAGTTTCAGCTCTTGGGTAACAACCTCATGAACTTACTGTGGGGATCACATTTTGCCAGGCTGACCCCTGCCCCACCATATACCCCTTGCTGGAAAGTTTAGGTATCAATTTGGCTGCTATTTTTGCATTCTAGAACCACAAAAACAACCCCACATTTTTTCTCCTGGAGACCTCTTTGTTAAAGTCAGGTACAAGCTGCACATCTGAACCCATTAGGAAGCATTTATCCCCTGTGAAGACCTCACCCACAGGAGGATACTGGACTATGAACACGACAGGGAAATTTTCTGTACGAAAAA
The DNA here is from genome assembly GCA_013400775.1 of Chaetops frenatus. Lineage (NCBI taxonomy): Eukaryota > Metazoa > Chordata > Aves > Passeriformes > Picathartidae > Chaetops > Chaetops frenatus. Next base: position 323,356 of record VZTR01020481.1, read on the forward strand.
GCAACTTCAGGAAAAAAATATTTAGTCTAGAAAAAGATACATTGCTATGGTATAACTATGGCAATGCAAGTATTTTACTACACTACTGCTGACAGACCTACAGTTGTGGACAGGCTTGGGATCTGAGACATGAACGAGGTTTTAGGGAAAAATTAAAGGGTATAAGCCCTGGAAAAATGATACTAACTGCAAAAGTAGAGCTGGCAACTCAGGAGTTTGGTCAAGCCTTAAGCATGATCCAGTTTCCTCCTAACAAAAGTTCATTTTCTCATTACATATCTATTCTCCTGGTTCAGATAAGGAGATTGTGCTTCTTTCACTGAAATACCATATGAGCAAATTAATGAAGCTACCAGAAACTTAACTTTTTCATTTCCAGACTATATCATTTTAACTGTCCTGATTTTATGGTGCATTAATGTTGTTGTTGGCATTTATATGGCATATTAATTACATTCACTCAGTTATTTTCTCTGCTAAACTTAAAAGGTCATATCCTTTGTGTATACTTTTCTATATGGAAATTTGATTTCTTTAGCACACCAAATAGAAGCTAAATCAACAAAATAATGTATTTTCTATGAAACGAGTAAATAGTATTCTGTGAAAGGACAGTTAATCTACAGGCTTGTTGTGAATGTGTGAGCAGTGGAATTAATGTTTTATTCTACTTCCTGCAGCAGAGGAGCCGTGCAGCTCCTGTACACCACACACATTCTGTCAGTGCCAAGAATGCTTATTCCTGGAAGAGAAAAAAATGAGGGAGTGTATAGAGCTTTCTATGTGCATAGTTTAATGCATAGTATAGAAATACTTTCCCCAAGAAGATGGCAGCATAGAAGACATCTGATATACTACAGGCTATTAAGTTGTCACTACGTCTACCCTGTATATCTTCCCTCGAGTACAATTCCTGGATGTTTACCTTTTTTTTTTAAAAAATGGTTATATTTTACCCCCAAAAAATTTCCTGCAAAAATGAAGATCAATGGAGTGAATGGAGAAGTGTAAATATCATCTAGTGGAAAAAGCAGTCAATGCATAAAAGTTTTTGACAACAGCTTGGGCAATACAATGATTTTGCTCAGAGATGAGGCCATTTCATCATGAAAAGTTTTTATACCAGGAAAATATTTATTGTGCTAGGGACCTGCTCTATGGTATTTCTCACAGATTTCCTTTGTCCCACAAGCTGACATGTAGGGCACTAGTATGAATTGCAATGATAATGTGCTTTTTGATTCTTAAATTTCAGAAGATGCACGATCAACAGTGCTCTGCTCCTGTGCTTAGGTTTATGTAGGGAGCTCTCAAGAGAGCAGAGAGGCCCTGGGCTCTGGGTACCAGGTCCTGGAGGAATGACCCCCTGAAATCCACAGCAATTGTGTCTGAGGGAGGCAGGATGGAAGCTGCTGGCAGCTCCTGTGGGGTGTCAGACCTGTGAGCACAAACACCCTGCCCAGGTGAGGGGATGGGTGTGTGCCCCACTCCTACAGCTACAGAAACTGCTCTTGTCTATGAGGGGGGCATTACATCTCAGCACAAAATGGACAGGGACATGAGAGAAATGCACAGGACAGCAGCAGCATGGCCAGGGGACAGCGTGCAGAGCTGGGATGGGACAGTGCCAGCACCTCCTGCAGGGCCAGGCTGCCTCTGCCTCCCTGCCCTTCAAATGGACACTGACCTTCTCAGCCCCTCCAGATCTGGGAACTGCCCCACCACAAATGAACAATATTTCACCTTAAACTCGTTACCTCACAGTATAAGAACAGAACTGATGCTCTAGTGGAGGCTGAGCCTAAGAGCTGAGTAAGTTACTCAGAGACCTGACCCACCAACTACAACAAGACTTTGCACTATTTAAGTGTCTGACTTGAGACACCTGAAACACATTTCTTCTGGCTTTTCAGTGGCTGAATTTCCACCAGCCTTAAAATCTGACTCCAGCAGCTGGGGCTTTGCAAAAGGCGCTGTGCAGCTGCCACTCAGAGCCAGTGCTGCTCTAGTGCATTTGTGCACTGCTCAGTGCAGCTGCTGGGCCTCACTGGGACGTGTTCAGTGCCAAAGCCACAAAGAGAGGTGCCCCAGAGCTGTTTGCTGGGTGGCCATTTCCCACCATACACTACTCTTCAGACAGCTGCAGTGCCCAGCACTCTCACATTGCGAGGGGAAGGGACACATGGAAGGGTGTCTAAGGCTGGTGAGTTAAGTCTTTTAGTTTTAGCATTTTTGTTTTGGGTTGTTTGTTTGTTTGTTTGTTTGTTATTGGGTTTTTTTGGGGGGTTTTTTTTGGTTGGTTGGTTGGTTTTATTTTTGGGAGGACCCATATTCCTGTCAAGATAGTACCCATCCTGCAAGGCAGAAAATTGCACATTTTCACCCCAAAGATGGGGAAGTCAGGAGGGAAAGATTAATACCACAAACTTAGGTTTCCTCAGGTCATATCTGTTTTCCTTATTATGACAGGCTGAGTGATTCTTTTGTCTATTTCTGATAAAATAGAGATTTAAGGCCACAACTAAACCCCAAATATTAATTAGAAAAGCAAATAGAAAATAATGACATATATCCTAAAACCTAGACAAGCACACTGAGCTCCAGCATTCCTTCAGCATCTTGGGCATTTTAAATATATATCCTTCAGAGAGGGTGGTTCCATACTATCACAACAAATATCTTGAAGGGCAGGGAACTGCCAGAAGTGGCAACAGCAATATATGAAATTGCTTCTCAATTCTTCATATCTCCAGCATGCCAGCAACTGTAAATCTAGCAATGTAAAAGCAGCCTGAACCCGCTGGGCTCCAGTTGTGCTTATTGTAGTGTGGAATGGCCAGGAACTAGAAGTGAATATATAACCCAGTGACCATGCTTGTGCCAGGCTCCTCTACTTCAACTAACTGGGGCTCTCAGAAAAAATTGAGGAAACCATGATTGGCTGTAATGGATCCATTTGCTCCTTTTCATTCATTTTGCAATAGGAATTTATGTGTTGTTGTGAGGCCAGCTGTTCCTCCACTGTGCAGGGATGGGGGGGAGAGGTCTAAAGCCTTTTGTTGCTGGGAATGGGGTGTGTGATGGGAATTTTTGGGAGGCAGGACTCCCTCTGGGGAATTGCATTTCGTGCTCCTTGGGTTGATGCTGTTTTTACCCCACATTTTGGCCATGGGGCTGTCACACCCATTGGCTGCATGCAAGCAGCCATCAGAAGCATCTCCCATTCTTATCCAATTCATCCAGTCCTCATGCATCCTCCAAGGATGCTCCAGAGGATTATTACATTATTCCTTCCAGCTGAGGAAGAGCAGAAGCAGATGGCAGAAGATGACAGGGAGGGAACAGCTTTCTCCTGGCTGCTAAAACCAGGCTGTGACATTTAGGGGAGATGGAAGAGAGGAAGGGGGTCAGCTCCCACAGCCCACAGTGCTCTGTCCGTCCTCTGGGTGCAGCCCATGGCTCAGGAGCTGTGATCTGCACTGGGGATGAGCCCTCTGGCCTGGCTGCAGCAGGAGTAGCTGGGCTCTGAATGCACAGGGACTAACTAGGTCAGCAAGGCACATGCTCGTGCTCACACACGTTTAGGGATGGGCTGGAGCCCTGCTGCATGCAATGAGACTTGAGCACAAGAGCTCCAAGCTGCAGCAGCAAAGAAAGGCAGGCTCAGGTTCTTGCCCAGGCCCCCACTCTGCCCCCAGGCAGCTCTGTCCAGAGCCATCACACACAGCAGTCCCTGCTCTGAGCCCAGCCAGCCAACCCCACATCACAGCCTCCCAGGATTTCAACCTCCTCAAAGAAATAAAGAAGAGATGATGAAATTAGAAAGGACATTTCTCTTTGCACTTCTGGTGGCTTATCAACGTTAGAAACTTAAAATAAATTAATAACACTAAACTAGTACTACCATGGAAAAGTTAATTCAATCTTTATTTAAAAAAAATAATTCCTTTTATGCTGTTGGTGTCACTGTGATATGAACAGTGCTGAAGCATAAATCCTTCCCTCCATGAAGCCAGCATAATTGCATGCTGTGTGCTAGCTATTCTATCTACATGGGAAATGCATCCTTAAAACATTTCAGCTTAAGCCTTGTCAGTACTAATCCTAATGCCTGATGCTGAGATGTGTATTTTATTACTGTGTATAAATGAAAATGGAAAACCTTCATGGAGGATTACAGGGAGCAGTAATGACCTCCACAGCACTACAGCATGAAGATGTTCCCAGGCACCAAATGGGATTCTGGGATAAAAGTGATATGTGTCTATATAACCTTGGCACACACTCCTGGTACACATGTACCTGCCAGCTGTGGGATTGTAAACATATGTCCTTTCTAGTGAACTGAATTTTCATTTATGAGGAGGCTAAAAGCAAGGAGCAAACGGGAGGTAGATTTCAGCTGAGGCAGCTCATGGGCTCCAGCTTTCCCCCCAGCCAGGGAAAAGACTGCTGTTGTTCCATGCATGCCATGTGAGAGTGTGGATTGAGGGATGGCAGAGAAAACAAGAAGAAATGGCAGGAGAATGAAAAAACCAGAGGAGAATGAAGCTAGAGTGGTAGGAGTGAGAAGGGTGAAAGGAAGGAGAGAGAGGAGGATGAAGGAGGAGAGGGAGCAGGAGAATGCAGGGAGGGGGGATGCAGCTCCCTGCTTTCGTGTCCCACCCCTCCAACAGGACAGTCCCTCTGTGCATTTTAGGGATGCTTTGGAGAGGAGCTGTGCCTAATCCAGCCTGTGCTGGGTTACTCCAGCCCAGTGATGGCTGTGCCTGGGATTACTCCAAAAGAAGAGGAGGAAACACATGGGGGAAATGAAGACAGGGAAGCATGGAAAGAGGTAAAGTTTCTGTCATCTGTGCTCCCTAAAAACAGCCCTCACTGCCTTTTCAAACTGCAGTGAAATGGAAGTGAGATGCTTTGAAACCTCATTTTATTTGGCCCAGTTTTACTCTAATCTACCCTGGGGCCAGAAACACAGCTTTTCAATCTGCCAGAAAGTTGTTCTGCTGACCCTGAAATGTCAAACTGTTATAGGGGGCTGAATCCAAAATTGATTACTTCAGAGATCAGACAATAGCCAGTTTTAGAGTGGTATTTTTTTAAAAAGTCCTTCCTATGAACTTTAAAAAAAAAAAAAAAAAAAGGGAGAAATAGCCACTTTTGAAATAAGAGCAAGCAACCACCAGCTTTGTGAGACAGCAGCAGTGGTTCTTTGCAGAGGTGGGGAGGAAGCACAGACCAACCCAATGTCTGCTGCCACAGGGCAGGAGGGGGATCCCAGGGATACAGCACACAGGGCACGAGTTTAACCCAGCCCTGGGACACCAACACTGCTCAGGGGGGAATGGATGCCTTGGCTGACCTGCCAGCCTGTTCCCATCATGAGCTCACCCCTTGCAGACCTGCAGAGAGATGTGTGCCCTTTCCCTGCAGCCCACAGCAATTCCCAGCACTTTGGGATCCATCCTGCAGATCCACTGCTGCAGCAGCCACTGCTGAGCTCATGGGGAAAGCCCCATCCCTCTGCCAAAGCCCCTCATCCCAGCTCCCCTTGAGAAACGAGAAATGCCCTCAGGAAGTGTTTTGATTCCTGTCTGCAGCTATTAGCCCATCACAAACACCGTAATCTCCCTGTTTATATTGGAGTAAACAAGTGCTCTTGCTAAATCTCAGCAATTATAAGTGCTTCATCCTTTTCTTTAGCCAGCCAGCAATAGAAATACATTTAATTAGTTAACACCCCCTGCCAATTACAACATCTGAGGAAAGTATTGCTGAGATCGTTGGTCCTAATTATTTTAATATTCAGGAGAACCACTTTAACATAACAAGATAATTACTCATGGATAAGGGTTTATGAGAGCTGCAATCCTTTTCTTTATTTTCTACAATGCAAGTCTGGGCCTAGTTAAATTTCTGGACACATTTTCAATTTAAGATTAAAAATTGCAATTTGTGAGAAATCATCAAAGCGCCACATGCTGGAAGAAAAATAACTATATGCAATCTCTGTTAACACTATAATAAAATAAATACACCGTGTATTACATGCAATTAATAGTGCAATCTAAGAGAATTGGTTTGTTTCTATTTAAAAAGATCTCTTCACATGTACTGAATTGATCAGCCACTCAGTTAGGAGAAAACCCCTGGCTGTTCCTCATTTTAGACAAAATGTGAGTTGCCCTTTCCTAGTCCAGCCTGCATCCTTTTGTAGCTATGTGAACCCCCCTTGCCTGTTCACAGTCCATGGGAAAGCTGAGCTCTACTGCACATCTGAGAAACCCTTGGCTCACATTTCTGTTGTTTGCAGTGTGACCATCAATGGAGGAATTTTTCAGTTGAGAAAACGTTGGTCTTGGTACCTGTTATATTTTAACATTATATCCTACCCAAAGAGATATCCCACAGGGGTTTTTCACATGCCAAATACCAGAAATATATGCATGTATTCATCAAGAAAGAGTTTGGCCAGGGCTGTTGAACAATATACTGTGTGCTGCTCCTTTCATGCACATTCAGAAAAAAGCCTTTCTTCTACATCCCTAAAGACAGCTTCAGTACATAGCCAGTGAAAGATTTCAGCATTTCTGGTCCTGTATTTGTACTCATGCAAGTACAGCCTGTTCACACTGGAAGCCCATTTTCAAAGGAAATTTTCCTTTAAGAAAGTAATTTGCCCATAACTCCCATATTATGTATTTGCTTGGTCCCTTTACAATGCACTGGTGGGGAGAATGGGAAGATGAGAGATGAGCACCACCATTAAATGTCTCCATTTGCTCTGTGCATAAAGAAAGCACCTGATGGCACAGCTCTTGCTCATGAGGACAGACTGTACTGGCTCTTGGCTTGTGCCTACCCAATCATTTAAGAATACAGTCAATAGATGAATAGCCAGGCACCAACTAAAATTACAAGCTGATCATGAGTTCTGCTCCTTTCACTACTGCCACCACCAAACTTTAGAGCCAACCTTAGGTAAAAGAAGTTGGCTGCTAATTAGGTGTTTAAATATTGAGAAATATTTTAGAATTTGACAAAAAGAAAAATAAATGCCAGCACTACCCACTAATTTTACTCTATAATAAAAGTAATTTTAATTTATTTACTAGAATATTTGCCAATTTTACAGCCAACTACCAGAGCACACACAGAAAAAAAACCCTGTCCAAGTAAATATATAGTAACAGAGAGGGAAAAAAAATCCACTTGATTTAGTGAAGGAAACTTCGCCTTTAGCCCAACAAGTGTGCTTTAATTCAGTTGTAAGGATTATACAAACAATGCATATCTAAACAGTGGTGATAAATTAGTGGAATTAATCCAAATAATAGGCAAATGTTAGGAGCAACATATGTAGAATGACTGCAAAGTTAGATTAATTTAAAATAAAACCCTGGAGTTATGTAAGCAATTACAAAAATTGCATTTAGCAGTTAAAGAGCAATTAAAACAAAACAAGAAAAAAGCCCTAACCCCAGACATTATGTGCTGGGGACAGGACAGGGCTCATAGAAAACTTGGAGATGAGCTGGAAAAGCAATTGAACAGAAAGTTTGTCTGGTTTTATGCTGTTATGGAATCAACGCGCCCGGATATGGCCTCATAATACACAGATGAAAGGCTCATTTCTCCCCAGATGGGGCTCAGTAATCAGATATAGAAACAGCTATTTTTAATGAAGACCTGCAAAATCATAAAGGCTTAGATGTTGCTGGCTGGAATAAAGCAATGGGAGGCAGACAAGGCAATTCACTAATCTGCCTGGTGGCACAAAACCAAGCCTGATCAACACATTTTTCATAGCAAATCACATTCCTTCAGTAAGGCTGGCCCAGAAAGGCAGCCATGCCAAGCCAGAGGGGAGCCTGCTGCCAACTGGCACACACGTCCCTCAGGTGGGAGAGCCCAACTGCATTACACAGCCTTGTACATTAAAAGACAGAAAATACCTGCTGTAGTTTTCAGTCCATCATCCTGACAAAATGCTCCCATCAGTACAACTTTTTTTTTTTTCCTTCTCCCATGTATCCATCCCAGTCTATTTAAAATCTTTCCAACTGGGGGTATTCATTGAGTATGTAGGCAGCCATCCCAGTAACTGCAGCAAAAGTGAACATCTCTGACTTAACCCATTATTTTCCATGTACACATTTCATATCCTTTGAATCCAACATGCAAATATGCAAAGCTGCCACTGCTTTTTAAAATTGAGTAATATCTCCTAAATATTTTGAAAAACGATGGCAGAGAAGACTGACTTCTCTTTGCAGCACTCTAGAATGCCAACCACACCAAAGAAACAAGCATAAAATTCCTAATGAAAATCTTAGTGGAATAAACAGTCTCAAAAAAATCAAATAAATAATTTCAAATGTGAAAAAATTTGCTGCTTAAACAGCTGCTTAAATTACTGTCTAAACCAAGTTGAAGTTTTACATGAAAGGACCTGCAGGTTCTCTGGGGCACTTACAGACACACCTGAGATCTGCCAGTGTCCCCCAGCTGCTGTAAAAACACTTTGATAACAACTCTGCAATAAAGAAGTGCTGGCAGATTTCTGGCAAAACAAAGTCAGGCTGGCCCTGCCAGGACAGAAATGAAAGCAAGAGATTGTGGCAAGGCAAAGATGGAAGTAGAACTCTTAATCTGTGGGAAAAAAACCCCCAAAATATAGAGGAAAAAAAAAGAGAAAAAAGCACGCCCCCAAAATCAAAGGCAAACAAACAAAAACCAAACCCCAAAGCAAAAAGAGCTTCACATAATTCTTAGCAATGAAAGTATATTCTGTGGGTTTTATTTCCTGACAAGACAATCTGGCATTTGCAGACAAATAATACCACACAGTCATGGGCAGCCATTCAGCTCATGCTACCGAGTTTCCAGCCCACCACAAAGCAAAAAAGCAAACATAAACCCCACAGTAGTTCCACAAAACCCTTTTTGGTTCTTTCTGAATCCTGCCTAAGTTATGTATCTCATGCCCACAACAACCTAAGCCCATCTCTCCCAACAGAAAGTTTGCTCAGGAGTGGAAAATTGGAGGTGGAGCGGGGGGATCCATTACATCCTCATTTCAGCAGTGCCATGACTGTAATATTCCCATAATAAAGAAATTAAGAAACACAACTAAGTTTCATAGAAATGTTAAACACTATTAGCAAGAAGTCAATGTATGGACTTCTCAGCCAAAGTGACCTCAGATCCACTAAAAACAAAACTCATGTCTATGAGAGCTACAGACCATTACAACACGTCCATTAGCAAGGGCCAGTGAACTGTGCTCAGGGAGCTGTCGAGCTTGCAATGAGCAAAACTCAATATTTGTCTATAACCTCATTTGAGTTCAGAGTTCTCCTGACCCATCCGGGTAAAAGTTTGGCTTTTGGAGACCCTGCTCAGGCTTTTTCTGCTTCAAATTGCTACCTCCCTACTAATACTGGATTCCAGAAATAAAAGATAAAAACCCACATACAAAAACATTGTTTTGATGGTGGCCTCTCTTAACTGTTGGCAAGAAGTACTGTTTTAACACCTGCTGCTGCTTCCTTGTCAAGCATCTATGAATAAGGCTGAGGATGCATGAAGGAGGAGAAATCACAGAAATCATGCTACTTACAGCTTTGTCCTGAAATGATATTTACCTTTCAACTCTCGGTAAAACAAATAAAATAAAAAGGAGGTCATTTCAGTCCTAGAATACTGATGATTAAATGAAACTAGCATTTACTGTGAAATAAATGTTGGAGTAGCAGAAGCAGGGAGGGAGTGCTGTCAGCCAGGGACCCCAGCAAACTGAGCTGAAGCCGAAGAACTGTGTTGTGGCTGATCTCACTTTGCTGCCTGGAAATGCCAGCAGGGCTACCCTGGCAGAGCCCCCAGCTCCCTCTCCCTTTTATCTTGTACACACCCTCAAGCTGGGAGGCCGAGGAGAAACACCAGCCCTGCAGACATGGATCTGAAGTGAGAAACTGAGAGGCACCCAACTTGATTTATTATAAGAGCAGTGTTTAATCTAAAGAAAACTCCTTGCAAATGCCCAGATCCTGGTGAGAAGCTTCCTTACTGGTTCTCTTAAGTCTCCAAGATTTTGATCTCTGCTTCCCAAGGTGGGCTGTGGCTCAGCTTTATGCATATCAAAACTGCCAGGCACTGAAACTGCTGTTTTGGGTCATCACAGGATGGAGCCCTCACTCTAAGTCTATTGCCAGGTTTTCCAGGCCACCAGCAAGCAGTTATCCAAAGCCATCAAAAGCCACAGATGTTTACTAAACACCTTTCTTGGTGCATCAGTGGTGCTGGTTTATTTTGGTTTGGGTTTTGTTTTTACTGTAGTGAAATGAAATGCAAGAGCAATGAAAGCCTTCCTCAATGCAAATTGGAGGACAAACATGTTTGTTCCTTGCAAACCCAAACAAGTTGGGCTGACTAAAACATTCTATTTTAGAAATGGTTAAAACCTAAATGACTGAAAAAACTCCTAAGAGAGTCATAAATTGCAATTTGCTAGCTCATAACACAGAGTCTGGGAAGAACCAAGAACCAGCCAAGCCCATGACCTGATAAAATAGAGTCCTCAGGCCCAGGAAATTCTTCTGTGTCAATGACAGCAAAAGAGAGGCGCCAACAGCCCAAGAGTAGGAGTTCTGCCACTTAGGTGAAGAGGAAAGAGAGGCTTCTGCTTTGTTACATGTACTCAATAGAGAATTTGTAATTCAAGAGCCCAGCCTAATGCTAACCAAGCTTAATGTATCTTCACACTGGTTTTAATAGGAATGGGATTGGACTTCAAGCAGCCTGTGTGAGCACACGTGTACTGAGCAGGAGCTGGTGGTCTGCATTCCCACCATCAGGCACCAAACACCCCATATGCTGTCTCCACCAAAAGTGTTGAGCACCTTCAGAGTTCAACATTAACTCCTGATACAGCCATAAATGAGTTCCCAGAAATAATCTGCTCTTCTTTCTTTTTAATTTTTTTTTCTTTCTTTAATCTTGCTCTAATTATTAAGGAGCAAAACACTGATGAACAACACTGATTGCATATTCTAAAAAAAAAAAAAATACCACCCTCCAGCTGCTCTGCTGGTGAATCCCCTTCTTGCTGCTTGTTGGGATTTACTTTCAGCCCTTTGCATCTGAAACTAATTACTGCAACACCATCCTCAATATTAATTCCCTTCTCCTCTCTGGAATCGGAAGCAATATGGTGCATTCAAAGATAATTTTTCATCTCTCTTCTGAAAGGAAAGATCTCAGCTGTTCAATGAAGATAATGGTAAATGAGTCACCAATTTTAGAAGGTGAAACTTTCTGACATCCCTTTATCAGAAACCATTGTCTGAAATTTCAGCTGGTGATTTAGGAAACTTTTTTTATATGAATGTCACCAAGACCTAGTGAAATCTGTCAGCTTTCTGTGTGGTCCTAAAGACAAATTGCAGCAATATCTTGTCAACCAGCTCTGTTAAACTTACTTCACTGTGCATTCTCCTCTCACCTGTTTCACTGTTAGCTTTTCTCTCAGAAAACATTTTGACCAACACTCTTTAGCAATACTTGCTGGAATTTTCATATTTTTCTTCATTTTTAAGTAAGTCTCTTTGTTTTCAGTAAGAAGAAGCACTTACTAAGTGACCAGAGTCTTCAGGAAGTTGCAGTTATGGTGCTGCAGTGTTAAATAGAAAGATTTCACAATCAGGTCCAATATATCCATGAGATGCCCTGTCAGAATTGGTTTAAAGAAGTAAAAACATCCCTTACCCCTTTCCAGAGCTTATTTCTGTCTCCCATCACCTCATCATCCCCATTCCTGTATCTGTCTGGTCTTGGCAGTTTGGTGCAGCTTCACCTCTGCTGCACCTCAATGTCTCCCTGCTAAAGGTCCTCAACTCACAATTCAGCAAACAGTGAATGTGCTGCTGCCCAGCTGCTCCCCTGGGCCAGGCACCCGAGGAGTGGCTTTGGAAGAGGCACAGCCTTTAGTCCAAGAGATACTGCTATAGAAAACATGTACTTGTACATTTTCTGCTATTCAGTGGGATGCTGAAAATAAAAGGAAATGAAAAATCAGTAACTCATTCAATTCAACGAGCAGATGCAACTTGTGCCTTTCCACATAGACTTCCCTATGCTAAATATTAATCATAACAATTAGACTTTCTAGAAGATGACATTATGCTTTCCCAAACTGATGCAGAACACTGACTCACTCAAGTTCTCTGATGCCTGAACTATTGCATTGCTATGCATAACATTAGAAGAATTAAACAATTCCAAGCTATACTGTTATGACCAAAATGACACAACTGAAGCAGTGTTCAGTTTCTGTGTGCACTCTCTGAATACAATCTGAGCCTTTGTTCACAGCATTTACACCCTGACAATACACTATAAAGAAAGTTAGAAAAGCAGCAACAAGATAAAACCAAACCCAGCTGAGGACCAGACCTCCCAAGTCATTTAGTGAAGATGAGAATGAAAAGATACAGCTCTTCAATTAAACTCTCATCCAAGTACTCTCAAGACCTACTTAGTCTGTATTTTTTAATCTGTTAAAATGAAGAACTGTTTGACCCCTGGCTTTTTTCATCATATGGACTGAGAGCTTATATTTGGCACTTGCCATTTGAAATAATGCTGCCAAGTTTTCACTGGATAAAACTGAAAAAAACAATGGAATGGAAGAAACTTTCATGCAAGTCCTGAAATATAGGCTGTTTGTGTAGAGTTTGTTCTGGCTTGCTCCTGAACTGAAGCTTGGGTCAAACACACATCCTCTGTCCAGGCTTATTTAGATTGGATGTTAGGAAAAACTTTTCCACTGAGAGCGTTGTCAAGCACTGAACAGGCTGCTCAGGGAAGCGGCTGAGTCCCCATCCCTGGAGATCCATAAAAGATGTGTAGAGGTGGCACTCAGTGACTTAGTTGAGTGGTGGCTTGGCAATGCTGGGTTCATAGTTGGATTCCATGATCTTAGAAATCTTTTTAACCTAAATAATTCTTTGATTCTGTGATTTTGTGTCAGTGCTGCCATGTTCAATCCCTTGCATGGACAAGCCCTTATGAACGCCATGCACAGAGATGGCAAACAGCTCTATTTCTCCAAAGGCAACACCCCACTCTTTTTCTTGCCCCCTTCCCTGTGTTTGTGGGCTGTCAGATGAGTCACTGGCTCTTTGGGATGACTCCTTTTCATTAGGGGCTGTTAATTCCCCCTGTGAAGCCCACTTGTGTTTTGAGCAGAGTTTTCCTGCCCATGCTTTGGAAGGGGAGGGCTGCAGAGCTGACAGCCCAGCTGAGAAAAAGCTCTGAGTGTGAGGATTAGAAGAAATTTTCAACCTTGTGTTTGTAGTATTTTGTACTCCGTTGTTCCCAGAGATAATTCTTTCACTTTTACTTGCAAGATCTTTGTATTCTTCACTACAATCAAGGAGAGGAAATCTGACTGTAAACCTTTCTGCTCTATATTATCATTTCATGTTGGTTTGGTGTGTTAATCAATGTCTCAGTAATGGCTGCAAAGAGAACTCATTCAATCCTCAAATGAAGAGAAATCTGAGCTTTCTAACACTGGCACATTTTCTAGTGGATAAGCTTTTTCACAGAGTAATTATTTCATTTTCCAGAAAGATTACTGATTACATCACATTGGGAAAAACTAAGAGAGGGGCCCTTTATCTTCCCCATGTTTCTGCAATTCTTGTACAAACTTATACTTGTTACCAGGAAAAATGACAAATTTGCCATCTGATCAAAATGTTAACAAGGTAAGTGTCAGTGAGATGGATCACTGACTGTCACTGCAAGCCAGAACATGAGGATACATTGATATTTCTCAATATATTCACTGCTTCCCCAATGTTCGCTAACAACATTTCTACTGCAAGTGTAATAAATCACACAGAAATAACAAGCTGCATAGGATCTCTAGGATATGATAGATTTGTCGTAATAGCAGCATCTGCAAGGTAGAAAACAATTGGTAATGATCTATAGAAAGACCTAATCAACTGCCATTTGCTATAATGTGGCAGACGAAGCAAAGATATGAAATCCATAACACTTCTTCAGCCACTGCCCTCCCCATACACACACACACACATCAAGTGGGGAATAGTAAAAAGAAATAATGAGCTTTGGGGTGGCAAAAATAGAAAAGAAAGTTAATAGCATGCCCTGGATGCAATCATTAAATTATACACTGCTGAACAAGGCAAGGGATAATCACAGAAGCTGCACAGTCCTGTGACAGCAGTAAAGGCTTTTAGCAAGCCTGCGCCTCCTCCTTTGCTTTATTTCTTTTACATATATTTCATTATTTTAAAAAGTACTTTATGTCAAAGTGGGGCTGGATAAGCAAAGGAAGAGCACATTCTAAGTTCACAAGGGGTCTCAGAGGACTGAAGTTTGTGTGTGCCAAGGCTCTCTAGGTATTTTCTGCAGCACAGGAGACCAAAATCCAATGTCTGTTTTGCACTGGGCTGTACCAGGTCCCAAAGTGGCTGCAGTGTTCCCTTTAGTATTCCCTTGTCTGCTCCCATGTGGGAGGGAAACACCAAACTTCCAGAACACACATGCAAGATGTGCAGCTTCTGTTTCCCGAAACACAGAAGTCTAAGAGAACTGCCTTCCTGGGAGCTCTAGTGCTGCGTGAAGTCATGAATTTTAGATACTGAAATATCCTCCCTGCATCACATCCTCCATTGCCACCTGCCTACAATAACTTTCAGGTGAAGAACTAACACTCACCTAGAAACCCAGAAGCTTCTAAGGTTACATTGACTGTTCTGTGGAGACTTTTCTTGCTAGCCACACCAGGAAAGGCTCTCTGGAGAACAAGGCAGTGTAGTGCATGCAAGGGGAATACTGGATCTAAAATTTCAAAAGGAAAATTCAATCCATTTTTGTAAGGTTCAAATAATGTTATGTCTTTTTTCGTTTGTTTGTTTTGTTTTGTTGTTTTTTGGGGTTTTTTATTCCCTAGAAAGGTTGGTAGAAGAATAGTGGCTGCCTTGTGGTACTTTGCTTAAAAATCACATTTTGCTAAGTGAATGCATTTCTGAGAACACAGGAATTGCTGTGCTGCCTCAGCACAGCAGTGCTCTGCCCCAGCATCCTGCCTGGCAGCTGCTGCAGGAGAATGTGCAGGAAACCTCCTAGTGGGCAATTATGGGAAAACCTGTTCAGATCCAAAATTTTCTTCCAGCCCCTCTATCAGTCATTAAAATTGGCACATCTTGAAACGTGGAGGTTTTTCTCTTTGAAAGCATTTGTTTCAATTCGTTCCCAATGTTTGGAACTTAGTATTTTTCCATATCAGAGAGCTTTCTAAAAGCTGCATTTTCAAAAGTCCTTATCTTCCAGCCTGGCACCAAGCAAAGCTGAACAGATTTTGGAAAGGACTCAGCTCCTTGGTGAATGGGAACTGCTGAGTCCTTTTCCAAATCTGTCCTTAAAGGGTCACAACAGGAGCTGCTCTGTGTAGAGCAGTTTGAAAATCCATCCTCAGTGAGAGGTGCTAAGCCTTCAGGAAGCTGGTGCTCAACACTTTTGATAATCTGGCCCCAAGTTAAATATCAGGGGCCAAATTAAGTGATTTAGAGGCAGAAATACCCTACTGACAGCAGTGCAAATTTCCACTTGCCAATGAATGACTCAATAGGATTCTGGAATAATAGAGCCATGAAAAGTGGATAATGCAACAAATAAACATCAAAGGGTAAGACTTTCCTTTTCAATCATGTCTGCTTGCACTCTACATAAAAGGACTGAAATATTCTGACTTGAAAGAAGGAGAAGGAATCATTAACTCCACAACCATGCACTTCCTTCTGAGATGAACACACAGCATTTCTTAGGAACAATGATTTCTTAGTATTCATATGATATACTTGGTAATGATGATACATGTCTTACATGATATATAAGACACCAGTGGTACTTGAACTAATCTCCTGGACTAGTCCCCTCTTCCTATCATAGAATGATTTGGGTTGAAAGGGGCCTTAAAAATCATCTAGTCCAACTCCTCTGTCATGGGCAGGGGCACCTTCCACTAGATGAGGTTGTTCCAAGCCTCATCCAATGTGGCTTTGGACAATTCCAGGGATGGAGACATGCACCAAAGAGAGAACACCCTTGCATTTCCCCAGTTCTTTTCCACTCTGGAAGTGAAGCTTTGCCAGCAAAGCTATTTTGTTTAGGAACAAATGACTCCCCTCTCTATCCCTTAGATATTTTCAACATTCAGCCACTTCCATCCATGATTTTGATCAAAAGTGAAGTTTGCACACAACTATTCTATGAGTGCTTGGGGCATTTTTGACAAAGAATGGTACTGAAATGAAGTTGGCCACTGCAAATCTTGAACCTCAAGCAACTTCCCCACACTCCCATGGCAATTTTGGCCATCCTTACTAGCATGATGAAGACTTCTGGCCTTCGCTTCTGATGGAATACCTTGTTAATGAAGGTTTCCTGCATGTGTAGAGGAAAAGGCTTGAGCATGCAGCTAAGAAATGTATTTATGTTGAGAGCTGGATTTAAGTACATCAGTTTCCCTCATGGCCTCAGGTCTCTTCCAAAGCCCTGGAGAGGATACTGGTATTTACAGCTCCCTCTAACACACCTGCAGGGGCACACAGGATTTTTGGGCCCATAGGAACAGCCTGTTCACAGAAGCTGAAAACATCAAGTGGACAGCAAGAAGGTATCAGGGTAGCTCATCAAGGAAGAAAATTGGGCACCAGACTGATTATCAGAACAAGGTTATTTAGCAAGTGTTAATATCAACTTTCTGATGCAGAAGTTATTTGTCTCGGTGAATCCATGAGGC
Source organism: Chaetops frenatus (assembly GCA_013400775.1). Taxonomy (NCBI): domain Eukaryota; kingdom Metazoa; phylum Chordata; class Aves; order Passeriformes; family Picathartidae; genus Chaetops; species Chaetops frenatus. The sequence goes on from VZTR01020481.1 coordinate 340,196, forward strand.
AAAGACGAAGAGACTGAGACATGAAAGATACTGAACACTCCTTTCCCCAAAGAGGGAGAGCAAGGCAGAGGATGAACATTTTCATTTCACCTGAGGAAATCTGGTTATCAAGATGTAATCTGTTAATAAATGCTGTTCTATGTAATTAAAAGAAAACAACAACAACAAAAAGCCACAAAATTATTGTGGACCAGCAGGAAGCAAGAAACTCTCCATGGAGAGTGGCAATTCAGAGAACACCCACCATGTGGCCCACCTTCCCTATTCCCCTCTAGAAACAGACCCTTTTTATGCATGGTTATTAAGGCAGTAAAGCAAAAAGTATTAACATGATTCACATGTAGAAAACAAGGTTATTAGAAATAGGGATCATTTCAGCACATTGTTCTCCCTAATAAGCATAGCAATGAGTAATTGAGTTTCAGGCAATCTCCAAGGTGGCGCTTTGTAGAGAAAACGGAGCTTGGCATGATGTCTACTTTCCCTTTAATTACATTGCCCTAATGAGCAACTTCCTTTACTCTCAGCAAATTTGTTTCTTGAGAAGAAGCAACAGTAATAAACATGTAAAAAGCATCACCAGGTAGCACCTGAGAAGAAACATCAGCAGCTTAAAATGACAAGAGGTTGCTAAAAGTGGTGGAAAAACACCAGATTGTTCTCAGTTTCATTGTGCTTATCACTCTTAAAAGCAAAGTAAAGCATGTCAGTGGAGCACATTATCTAACCTGGGAAGTGTCCTTGTTCCACTGTTATTTCCCTTTTGCACATGTTCCTGAAAACAACCCAGAAACACAAAGTGCTGATACATCAATCCACAACTCCTCTGCTCAGCAGCAGCAGAGGGCAATTCTGCCTCATGCCCTTGTGCAAGATGAAAAGAGAAAATCACATGCCAATAACATCCTACTGAGTGTCAATATTGCCACTGCAACCTAATACAGAGGAGAAAGGGTTGGCTTTTCCAAAGTCTTTAAGGCACTTAGACATCTGACTTTTGTTGAAACTCAATGGCTGTTTTGCTTATCTTTTTCTAGAAAACCACCTGAGAATCTACTTATGGCAAAGGACTCCCTTAATCTGCCTTTCTGGACAAATGCTGGGACATTTCATACATATGTTAATTCTTCTAATTTTTTTCCCAAAGCATTTGCCAGGAGACACCATACCAGTGAAGATAGACCCCCTTTTCTACAGCTGGGTGAACATGTCACCTCTTGTTAAAGTATCTGGCGTGTTCACCTTCAGAGAGCAGCAATTGCTGCTGCTCACAGGCCTTGGTTGAATAAAGCCAGTGCACTACCAGGTGACAATCTGACTTTTTAAATGACAGCAGTATTACTCTTCAGGGAAAAAAAAAAAAACAACAACTATGCAAAGTTCTTGAGAGTTATTCCAGTTTTCAGTGTTGCTCAAACCTGGGGAGCACATCCTGGAATATTCACCAGCTGCCTTAGGACCACTTTCCTACAGAGAAGCATGGGCTTCATATGTTGTATTACTCCATGTAGCTGTAGACAGGTGATCAGTCCACATTTTCCTGGTTCAGAGATTCACGGATGTATCTGCACTCAACAGTTTTGCCCTGGCTCAATCCAGAATTTCACAAGGTGCCTTCACCTCTCTGCATCAGACCTGCAAGTACTGTTACTGAATGTATCCACAGAGGCAGGATGGAGCTTCATTTACATGCATTTAAAAAAAATATACTGAGGTCTTCAAAAACAGGCACTTCAGATGTAAAAGTGTGAAATGAAACTATCTTCAAATAGAAAATCTGAAAATGCCAGTGGCAGCAGACATCGAAGGCCTTAAATGTTTATGCAGCTTTATGTATTGTTTCTTCAGTAAGCCTGCCATGGAAATGGCAGGGGTATGGGAAGAAAGTATGTTAGCACTTATAGTCTACTCATAAATGCAGTAAATGCAACTATTTTACTGAGGAAAAAACCAGGAGGAGAGCAGAGGCCCATCTCCTGGGGAGCTAATCTCAATTACTGCTCCCAGTCATGCCTGGGCTGCAGAGAGCCCTGCACAGAGCCCGTGCTGGACGTGACCTGGCAGTCGTGTGCATTTGCCCCTTCAAAGACACTCATGCAATGAATGAGAATAGGCTTTTTCCTTACAAAAAGAAAGGAAAAAAGTGATCGTTTAAGGACAAAAGTAATTCTAAAAAAGGCCTTCCATTAAAACTCAATTTGTTGCAATACCTTCCCACTTCCACAGAGATTACAATCCCTAGAAGCAAGACACCAGTACACAGAAGTAATTTACATAGGCAAAAGGGAGACACAAATGTGTAGTTGGATTTGCTTATATGTTTACCACAAATTTATGGTCAATTTTTGCAATTAAATGCAGGAAGGGATTCTTTGTCAACCTTGTTCACAATGCTGCAGCTGTCCAGGCAAAGTGGGACAAAGGCTGCCTTACTTTCCTGTTTCCCTGTTTTTGTTGAAATACCTGTGCTTGGATGCTATAACCAGGCTGTAATTCAGCCAAGCAGGATTTTGAAGCTTTCTTTTCCTTGGAGCAGTAAATGCCACTGCTCGATGTGGGCACCAGTTGTCACTTTCTCCAATTTGCAGGATGCAAAAGCTGAAATGGGAAAAATGCTGCACTGCGCTACTTGAAACCCTTTCAGGGGCTCCCTGCAGCACAGGGAGGCACAGGCAGCCAAAAGAAGTTGCAAGCACACTTTGCTAGCTGCAGCTCTTGGTTGTCACAAAGATATAAGTTTCCTGCACTTGCAAAATAGCAGCATGAGCTGTTTTTGAAAACAGGTCATACGTTTTCTGGTAATTAATTGAATTTTGGAGATGTTTAATTTCTGCTCCCCAAGGAAATGCTCCTCTCTTCTGAGCATCTTGTGTGTTTTAAAACACACACTTAATTCCACAGAGAATATTCCGTCAGGGCTATCAGTATGTAAAAACTCTTTGAGGAGACATCACCCAGTGTGCAGCCACTGCTGCTCCCCCAGCCCCGGTGGGTACCTGTGGTCCAAAGCTGGGCATTTGGTCCCTGGGGTCTGCTCATGGCACTGCTGGACCCCACCTGCCCCTACAGCACCCCAGAATCACTGAGCAGGGCTACACACCTACCTAATAAATCTGAGGGCTGGAGAACAGTAGGAGAGAGGGGAGCAGATTCTCGCATCATCAGGAGGGAAATAGGCTTTTAAAAAGCCAGTTGTGTCTGTGCACAACAATGAAGCTTTATGTCTATATAAACTGACAAGTCAAATTGTCCTCCTGGGCCCAATTCTCAACATCAGTGCCATTTGACGGCGATCGCTGCCTCCTGCCTCCACAGCCGAATGGCTCTGTCTGCCAGCAAGGGCAGGCAAGATGATTAAAATAAGCATTAACAGAATGGCTGGTGATTAGCTTCTCCCTCTCCCTCTTTTATTTTTTTTTTCTTTTTTTTTTTTTTTTCCTCTTTGCTTTCTCTTTTTTTTTTTACATATAGTTTGGGTCTGGTAAAGATTGCTAAAGCCTTTTCTTCATTAGCAGTGTACTTAACAAGTGTAAATTTAAAGTATTCATTTTCTTAAGGCCGAGGATTAAAGCAATTAAGGAAATGTGCTGCAACCTAGCACCAAAGTCAATCCTTAACAAGTAAAAGAAACAATGGTGTTAAACATATTTAAATAAAACCAAATTGTGCACAATTATGCTAACACTCTGTTAAACTAAATTCTCACTCTGCTGCAATGTTTTACTAAAATTTCCCTTCTGAAACTGAAATAACAATTTTTTGCCCCCAGTATGGCAACAGGTCTGTGGTCACTTTGCATTGCTTTCCTGGCAAAACCATTGCAATAAAATGTAACATCCACTCTCATTCTATCCTCATTTTACCATCAGCTTCAGCTTCTCATATGGGCTTAATCCCTTGCCAGGTCTGCACTGGATTTTAGAGTGATTTGGTTTGTGCTTACCAACTACCTGCTTCTGAACCTTAAAGAGAACACTGAGGAGCACTTCATTTGAAGTTTAAGGTAGCATTTTAATTTGGCAAAGAAAAATCTATCTTTAGAAAATGGCAACTCCCTGATAGGTTTGTTTGCTTTCCATATCATCAATTCCAAAAAAGCTGAGTACCTGGGATGCTAATGGGGCATGTTCTCCCTACCAGAATGAATTGAGTTTACACTGCCTCAAAGGATAAGCAGAGATCTGAAGACAGTTTTACCTCAGGACTGGGAATACACAGGAAGCATCTGAGCAAGTCCAAGCACTGACAGCATGAGCAGGCCTCAGAGACCTTGTTCACTTTAATCCTTTTATCAGCAAGCTGTCCTTGGTTGGAGGCTCTTTGCACAAAGTCACTTGCCAATGAAGTACCATCAAGGACACAAAAGAGCAAATACTCCACGAGCTAAACACAATAAACATCCTACACAAGGAGCCAAGAGATCCTTTGCAATGGTCACAAAAATTTGCATCTACTATATTATAGATGAAATGTAAGTGATCCCTGGAAGCCAATATCTTTTAACCTGGGAGGACAATAATTGTAAAAACCTTGAGGCAGGAAAGGGTAAGAAGCATCAAGAGCAGTGATGGAATGCAGAGAGACAGCCAGGGTAGAGGGCAATGAGGCTTCTCAATGCTGTGTAAAATGCCAAATGTACACTGCCTTCCAGACAAAGCCCAGGTGTAAAGGGCATGTGTGTGATCATGAGGGATGGCTGCCTTAATGGGAAACTTTGAACCACTTCTAATTCCTTTCTATAGCTGTTTCCATTTCTCTAGATCCTATGGAAGATATCACAACAAATTAAATGGCTCTTAATCAGATTAGATTATGATATACTGCTATCTTAAACTAAGTGCAGCAACACAGACAGCATAGAGGAAAGGTCTCACAGATTTCAGGTGTCTCATTCAGAAATACCTCACAGGGTTGGAAAGGGCAGAAAATACCACAAACAATGGGGTTTTCATCTAGGGAGATAAATGTGACCATAGGACATCTCCCAGTATTGCTACTGGGCCTTACTGAGAAATTTGTCAGTTTTGATTCATGTAGGTTGAAGACATGAAATAAGCTTGCAGGGCATGCCAGCATTGTCCAGGGAGTTTCCAGTCCTAATCAGACAAAATATTATGGTCCATAAAATAAATTAGCCTGTTTACAACAAAAAGGAAATACATTTGATGGGGAAAAAAAACATTGTTCAGGTCAACTAAAAATGAATTTTTGTCCATCCGACATCAAAACCATAATTATTGGCACAGTTCTAGGTTCTACTGCAATACACTCAGCTGTAAATATTCACACACAGTTCATCTGCCCTGATGGAGTCACTAAAATATCACAAGACTCAGGAAGCCACTGGGAAAGGCTCATACTCCTTGGCTAGGAAAACCTCCTCTGATGCTTGCAGTCAGAAAAAGCAACATTGGCAAGACCAGGGTAAAATCCAGAGCCTACTGGGAAGAATTTATTTGCTGCTGCATCAGAAGATTGGGATATAAACTCGTACCTGGGAAAAGCAGAGCTTTAAAAAACACCCCATGAAACTACTTATATTCTGTGCTGCTTCTGTCCTTTTCTGTGGGTTTAACCATGCCGGGTGCAGAGAGAGCAGGGTCTGGCCCCAAGGGAGTTCAGATGCAGCAGACTGATCTCCCAGCAGGCTACAATATGTTCCCAGAAGGCACAATATCATTCTGAGGCCAAGGAACAGCCTATTAGCTCTGCATGCCATTAATTTTCATGAATAGTTCAATCTGATGCTCACAGGAGCTGTCGGGCATCTTTCCATTTTGTCTCACAGGACCTGGATGAGGGCTTATTTATCTTTTTACTTCATACCTTACCTTTAGGCCTAAGCAGTTCAGAGCAGCTGTGCAGGTTTCCAGCCCTCTGCCAGGCTCAGTGCCCAGCAGCAGGCACGATGCTGTCTGCAGGTCGGAGTGATGGCATGTCACAGCCAAAGCCATTCAGGGAGAATTAAACTTCAGGCTTGTTTGACTAAACTTCTGAATTCACCACAGTTCCCCTGTTTTGCCAGCCTGAAGAAACAGCCCAGCAGGTTCTTGAGTCATATGCCAAAATGCCTCCTTCATCCTCCCTGGAACTGGAAATGATTACTAATAGATATTCTTGCTGAAATGATCTGACATTACTTGCTGAATGAGATCACCAAGTCAAAGTATCTTTTCCTAAGTGACTCTCTCGCTGCTTGCCTGAATGCCAGAGGGGAAGGAGGATAGCATGAAGTGAATTCTTTTGCTCTCATAAATTACTGAGGAACTCACGGTAGGAAGTTTCACTCAGGTTCATTACAAGAGACCCATGATGCAGGTCTGGCAGGCAGAGGAGGATGGAGATGCAGGGGTGTGGGTTAACCTCTCTCTTTCATGCTTTCCCCTTTTCCAGTGCTGTTCAGTCTAGGCTGGGAACTGAAGACAGGCAGTGAAATGAGGTGGGCATGAGAGCAAGGCTGGTGAGGGGCTGGCAACTCTGCTCTGTGTGCACAGCCCTGGATGTGCATTGCTGTGGCAGCTGCATCTGATTAGGAGGCTGCAGGCACCAAGTGAAACACAGAATCTGGGGAGGAACAGGCTGTGCACCCTAAAACACACCTCAGCATGCCAGGGGTGCTCAGGGTATCACAGAGAGGCCAGGCTGCCCTTACCCATCCCAGTCTGTCAGCCTCAAAATTAACTTATTGAGGTCAGCACTCATAACAGGAGTGTGGAGTTTTGATTGAGTCTTCCTTTCTGAGAAAGCCCCATTGTCTCTGGCCCAGTACAGCTATTACCTGCCAGCCTAAAGGATGATGAATGTTATTTATATTGCAGTAATGGCTAACCACTCAGTGGAGACCAGGGACAGGCTGTGCTATGGACTTTCCAAACACCCACTGGATGAGGACTGCTCACAGATGCCTGGAAGTGCTGAGACTTTTCAGGATAATGTTCTTGAATGTGTTGGACACGATGACCTCCAACAACTTCAGTACTTGTGCTGACTGCAACAACACAGGGGGCTGTTCTACAGTAAAGATGTTCGTTCACACCAAGTTCTTATCAGCCACTGTGACATGCCCTTATAACAGCAAAGAACTCATCTATTTCAAGGCAAGCAACTACTTGATAAGAGCCTTTTAAGTTCCTTGATTAATAAATGTGAAATAAAATCTCTTTCAAATCAAACAGAAAACACAGAGGTATAAGGAGTTATTTTAATGGAAAATTTTCCTAATATTTAACTGTTATTGTTCTGCTGTCCAAGAAATAAAGTGAATCAATGAATAAGAACTACCCAAGATGAAGATGAGAAAAGTAATCCAGCAATAGTAAAAGATGAAGGGCCTGATCCTATAAAAAAACCCTGTAATACCAATTTAACTTTGGCATGTGCACACTTGCAGTTTTAGACTTCAAATAATTGCAGAGAAATGTAAGAACTGATAAACTATAGCTTTAGCTTTCCACTACAGTGAGCCCAGAGAGTGGATAGCTAACACTTCCCAGGAAATACCCTTCCAAGAAATAGCCCTGCAAAGAAAATACAGCTAAAACATTAAATGCAGATGGGTTTTTAATATTAGTGATTCTCTTTATATCTTGGAAAAATCACACAGTGACTTCTTTCATATGCACTGAGGTACAAAAGCCTAAAATATTAAGTGACACATTCTACCAAGAAATGCCTTAGAGATGGTACTGTGAAATGTGTCAGCCTCTCTTTTATCCCTTCTACAGTTAATATTCCACTACTACAGTCCTAAAAATATATCCAGAAATCAGCAGCCATTTGTGTCCATCAGACACCTGATTAAAATACAAGTGCTAAGAAGCACCTTACCTTTAATTGTACCCTTTACACTTAAAAGCTGCTTTAGACAGGGCTGTGTCAGAGCTTCATAGCCAAAAGCCTGAAGATCTCAGAGCCCAGTAAACAGACTAAGCAGGGAACAACCTGATATGCTTTCTTCTGCCTTTTCCATCAGTTGAGTGGTCACTCCAAAACTGAATGGGAGAAATTAAACACACAGTGAGAGAATGCAAGTACTTTCTGGCTGTCTCAATTCTGGAAGTCTCCTAAGAGGACTGATGTCTCAGCATCTGGGCATTCCTTTCACTGTCAGACACTGAGAGCAGTGGGATTTATCAGCAATCTGATGAGCATATACAGATGACAACTGCAGAGCTTGGAGAGCTCAAAGGCATTTACAGATAGAAAGGGGTTTGCAGAAGACAAGTTGAGCCAGAGCTGAGACCTGAAGTCTGTGAAAATTGCTCCCAATTGCTGTTAAACCTTTAGCTGTGGTGGTTAAACCAGGCACTGCAATATGCACAGTTTATCCTAGGTGTGCTTTACAACTGCACAGACTGTTTGAGGGAGGCTGATCAGCCTCCATGTCACATTTTACAAGGAAAAGGCTGTTGGGATGATTTTGGAAGGTGGTCTCTGCTGCCTAAACTATAACTCCATCTATCACTCAAATACATGGAAATGAAGTGTCATTTACAAACAGGTTTTGGATTTTTAAAGTACAAATTTCATGAAAAATAGATTTAAAGCTCTCTCCAGCACCCACATCTCACATAATGGTACTTTATCCCCCATCAATTTCCAGCCTGTTGCCCTACCATGATCTACATATCTTCCTAAATCTCTTAAAGTATCTTCTTGTCAAAAGAATATGACTTGCTGACATGACACAGAGATGTGTTATATCAAAACATTTTTGCTGTACTGACATAAGCTCCAAATGATTTCCAAAGTCAGCTGTATTTTCAATAATTTGTCCCTTTTCCATTTTTCAAAATAGCTTTATTGACTTCTGATAGCACATTGCTTAAGTCCCTCCATCCTCAACCCAGACAGTGATAGAACTCAGCACCAAACTTTTTATAGCAGCAAATATGTTTTTGTTTCCCTGGCATCCTAAAAAATATTAAATCTCTCTTCAGCTACAGTCTGTACAAAAGTGTGTTAGCTCTGTGGTGTTCAAGAATAGCTAGTTAGACTCTGAAGCCATACATTCTTCTGCTAAAAGATACATTATCACATCTATGTCTAAATATTTATGCTTTCTGTTTGTTAAAAGCAACACCTACAATTGCTATAATTGGAAATGACAAAATATAAAAGAAATTCTTCACCAGTTTGCCACCCTTTTGCATCTAACAAGACTAAATGTACAGTCTAGTTCATTGGAGTTTTGCCTGTTTCTGCTTAGCTATAACAAGGGAGAAATAATTGTGTTAAAAAAGAAGTAAATGGAATTATAAATATGACAGAAAGGGAAAGAGATTTGATGGGCTGATTCAGCATCTGAAACCCCTTAACATATGTGAAAGGGAAAAGATCATTTATGTGGAAAACACCTGTAAGATCACTGAATCCAGCCATTACCCCAGCACTGCCAAGCCCATCACTAACCCATGTCCCTGAGAGCTCCCTCTACACATCTTTTAGATACCTCCAGGTGACTCCCCCACCTCCCTGAGCAGCCTTTTCCAATGGCTGACAACCCTTGTGGTGTCAAATTTTCATTCAACTGCTTTTAGCCACCACACTAGCAAAGATTGCCATCATTTATTTCCATTGGATCTCCTTGCTCAGCAGTCTCATTAAGGTTTTACCCTTATTAGTGGGGTTTTCAGGCACTGCACTTCATATAATTTGTCAGTAATATGCTTTTTTCTCCACTTTTGCATATTTAAGTAATTGAAAAACCTTAAAACACACCACCTTTTTTGTGAGTGGGGACTTGTCATGTAGATATCACAAAGGAAAAAATACAAAAGCACAAAATGTCATGATGTCTCTTTCAAGCAGATGGTATTGCAGTAGCACTGAACAAGTTTATATTAATTACTTTCAGAAAGAGAAGGAGATGTCATATTTCAGATAGGGGATCCTACCAAACCCATGAAGAACAAGCAGTAAATTTAACAATAGTGAGATTTTTTCATAGAATCATTGTGACAGCTGTCAAACTGGGGGAAACTTTTTGTTAATGCCAGTACAATTGTTCATTTAAACAAAAGCCAGTGATTCTGTCACACTGGAACAGCTCATGAGCCGAGCTCTGCTGCACAATCTGCACACATGCAGATATTCCATCCCTATGCAGAGCTGCTCTTTAATTTCCATCTTTGGGGCTACGATGTGATTTGTCCAGAGCTGAGCAGAGGCCTACAAGAATCAGGCCAGAGGCAATTTGTGATTGATTTGTAACAAGCTGCCTGTGTTTTCTTGGGTTAGAAGGGGGAGGTTTGGCACCCTGGGCGAGCAGTAGGACACACACCCTGCACTCCAGGCTGACCATGTGGTCACCCTTTGTCCCTGTGCCCTCAAAATGAGAGAACACAACTATTGGTAGAGGTGCACCCTGTGTGCAGTGACAGACCAAAGTACCAAAGGTGTCAGCTCTATCCTCCCTCAGAGAGGGAGCTCACAAGGAAATCCCAGTATAGATCTTGGTGCTGCCACAGGATCTTTGCAAGTTATAAAAATGCACAGACCCCAGTGAGTGCCTCCACCCGTGGGAGAGCCTGGGCCATTAAGGTGATTTACTAACATCAAAACCAACTCTGAAGAAGAAATGGAGTGTAACTCTTACCTCCTCATAGACATCATCATTCCTGCTGAAGTCTCCAGTCCTCCTTGGAAGGACATGGACATGAACATGCTGAAAACGTGAAACAAAATAATGGTGATTATCAACTTTCTTTTCTGAACTGTCAGCATTATTCTCAACACACACAAATAACCGTGCACAGGTTCCCACAGCATTATTTTCAGAGGAAAATACATTAACCTGTTCCATAACTGTATCTCAACTCTTTGGAGAATATGAAAGATGAAAAACATGAGAGAGCAGCCCTGGTGTATTATATGAGCTTCAGAGTGAAATGCCTGGAAGTTTAGGGGCTCTGTGGAATTATTCATAGTTGTCAGTCAGAGACATATTTAGGTTCAGCTTTGAAATAATGATGTCCCTTGGAGCTGAGTGTTGTGTCTTTGGAATAGATGGGAATAAGAAGGTGCTGGAGATGGGATGTGGTGGAGAGCTCGTGTGAGCAGCCCAGCCTCAGGGCTCCCTGTCTGGGGACAGAGGAGCTGCTGCCACAGCACAGGCAGCACCTGGCTAGAAAGGCTGGCAGAAGAGGACAGTGCCCCCCACAAGGTTAAAGAGACTTGAATGTTTCCTTTCTTCCGGGGAGGCTGTAGCCCAAATACAACAAACTGAAGCCCCTGGGGGTACAGGACTCATGCTGGGGACAGACCTGCAGGGACAGAGTGCCAGGTGGCCCAAACCCTGTGAGGCACAAGGACCGTGAGCCCAGTTTGGCAGAGCCCGAAGCGTGTCCCTCTCTGGCACAGGGACATTGCCCACGGGGCAGCAGAGCTGAGGACTGAGCTGCACAGGCAGCTTTGGGTTACCCACTTTGGGAAGCAGGTGAATGGGGATGTATTTTTATCAGAAGTGTTGATGTGATCTGAGGAAAACAAACAAAACTATGGGCAACAACAAAAATATATGACTCAGCACCTTGATGTTGGGTTATTACTATTACCTTTTTTTTTTTTTTCTGACACTCTCTTCATACCATAAAGGAAGGGTAATTCAAGATCCTCAAGACCCAAACTCTACTGGGAAAAGTACTTTTCTGCAGTAAGTTCTGCTACTAACAACATTGCAAAGTATTCTTTTCTCTCTTTTCCTTTGTCTTTTACTCTTGAGTAAAGAAAAACATCAACTGAGAATAATTCTTCAGGGAAAAAAAACCCCAACACCTCAATAAGGAGAGGCAGCAAGTAATCTGAGTGACAGATCACATTTATGCATCTTCAGATCTTTTCAGATAGTGCCTAAATCCTTTGAAAAAAAAAAAAAAGACTGCATCAGAGACAGCTCTAAATGGTTTGCATAGAATTTATATAGCTTGCACCTGATTCAATTTGATGAGGTAGAAATCAGCTGAAGCTCCTGCACCTCATTGAAACATTCTCAAAACATGGCTTAAGTCTATAATGAAATATGAAATCAAAAAAGGTTTTCTTTGGCTATTTGTAAGAAAATTCAAACACACCTATATTGTGTTAGCTTCTATCCATAATAACATTTGCTCAGTGAATAAGATGAAAACACAAGGATGTTTCAGTTAATGAAATATTCCGAATACCACACTATTTTTTCCCCCTCAACTTTACCCTAGAGAAACCGAGTATGTGATTTCTTATTCTTATCATTATCCACAGCTTTCAGTGTATTCAGACTAGAGATGAGGGTGAATCTTGAGGGTCAAAAACTGTGTTTTTGAGTAATATATCAGTGATAGTGTTCTGATAGTGTATTATACTAATATATCATAAGAGCAAAAGTGCTCCTCTGATGTATTAGTGCAATGTATCATCTGAACATCACTGCTCGAATGATGTATTGCTCAAAATCATAAAGCAACTTTAAAGACAGTCTTCAGTAGCCCTAGGCCTGAAATTTCGCTTTTGGACCGACTTCCAAGAAAAATAAAAGTGTAGATTAAAGTTTGCAGGGATACTGTAAAATTTCACTACTGTCTCACACCTGTTGTTCTCATTAGATTTTAAATTTATTCATAAGAATAGAGTCAGTTCATCTGCTAGTCAGTTTCCTTCTCTTCTGCTACAAGGAATGATAGTTTTGCTACAAGTATCAATTTGCAGGAATTTCTCTTGATGATATCTATAAAATCTAATATCAGCTATCAACAACCATATTGCCCAGAAGTTTAGCCACCTTTAAGGGTAATTTTTATCCCTGGTGCAGAATGCTCCAGGATACACCCAGGAGAAGCTCTGTATACCCATGGCAGAGGATTTGGAATATCAGAAAACACGCAGGAATGTAGGCCAGAGCTCAGTGCAGAGATGCTGCACTGCAGATGCACAGAGCAGCACAGCAGGTAATGAACGAGCCTAATGTGATCTTCTACCCAAAATGGGCTCTTATCATCAATGTAAAAAAAAAATAGAATAAATGTTTATGACAGCATATGGGCCACTTGGCATCAGAGGGGACGTTCTCAGGGGTTAGTGACCTTTACTACATGCGTTATGTTCTCACACACTGCCAGGCTGCACAGCAGAATCCATCAACTGTATCACAAAACAAATGAATATTCCCAAAGTTTGAGGTAACAACAATCCATTTAAAAAAGAGAGTAATTTTTTTCCAGCCATCCTTTTTTTTTTTTTAAATCTGAGTATGGAAAAGAAATAAATATCTGGATTCTCCCCACTGTCTGTATAACAGAAACAAACAGGATCAGCAACAGTGCCTCTCATATTTCCTTTTTCTTCAATTTTACCAAGAAATACAAGCAGCACAGAACTGTGGCTACCCTATACTCAGAAACAGTGAGCAGGGAGATTTCACACCTTCTCTAATCTGTCTTTCAGCTTCTGGCCTTCTCAACTCGGAGTGGCTGATACTTTGATTCATTAGGAGATCTTTAATTGATCATTTTTTCTCCTTAGTACTGCTTGTTACTGCTGAAGCCTCAATCCACAAAGGCACTTAAGCACCAGCTCAGTTTCCAACCTGTGAATTGGTTCAGTGGGAATATTCACATCCCAGATGTTTTGTTTATGTCTCAGTGTTTTGCAACCACTGCTGGCTACAGGGAGATCTCCCTAAATGGCTGTAGCAAAAATAACTGCAAGGTGCCCACAAATTAAAGTTGCTTCCTTCCGTTTGTTTACCAAGCAAAACAAAAACCTGCACATGCAAAAACAAAACAAAACAAAACAAAACCAACCAACCAACCAACCAACCAAAAAAAAAAAAAAAAAAAAAAAAAAAAACAACAAAAAAAACCAAAAAAAAAACCACCAAAACCATTTGCAATTGACTGAAATATGTCAAATGCAAACAAAACATCAGGACACTTTTTTTTTTTAACCAAAGAAATAGATTTACACAAACCTTCATCAAAACACTGCTTGAACAGAAGACATCTAAATATTGACCAAAATTGTCAAAATAAAGCATTTCATTTTTTTTCCCCCAGTTATTGTAGGGATCCTCATGCCTGGTGGGTGGCAGACAGCCCCATCACATTCCAGCAGGCTGTATTCAATCACTGTTGACGGTATTTCATTTTTTTCCTAAAAAATTGCTTTCCCCTTATTTTGCATTATTTTGATTAATAAGCAAGGAAAGCAACACACAACAGCCAAGACATTTACGTTAATGGACCAATCAATATCACCCACATCAGGGTAGAAAAATGCAGGCACACGCTTGCCTTGCTTAGCTCCATTCCCTGCTCATCAGGCACTGATGGAGGGAGCAGGACAGTGACACTCTGGGTGTGACAACAGTGACAGCCTGAGCACGCAGCAGAAGTCCCCAGGTGGGGGGCACTGTGACAGACATCTGTGAGTTAAAGATGTCTGTGACAACTGTGAGTTAAAGATGTCTGGGCCCCACTACTTGCTTCTGATGCAAAGGCAAGATTTCTAGTCAGGGATATCTAGAACAGCAGTAGCTGGAAGGAGGATGTTGGAGCTGGATTTTATAGGACCTTCAAAATTAAAATTATTCGACTGACAGTTTTCTAGGGCTGGGACTGCAGCTCCCTCTGCTTCAGATTGTAAATAAAATCTCAGTTTGAGAAACTCCTAATGGTGAGAATTATCAGGTGATGCAAAATTGCAAAATCACTCATAAGTGAAGTTTTTTCAAGAACCTTTATACCCAGAATGAGAAGAACATTAGAAAATGTACTGCAAGGAACAAATCTGCAGTGCCACAGAGAACTAATGAGCCAGAGCCAGGGTGTGATGCCTCTGGCTTCCCACTGCAGCAAGAGGATGCTCTGATGAGCTCCATGGCATTCCAGTCAGGGCTGTGGGAGCACAGGGCTGCTCATGGGCACTCTGGAGCTCATCCCACCTCTGCCAGCATCTGGCCACATCACAGGTGTGTGTGGGATTACAGAACTAAAGTTGCTCTCCAGTGAACCAGGGCTGCAAAATGCCCAGAAAGTCTCAGCCAAAAGGCCTGGAGCATGTGTTGTTGTAGAAACAAGTATTCAGGTCAGGTGAGTTTTACTTCAGCACCCAAGGCCATGCAGAAAGCAATGTTGCTGGTTACGGCTGGTTTTATACACTGAATTATGGTCAAATAACCAATGTGTCACCACTGCACGGGATTTAAAGTGAAAATACTAGACAAAAATAGAGACTGAAAGAGATTTCCCAGGTAGACTAGAATAGTGAGGAGCAGATGACCCTGCCACACACTACTGGGGAAGATATGGACGTTGCCTGCAATAATTCATGAACATTGTGTTGTGTTCACTCAGCTGCTGTGCTGGTTAACAGAGCAACAAAGCTCAGCTTCCAGTTGAAAGGGAGATAATAGTCTGTACATGAGCTCCTCAGCACCCAGGGTCTATTAGCAATAAATGTCCTTACAGGATGAATACATAAAACCTGGCAAAGGGTTACACAACCCTGAGGATGAGGGGGGCCTGCCAAAATATTGGCAGAGGAAGGGCTGTTCCCCTAAAACAGCAAGAGCAGAACATGGCTGAGCTGTGCCTTCACACAGCCAAACCAGATGCCTTTCAGCAGCTTAATCCTTTCCCTTGTTACTTTTCATTCTTTCCACAGTCAAAGCTTGGCAGTTGTGGGTTTCCATGGTCTCGTGGCACAGGACAGGAAAAGCCATGATGTGCTGTGGTTGTGGCCAAGCAGGAGGACAGGAAAAGCTGTGATCTGCTGTGGTTGTGGCCAGGCAGAAAAGGCAGGAAGGGAATCAGCAGCTCCAGGCAGCAAGATCAGCTTGCCAGGAGACCCCCACCAGCCAGTTTGCTGAGAAAAGGGATGGTGGTTTTCAGCTAAGACCTCACTGCTGCAAAGTGCCCTGTCCATTACAGAGACAGGGGCTTCCTCTGGGAGGCTGTGATAATGCTTCTTCTAAACTACCAGATTAACTGTAGAAATTCCAAACTAATAACCATTCTCCAAGTAAGACTGTTAGTGGGCGATAAAGAAAATCAACCATAATACAGAGATAGCCACATGAAAAATAGGGCAATTTTGTCCTCCCTGTAAACTGGGCTTCCATGGAGCCCTTGTTTGCTATTCTTGATTAACTGCTCAATTATCCCTGTTACAAAGTTATTCCATGGAAAGGCCTGACTGTATATCCACAGCTCATTAGCAGAAAGCGCTCCCTCTGCTGTCCCTGAAAATCCAGCGTGTCAGCAGCCACAGGCACACCTGGTACATCTGCTCTTCCTTGGCACTGAAAGGCCACTTCCAGGGCCCTTGACCTGCAAGTCCTGACAAAGATGTCTTTGTGAGAAAACAGTTCCTATTCAGTGAGTATTTATGAGTTCTTGATGTTTTTCCAAGAATTTGTGTGAGATGGAGAAACAAATTTAAGAAGTCCTATCCAACATTAGGAAAAGGATTTTGGACAATTAGAATGCTCAATTTTCACAGCCTTCAAAATTATTGCCAACATCAGTACTGTTTTTTCCTCCCATTTCAGGAGTCATAAATTAGTCAAAGACAGATCACTTTAAAGGAGCTAATTTTTATAAAATAATAAAACATGACAGGAAACTGCTGGAAATCATTCGTTTCCTACAAAAACGCCCCATTTCTAGGAATCAGCAGTTTCTTTTCCAGCTTTCCTGAAGCCTTGTGCACGAGGCTGCACAGATGCAGGCCCTTGGTGTTGCCTCCCCAGCTGGCAGCTCTGCCCTGCTGGGGGTGAGGATTGCTCCAGATCCAGGGAGGCTGCATGGACTGGCACAGTCCTGGAGCACCTTTGGCTCTGGTTTATTAAAATACAAAACTGAGGTTTGCTTTTCTGCTGTTGTGAGGAACATAAGGACGCGACACAGATGGAAAGAGAGGCACAGACTGCCAGGCTTGAGAGCAGGATGTGCAGGGGAAAAGATTGATGCTTGCAAAGGAAGGACAGGGAAATCCATGTCTGTCTCAGAAAGCCCAGGGCAGCAGCAGAGGAGACAGCAGAGACAGATGTGAAGATGGACTAGAAGAGCCACTGGAGAACAAAGAGTTGAAACTATTGCTAGAATGAAGGTAGAGGTCAAAATTTTGTGAATCAAAAGTGTTGTGCAGAAAGAGACTGCAAAGAGAGAAAAGAAAGTGGAGCAGGTCTTGGGACAGAAGGTCACACAGGCTGTCCGTGTGCTACCAGGCTGGAGCATGAGGGCCCTTTGACACTTGTGTAAATCTGCACCACCCTGTGCTGTACATGCACCCTTAGGAGGAAAAATAAAGATTTGCAACGATCCCTACCCACACTTAGGCCATGGATTTGCCTCTGGAAGAGTAAGTGTCTAGAAACTTGCTCAGCACAGAAACAAGTAATTTGGAAAGCAACAAAATGGAGAGAATTTGCAAATGTATCAGAAGTCAAACCAAGTGGGGGACTTGCAGCAGAACACATCTTTAAACATGTAGATTCAGAAACGTGCAGATTCAGCATTCTCAATAAATAATGCATACGTCTACTGCTATGAAGTTTAAAGAAATGAGCTGTGGGTGAGCTAGAGAAGGGATGTAGATCTTATGAAAAAAAGCATAGAAAGATTTTTTTAACCTGCCTGATACCTGTAGTTATAACTTCCATGGCTGAAGGCAACTTTAGCATTTGCAAGAGAAGAGCCAACCCCTCCCATTCAGCCCCAAACCCTAGAAAACTGGCACAATAATAAGGGTAGTAAGCCTGTTTGTTGGAAGTGGTGATCCAAATGTACATCCCTTGAACATCTCTCAAGAGATCCTCTGAAAGGCAGCAAATGAATAAACTAACTGGAAATAAATGTTGGATGATTCTTTGAAGTTGTATTTCCTGACCTCTAAGCTGGTCTGCAAGTCTAGGAATGAGGGTCCATGCATGGTGGTAGGAAGGTCAGGCCAAGGACCATCCCCTGCCATTATTCATTGTCCATCCCCTCTCCAGCACTCACAGGGAAGGATGGGCAGACCTGCAGGAGCAACAACCATTAATCTGCAAAAACAACCCAAAACACTGGCAGCCCCCAGCCTCTTTTACAGATGGGAATGACCAGTGAAGGTGCCTCTGAAGTTACTTTGGAAGGAGCACCGGCCTTGAGGCCCTGTGTCTTTACCTTTCACCAGGGTCACTTTGCCCAGGCATTTTTGTGCAAATTTTGTGTTGTTGAGATGCAAATGAAAGCACAACTCCATTTCCCCTCACCTCTGATCTTTAGTTAAGTCTTGATGAATGCATATTGTTTGAACACTTGTGATATGTATAATTAGGGTTCTTTAATTTATGTTTCAATAAAATATTCTATAATAAACATTTACTGCTCTGTGAATAAACATTTAAATGAAGCTCCTAATGGGGGTTACACATTTCGAAGCAGTTCATGGCTTTGCTGAAGTCTCTGCCTATATTTAATGAGAGCCATTTCCATAATCTGTGCATTATTGCTTAAGCCTCCCTTTAGGAATATTTTACAAAGCAAAATTGTGTGAAATATTATCAGCCAAAAGAGAAAATGCTAAGAGGATTATCAAATTGTCCTGTTAAAGGGACAGCACAAACTTTCATTTCCCCCCTGAGATGCCAACACTGTAATTATATAAAATGTGCTTACTAGTCATCACACCAGTGTGTTTTTACTGGGTTTTTCCCTCAGAGACCCAGGCTAAATTAAAAGGACAGGAGACCCCTGATATGAAGGGCAATATAAAGCTAATTTACATTCTGATATTAATAAGAGGAAGGACCAAGTACCCCAGGCAAATCTTGTGGGTGTCAAGAAACACCCGGCTCCGTCAGAGTGGGCCAAGTTCTGAGCAAGGCTGTGCCCAGCTCCTCCCAGCACGGGGCCCTGCAGCCCCACATTGACACCCAGGGCCCCATCCCCATTCTGCTGAAACTTCCACCCATTTTCTCACTGACTCCAGTAATGGCAGGGCTCAGTCTCCCACATGAGATATAAAGCACATTAAGGTCAAGGGAAAGATTGTTGGAATACAGAGGGTTTTCAATTCTCTGGAGCCTCTGCAAGAATACAAACACCTGTAAGATATTTCTTCCATATGTCTGAGTACATTTGAGGAGAGCATAAAACTGAAATATATCTTCTCTGCTCTAGCAGGGAATAAGAGCATTATAGCAGCAATGGCCCACTCCCCCTTAATGCAGGGAGTAGGGAAGAAGAAAAGATAAATCAGGAATGTATATGACAGGGGGAAGACAAGCCTCACACACCAGTTATTCTGAAAGGGAAATCATTATCTCTAATTTTTGTGGCTATTTTGTCGCCCTTTTAGACAACTGCTGCAATCTCTCCTAGGATGATGGCAAGGTTGCTGCAGAATACAAATACTGTCTCTGTCTCTTTCATTATTTAAAGATGTGTATTGGGTTTCTGTGGCCAGGTTTTGGTAGCAGGTGGGGCTACAGAGGTGGCTTCTGTGAGAAGCTGCCAGAAGCTTCCCCCATCTCCAGTGGAGCCAATTCCTGCAGCTCCAGGATGGATCCACCACTGGCCAAGGCTGAGCCCACCAGCAACAGTGGGGAGCCCCTGGGAAAACAGATTTACAGAGGGAGAAAAAGCCCTTTGCAAAAGCAACTACAGCCAGAGAGAGAAGTGAGATGTGAGAGAAACAGCCCTGCAGACAGCAAGGTCAGAGCAGGAGGGGCAGGAGCTGCTGCAGCCCCTGGTGCAAAACATAGTGAGGGAGCTGTGCCCCTGCAGCCCACGGAGGAACAGTGGGGCAGGGATGCCCAAAGAAGGCTGAGATCTCATGGGAAGCCCATGCTGGAGCAGGTTTTCTGGTCTCCTCTGGGAGGGAATCCCTTGGAGCAGGGGAGGAGCATGAAGAGTCCTTCCCCTGTGGGGAAAGAAGCAGCAGAGACAAGTAGGATGAACTTACCACAACCCCCATTGCCCATCCTCCTGTGCCACTGGAAGGGAGGAGGGAGGGAAAATCAGGAGTACAGTGGTGCCTGAGAAGAAGGAGGGGTAGGGGGAAGGTGGTTTTAAGATTTGGTTGTATTTTTCATTACCCTACTCTGATTTGATTAGTAATAAATTAAATTAATTTCTCCAAGTCAGGTCTGCTTTGCTGATGACAGTAACTGGTGATTGATCTCTCCCCATCCCTATCTCTACCTAGGAGCCTTTAGATGTATTTTGTCTCTCCTGTCCAGCTGAAGCAGGGGATTGATAGAGTGACTTTGGTGGGTACCTGGTGTCCAGCCAGGACCACAACACACACCACAAGATGGAAAAGAGATGCCATTTCACTGAGAAAGAAATGGTTTCTGATGATGGCAATGTGACCAAGCTCATAAGCTCCTGTGGAGGATGAAATGCATTCAAGCCATGCTGCTTCTCATCACAAAATCCATCAGTGCTAAAGGAGATTTCCAAGGCTCTGTGTCAGTACTTTATACCCTTAAGAATACATTTCCCAGGAACTAGCAAATATCTCAGTGCATACCTGTAGCACTCACTAGACTGTATTTAGTTCTTTATAATATTAAAATTATATATAGCAGCTATGGGTTCCAAAACACGGGCTGTTTCCCTGTTTTATTGCCGAATGTGCACATTCATCACTAAGGTTTAGCTGCTTCAGTTAAACCTTTTAAATGTAAATTATTTTCTGTTATAAAAAGCTGATTGTGGGAGTTTTAGTATTTCAAAGATGGTAATTTATGTGACTGGAACAAAATAAAACATTCAACAGAAACAGAATTTCACTTGATCAGAAACACTTTTATGTTTCAGTATAGTTTTCTTTTCATATTTTCCTCCTGCAGCAGTGGCCTCTGTCTTTCAATTAGCTTGAAACATAAGATCTTACATAAAATCATAATTTAATGCTATTTGCATATGCATAATTTCACAACTTCTTTGCCTCTCATTTCAAGTATTTTTAAGGTATCATGAAC
This sequence comes from Chaetops frenatus, assembly GCA_013400775.1. NCBI lineage: Eukaryota > Metazoa > Chordata > Aves > Passeriformes > Picathartidae > Chaetops > Chaetops frenatus. Next base: position 361,143 of record VZTR01020481.1, read on the forward strand.
CAGTGTCTGAAATCCCTTGTGCAACCACTCAGGTGTTCACCCCTTAACAGTCCACAGAAGTCTCTGGGACAATGGGGAAGCAATACCAGTCTCCAAAATCCCCTCAGCATTAAGTCTCAACTCTTGTCACCTCAAACCATTTCAATGACATATCAGTGAGGGAGCTGAAAATGAAGAAAGCAGGTTTTCAGCATGTAGCATATGACTGCAGGTCAATCCCATTTTTTTTTACTTACTTCCCCTACTCAGTGTTGAATTTGGGATAGAAAATAGTTTAATGAAAGTAAACAGCCTCCTTGAAAATCAGACTTCATAGGGCACCTACAACATCACCCAAAGGGGACTGAAATCCCTGCAACAACTCCTCAGCTCCAGCAGCTGTTGGATCAGGCTGTGCAGAACACTGTGGTAGCAGCCCTGACACCTTTGAAGATTTTGACAGCAGCCTATACAGATAACATCTTCTCCCAGGCTACCAGTGCAAAAGTACTGTCATTCTTGACTTCCTAAATAACTAGGATTTTTCTCACCATCGTTCATAATATCCAGCCCTGCTCCAGTTCTCTTTCTGCTCAAGTCAGTGGCAACAAACTTATTAACTTCAGCTGAAGTCCATCCTGATTTGACTAAGTCTGGCAAACAGATGTGCTAATAATGGCAAAGGATGTGTAACAGTGTGTCCACAAACTTCACCATAAAATAAAATGAACTCCATTGCCTTTATTCACTGTGTAATATTTTCAAGTTAGGTTAGAAAATGTACCAATATCCCTCTCTTAAGTGTTTTATTAACTTCTTAAAGTACTTCTGTAAGCCCTTGTGTGGCAGGCAACATTTGCACAGGTCCCACCTAAGTGTGGTGAATGGCTGCAAGGCCAACACTGATAAACACACAGAAATGCATCTTCCATTGACTGCTTGCTAAAACAAGAACTCGATCGTTTTAACTTACCAATTTAATTACAGAAATGTATTATTGATTCAATCTTTCTTCATATTTATGAGCTGGCTAGAGAGAAGAGTGAACTGTTCTGCTTAGTACACTTTCACCTTGATAAACACGAATTACCCTAATTGGGAAAGAAGTTATTTCAAAATTGTTTAAATCCACAGATTCCTTTCAACAGGGAACTTTGGTGGATTTGTAACACACGCTAGCATTTGCCAGGAATCCAGCTGAAAGCACCAGACTGGCTGTCCTGGAGACCTTTCAACAGACACTTTGTCCAAATGGGCTTTGACTGTGACGTGCAGGGCCATATGGGCAGAGGGGTAGCAGAGGTGAACAGTCTGTGATTACGTCCCTAAGTCGTTTAACCTTCAGAATTACCATTCCACACACTCTGCCACCCAACAGGAGGCTGCACAAGCAGGTGAAAAGATAGATGTCTATTCTTAATGACTATTTAGGAGACTGCTGAGCTCTGGTCTGTGCCCATGTTGGTTCAGTTCATTAATGCAATTAACCAACAATCAATCTTTTTAAATTAGTTACACAAAAACAGCTACAGCCAGATCAACTGGCATGAAAGTTAGGTCACACTCCATTTCTGCACGATTTAACATCCACACTGGAACAGAAGACAAGGCATGAAAGCATCAGAAACTGGAGCCAAATTCCTTTGAAGCCCTACAACTTAATTAAAGTGTGTAAAACTTGTGCAGCTGCCTTGGTCTTATTTGCATGGCCTCCTGTGCTTGCAGCTCAACACCTTGATGATATACAAACTGCTCAGAAAACAAAAGAGAGGGAGGGAGGAAGGAAGGAAGGAAATATTTAGTAATGAAGGAATTTAAAGAAGTTTAATGAGTGTAACTTTATGCAGGACTTGAAACTGCACCTTAACAGCAGTCTCATGATTCACCAGTGGCTGTTCACAGAATAAAATGAAAACGGAAGGAGCTGAAGTCACTATTGCTGTCTTTTCCCTTTCTGTAGACTAGGAAAAGACTAGCAGAGCAACCTGGATTTTCACTGAACACAAAGGTTTAGCTGTGAGGGGTTACAGCACAGTTCCACCATCAGCCTTGAATGCTGATCTGCTGCCCTGGGATCAGAGCTGCGAGCAGCTTGTAACTCGGGCTCACAACCTGACTCCTTTCCCATTCCTCTGGGGGCTGGAGAAGTATTTGGTTGGCCTAAACCTGGTGCAGAGTGTTCTTGAGAAGCGATGGAGGTTGCGAAGGTGACCGAACGCTGCCCCTACCGCGCTGCCAGCCCGGCGGGATGAGGTGCCAGCAGCAGCAGCAGCAGCACTGCAGAGTTTGCCTCGGGCTGCAGAGACCTCACTCTGCACAGACGTGCCCTGCCTGCACCAGTCTGAGGGCTGGTCTCAGGAGATGCTGCTCAGGACCCTCCGGATTGTGGCTGCAAGGCCGAGGAAGCTGCGGGGCAGCGCCGGCCCCACATCCCCGGCCGGGGAACAGGAGGCTCTGCCTGGCGGCTCCGGAGCATCTGCGAGCTCGGTGTGGCTGCACTGTCAGCCTGGTTTGACACTAATAGACAATTTCTTTCTCAACCCTTTAAGCTGAACCTGAACTAAACTGCTTTCAATTTCCCTAAAAGGCCAAGTTTGCAACTTTGCCGTATGCTTGTCCATTAAGAGAGCATCTGGCTTCTTTTAATCCCTTGCACGAACGGAGTTGATCCGATTGCATCCTCCGGAGACACTGCAACCCAGGCATTGCTGCTGAATGACTGCCATGAAACCCGGATCGTCCTCCCGAATCCACCGTGAAACCGGTGGGCAAGAGGCTCCCTGCGATGCAGGAGAGCACAGCACTGCCTGGGCTGGGAGCCTGCAAAGGGCTGAGCACATTCCTCAGCTCCTTCCCCGTGCTTTGCCAGAACAGCTATGGGAGGTGTCAGGATCAGACCCACAGACTCCTTCTGAGTGAAGTGTGAAACACTCACCCGGTTTCCACTTCTGTGAAATCAGGCAACTCGGCTGGTGCAGCAGAAAAGGACTGGGAATTGGGGCAGATGGGAAGGGATGCCTGCTCAAGTTTCATTATGAAAGCTGTGCGTAAATTAGCATGACTGGAGGGGAAAAAAAAGGCAATTCTAGGAGACCAAGGAGGAATATGCAACCTGTCATTTAACACTCCCCACCCTCTGCAGTGTTTCTGCCAGCAAACCACCAGAGCAGGTGCCTCCGGAAATGAAACTGAAGGAGACATAAGTGAATTTAAAACTAATAACAGCAAGAAACTTTAATGAAACTCTCTCTGACTAGCTAGAGCTGCTTGTCTCATATAGGATTTTCTGGAGCTTTCATAACTCTGCGCTCAAAAACCATTCTCGAAAGTTGCAGGGAGCATATTATCACTTTGTGCCTCTGTGAACATAAATGCACCTTTCCTGCAGAACACGTATTACAGCAAAATGTCAGGAGCCCACCGTGGCAAACCCTTTATTCATTACCAGAGTGATCTCTGTTTTCTTGGCATATATGCAATTCTGTTATTGCTCTAAGATATAAATGCTGCTAATTGCAATTGGGCTGCTTCTGTAGCTGGAGGACCAGGTTACAGGAGCTGGGGGAGTGGAGATCTTGCCCCTGGAGAGCTCCCAGTTTGGTCTGGATCTGCCTCACCCCACACACTGAGCAGGCAGCCTGAGCTATCCATGGTTTTAGTATCCAACATTGCTGCCAGAGTCAAAAGCAAGCTGCAATGCACAAGGAATACAAAATAGGGACCTAGAGGGCAGGCAAAACTTTCATAAATTCAGTTCATCTACCAACATCGAAAGAATTAGTAATCAGAGAAAGAAAGCTACAGAAGTGTTAACATTAATTCTACTCTGCTACAAGCCACGTGGTTAACACCATGACACCTTACCATTTACTGGGGGAGAGCTATTTATTTATGTAACCTATAGCTCACATTTAAATAATTAGTCTGCCTGATAAATTTTAGAACTTGCAATCTGTGTGCCACGATTGCATAGGCACAGCATATTTAATGCAGGTACGATTGTTTAACACCTCCAGCATCACATTAAAGAGTTTCATATAATTAGCAGAGTTGGGCACTCCAACCATCAGGCCAGTTACACATTAAAAAAAAGGTGATAGTTGTAGAGTGTGAAGCTGCTGCTCTAGAAATGTAGTCTGCACTCCTAACAAGGGATGTTCAGAGAGCAATATGTGCTGCCTAGGAATAAGCAAATCAGGTCAGCTAAGGCTGGACTCGATCCAAAGTTCCCCTCAAACCTTCTGTTATCTCCGAGAGTCTGAAGCTCCCAAGATCAGTCTGCAGTCTTTGGTTTTCTTTCAGCTCACCAGGAGCAAAGGCCTGAATTTAAGAGGTGCCAACTACTTGTTCCTCCCTCCAGCATCAGAAGCTCAATGCTTCCCTACAGGCAGGTGCCAGGATACCACCTGCAGACAAGCATTTATACATGAGGGAACACTTCTAGAAGGTAAAGGGTAATGCTCCTGGGGTGCTGTTGTGGATGCAGCATTTCTGACTGTCTAATAAGCAACAGCAGCAGCAGCTACCTAAGGATACTCCTAATGAGCTCTATTTGCTCCTCAGCAGAACAGTCCCCACTTCCAGGGGGTGCATCAGGGATGAGCTTGGGCTTTGTTGGTATTATTTTGACATAGTCAAATAAGCAAAATCCCAGTTGTGTGAATCGTATCCTGGCAGTCTCTTGGCATCTCAGCAGATTAAGAATGCAATAAATACAAAACCTCGTAGTTCAGGTTGTAAACATAAAAATAAAACTGAATTTCAGCTTCAGATTTAAACAGCGCAGGAACCTAAGGTGAAAGCCATGCTCACAGTGAGTGGGTGCCATTGGCATTCCTACTACATCAGAATTTGCTAAACAACATGAACAGAAATAGCCTCTATTTTAGAAGTTATAGTGTGTAAAGTGACAACTAGCAAGAAAAGTGATATTCTGAGAATCAAATCACAAACTGAGAAATTAGAAACGCTCACTTAAGAGCTTTCCTTTGGCCATCTCATCTGAAAAGAAAGCAAAAAATAAGTCTGCTTATTTGCTTCTCAGGTAGCCATTGCTCTTAAGCCAGATCATCAAACATCCAAATTTAAAGCCAAATTTCTAAACTCACTCAGCAACGAGCAGCAACTGACATCAACACGTCTTGTCAGATTTTCAAAGCACTTCAACATTCAGCACACTTCAAAGAAATTAGCCACCTGCATTATTGCCAATCAGTTCTGAAACCCTGTTTCATCTGTGTTAAGCTCTCATGAAAACTTCTACCTATATATCTTTTTCCAAATGGTGTTTAGGCACTTCAGAAGCTATTCTTTGAATATTTTAGAGACACGTCAAGGCCCTTTTCACAGGGAATTATTTTCTAGTTCAATCTATCCAAAATTGTAAAGAAACTGGGATCAATCCCACTGTGTCTATTTATCAAAAATCTTCTATCATCACAGGACCTTCATCTTAGATAAGTAAAATGAAGACAAGCTTCAAGTTAAAAATAGCACTACACAAACTCCTCAATTGGTAATTCAGCTGTGGGAACATTTACTTCTAATTTGTTCCAAACTAAGTCGAGCAAATAAACCTCCTCTTGCTCCTGCTGGAGAGAGGGAGCAAAGACCAGCATATATTGAAAGAATCTTGGTAACTCTGGGAAAAGAAGTTCTTCTTGGGTGAAAAGCATATATTTTCCAAGGAGAGCAGGAGGTGTGGGAAAGAACTACATGGGATATTCAGGGACATAAAATACTCTTGCATTGGCACAAGGAGAGCATAAGAAGATGAAGAAAGGGATGAAGTATTCCGTATTCTTAGGCACGAGAAAGGAAGATGTCTATGTTTGCAAGTCCAAGGAAAGAAGGTGCCTTTGGGGAAATACCACACAAAATATGGCCAGGGGAAAAAAAAGACCCTCTCTCTCCAGAAAGAAAATGATCACTGCACTCAATTAAGTTACACCAAATTCCTCACCTGGCAGGAGTTTTAAGGGAATAGTTTTTTCCCCCAAATTTTAATGGGAAACAACAGTTTAACAACTTGAAAATAACTTAAAAAAATTCCATCCCCTGTTTCTATGAGGAAACAAACTCTCAGTTTTGTAGTTCTTCAAGCATGGAACCAGATCCTTGCCCTCTCCACAAGAGGGAAAAGCTGGGGAGACACAGGACAGACAGGACAGACAGACCCCTTCTTTGCCTCTTTAGAGAGGTGTTTCACCCAGAGAAGCAGGGACTGCCCAGCCAAGGAAGGAGGGCTTGGAGCAAGGGGCTGATACTGGGATGGCAGCAGGATAATGAGCACAGCTGAGACCATCCCAGCAGGGCAGTGAAACTGGGTGTGAGGTCCAGCAATGAGGAGCAGCTCAATGCCACGAATCACTTCTCATGTAGAATCAAAGCAAGAATAAAATAATGGAGTAGGCTGGAAAATCATTCTTTGTAATCTGCAGCTCACAAAACCAACCACCCAAGGGGGTATTTCAAAGCAGCTCCTGAAGCTGTGTTTGACAAAACCCCTCCATTTCTGAAATGCTAATCAGGGCAGAATTAGCTGATCAGGGAAACGCTGGGAAGGATGAGGACAGGAGGCCAGCAGCAGATTACAGGTTTAAATAGACTTGTTAACATCTGCTCAGGGTAAACTATAATTAAGAAATCTCCTTTCCTTGTTTGGGGGTTTGAGATTTTGTTTGTTTGGGGTTTTGTCTCTGCTAGTTTTCTGCCTTACCAGTTCTGACAATGAATTTCCTATCAGGACTCTGGGGAAGCAGAGCAGACTTTCAGCATTCACAATCAGTAGAAGCAGAAGATCATGGCAATGGAAAGGCATTTTGGTCCCAGAGTTGTTACATTCTTTCAGAAGCTTTTCATCTTATGAATACAAATCTCTAAAAACCTCTCTTTGCTTGTGGATTTACTTCTTTGGGCAATTGCATCACTACACACCTAAATCTGCACAAGCCACTGTTGCCCAGTTGTCCATACTTGCTCTGCCACTTCACTCAGTTAAAAAGTCAGTTAAAGAAATCAATTCCTTCCACGTATATAGCTAAAAGTAGGTGTCCAAATTACACAACCCTCAATTGATTACTTTTTCCCTTCAAAAGTACGGCGTAAATCAAGACCTGTGGGCAGGGTAACAGTTTTCATAGTGCCCATATACATTTCAAAGGGGAGATTTAGAAAGACAGACTCTTTTTGGACCATCCTGACCAGAAGACATGCATGGCTGAGAGCCAGAAAGCACATCTTGGAGGGATAGTGACTGACAGCAAAACAGGCCACAGGTTCACCCAGACAATGTAAAGTAGCATTTGCCTTTGGTAGATTAATGCAGATCTTTCTTGGCAATTTTTTAGGGGCCTACTCTGGCTTTAGACTGCTGAACCCAATATGTGCTTTCAGCACAAGGAGTGGGATGGAGTTCTTCACAGGGAGCAGCTTGCTGGGAGAGTCAGGAGGACATTATGACATGAATTTCTAAACAAATTCCAGCCTTTTCCCTCCAGGAAAAGGAAAGCAGAACTCCAAAGTGTAGAGAAAAAAACATGATCCAGAGTAATACTATAGGACTCACTGATTAAACTGGGCCAGCAAAAGCAAAGTATCTGCATCTAAATTTAGCTCCCTAAATGATTTGGTTTGATTTTCCAAGGTGAGGAATGCCTCCAGCTCCTGTCGACTTCAGGTGCCCATATTTGAAATGCTTGGCCTTTAGTCTTCAACTCGAGCTAATTGAAGGATTTAACATTTCAAAGCTAAGGGGTTTTATCCAATCCAAAGCACCATAAAGCTGCAGTTCCCAGGCATGAGAGATATGACACACGAACAACTCAAAAGGCAAAGCAGGAGAAGAAAGATGATTATTCCCCAAAGTGCACACACTTGAAAGACAGGCTAATGAGTTCTCAAATGACATCATTTAATCCCAATGCTCCTCAAATACAATGCTGGAGTTTTCCCATCCTCAGTCATTACAGAGTGCAGAAGGAAATTTTGACTGTGCTTCCCCTTGCCCATTGAAATACAGCAAATTTGTGATGCTCAGTTAAGTTCCCCCTGAGCTGCATAATAGATCAAATTAGCCCAAACCAGCCCTGCATCACAGCTAGGCAGGAAAGCAAGCTAAAGGGATCCTGTCCTCCCAAAGAGCAGAGACATTTCCACAGAGACCCAGGGCCCACCAACCCTGGAATAAAAACCTGTACAAGAGCATTTCCAGGAACCACAAGATGCTCAGAGACACATCTAGAGAGAGGGAACTGGTGCAGATGATCCTACAGAGGATGAGGTCCTCAAGGTGCTCACACCAGGGATGAGCAGAATGTCAAGAAAGCCTTGTGAGCCACTGAGCATCCAGTTCAACAGCTGCACTGCAGAGGTTTTCATAATGGGGCTGTTCCAAGGAGGCTCTGTCTACCAGGATCCCCACTGGCTTTGAACCAGCTTCACTTTGGAAAATTAAATTTGCATCTGTCTATATGATGATAAGCAATACAGTATGGATGCTTAATTATCAGTTAAAGCATTTAATCAAAAGCAAGAACAATGAAAATACTGTTTCAAGAAAGTTGTGGTACCATGGAAAGTTCCAGAGAGAGTTCTAGCAGCAGACTGAGGTTAGGTGAGGCTTTCTGTGATATGGTCCTTGCTCTATCTGGTAGAGACATTTTAGAAAGTACAGCAAATTGTGCAAAAGGCTGCTACAAGAAAAAGGTTAAGGATAAATCAATCAATTTATAAGGTAATCAGATAGCAGTTTTTAGAAGTGAGCCTATCCTTTTCTCTGCCACAATTTTGCACTGCTTGGAAAGTCACCTCAGCCAGAACATCTCACAGTTGGTGACCTTCTGGGCATCCACATGAAACACACTGGACTGGTCTGCAGAATGAGCAATGCAAGTTTAACAGTAGTTTCTAAGAGCCATGAGCTGAATCTGTCATTAAGGTTGCTAAGTATGCAAAAGACATCAAGCTCTAAAGCTAAGTCATCAGCCAAAGAGAATGAGCATTACTTAAAGTATAAAATATGTGTATTAATGCTTCAGAGACACTCAGATACTCTGCTGAGAGGCTCTGTGTGAAAGCTCAGAGGACATTAATAACCTTGTATTCAGGGCAGAGTTTGGATGGCATCTGGAACTTCACACTGAACGATGCAGATAAAAATAAACACTTGATCTTGTCCACCCTGTGCACAGAATAAAGTAGAAGCTTGTGATCAAGTCTTTAAGACTGTATCACATTCATCTTCCAAATTAAAGCTACACAGACAGCCTTAATTCTGCCTTTTACTAATCCTTCTGAGGATTTTACAGTTTTTTTTTTAATTTTACAGTTCTAACTTTCTTTAAACATAGTACTTTTTGCACCTCAGTAATAATTCACCCATCTCTGGCAAGAATGATTTATATCCAGTATACTAGCCCAGTAAATCCTAATGGAATGATCCCATGAATCATAACATAGCATTACACTTAATTGCTATATTCATTAAGTAAGAACATTGGATCTTTTTAAAACTAGAAATTCTGAGGTGCTATCAAGTAAGATTAAACTAACGAGATAAGATTTAATAGAATATGTAAGTTGCATAAATAAGATTTTATGCTGTGCTCCATTCAAGCTCAATTTTCATTTGATTTAGGACAACAACATCAAACTTTCAGCTCTCAGATTTGTTTCAGTTAATCTCATGCTAGCTTTGAGAAGTTGAGTCTAATAATGATTGCATTGATATCATATTGATTTCTTTTCCCGTTGCACATTTTCTGAGCAGCACCACTATTATGCCAAAGAAAACAGAAATGGTGGGCAGGATTTGTTCAGTTGCAAAGGGGTCTGCTTATGATGGAGGGCTTCTATGTAGAGCACAGGATTAACTTTGCAGAGATATTTCTGAGGCATGTAATTGTAATTCTCATCTATGTGCAAAGCTGCTCTAGATGGAGGCTCCTCTCCTGGCAGCAAGAGTACAGACAAGGTGGCTGCTGGTGCACACTTGTACAAAACAACCTCTGTGTTTCTTGCCTCTCTGAAACAGTGCTAAGAAACATGTGCAATTACTCAGTGAGGAGAACTCTTTCAACAAGCACCTTTTCAACATCTCTGACAAGCTCTTGCTTCCCTTTTGTGAAAGTTCAACTGCTGTCCACCCTTTGTGAAAAACTGTTTAAAAAAATAAGGATGCAGACACCTGCAACAAACTGTCACACAAACAGAACAAACAACTGGAAATGCCCAGAATAAGAACACAGGAGCAGGGTGTTTCCATTACCTGAGGAGCTTTAAAAGGCATCTGCAGGCTGTTGAAATTAGACTTGAGTTATATGGACAAACAGTGCAACTGAAGAACACAGGACCACCTGAGCAGCACGAAAACAAGCAGTGTGAGCTGAGCAACCCATCTGGGCAAAAGACAGAAAAACAGGGGGTCTTTGGACAAGGGACTTGCAATAAGCCAAATGTGAGCAATCTTTGCCTGAATCCCTTTTGTAGCTGCAGGCAGAGTCACTTGACAGAGAACTTCAGAGGCTTTAAACAAATGTAACCTTCAAGTCTGCAGAACCAAGAAGGCATCAAACAGCAGCAAGAATCACAACTGAAAACATTCTCAAGATCATCACCAGCACAATGGGAGCAGAACAGCTCCATAAAGAGAAATAAATAGACAGTTTTGTAACTGAAATCAAAGCTGTATCGTTTGTTTTATGCTGATTTAGATTTTTGTAATTCACGTCAGAGAAAGGATGTGGCTTTTAGCAATGCTGAGCAATTGAAAGCAAGCTCAAGGACATATTCCTACTAAACCTCACTTGTTTATATACTCCTTGCAGGCACAGACTGAACAGCAGCATCCACAGTCAGGCCTGCTATCTTTGTAATGCAAAATTTAGCACTTCCTGAGCGTTTCCATAGTGTTGAAATTGCACACTCAGATACAGAGATTTGTAATTTCAGTAGATCCAGCTGCACTTCTTAAGGCCTATTACCCTGTGCTCTCCACTTTTTATCCAACTATGCCATCCATAAAGATTAACAATCAAACAAACCAACAAAACCCTAATAATTTTCAATTTTCTGACCTATTTTTCTTCAAAACATAAATATGAAATCCAGACAAAAATAAGGATTCTAATACTGTTTCTTTCCCTGCATTCCTGGCACAGTAGTGACAGATAGGTAGAGGGTATTGGAGGAAATCTGAAGGCTGATTAAAGTTTTCTCTCTTGCATAATATATGTAGGAACATAGCACCTCGTTAACACACACTTTGTTACCATAGCTTATCAACTCACTTACAGAAAATAAGCCTTAGAAAATGCCTCTGGATTAGAAAGGGGAAAATATCTCCTGTCAATCAGGACAAATCAGAGCCTCTTTTACTAGAAAACCCCTCATCCTCCAGTTTTGGGTCTGTCTACAGCCTTTTGATGACAAAACCAGGAGCTCCCTGTTTGTCTGTCCAGACAGTGGGATGGAGGCCAGGGTGGATCCAAGCACCAGGACCACAATTCAGGGAGTACCTGACCCAGGTTTGCAGGTTCATTGACTGGTGCTCACCACGGGGCTCACACAGCCTCAGGGCTTCTGGACCAGTGCTGCCTTCCACCCCCCTGAGCTGCATCTCAGGCAAGGTCCCAGGTCTTTTTTTTCTTTGGAAGAAACTGCTAATAAAATGGAAACTCTTTTTGCGTTCATGCATAACTCATCTATGATGTGACACTGCTCTAGATAACAGTGTGTGGAGAACACAGACAGTAAGATTGTGGGGCAACCTCTGTGCCACACAGAGTTATCTTGTCAGGGAAAGATGCACATGCTCCTGATAAGAGTACACAGAAGGTCACATTGATATTGAAGGTTTGAGAACTCCCACAGTGCAGAGGTGACACTTAGTTGCACCATAGAACAGACCCCTTTTTGTCTGCTAAACAGAAATTTACTTCTGTGAGACATTTCAATAGAACTCATACCAGAGCATTCCTTTATTGTTGGTTACACTGATATTACTGCATGAGAAAAAACTATCAGCTAATGAGAAGACCTTCCTTTCATCTTTGTCGAAAAAAAAAATCACATTCCAAGTACTTCAGCATTGCTCAGTTCATTATTTCTGGTTGAAGTTATTGTGTGTTTTGCTTAGGTTTCTGAGAAAGCCCAGGATACACACTTTAGTTGATATAAGAAATAAACCATTGAACAAAACCAAAAAAGTTTATCTTAACTTTTTCGTGGAGCTAACATTTATCCTCTTGTCTGCATTCTGGATAAGAATGTTATCTTGTTTGCTCTCTATTGTCATTCTGCTGTTTGTGCAGGTCTTCAAGGCCTGTATTTGCATAATCTACACTGAAGTAGCAGGAATACTTAATCTGTTTTGTGCAATACAGAAATATTTACATTTATAAATTTCCCATGCTTTTTTTTTAATACTGTGGGTATTTCACGTTCTTTCATAGAAATCTCTGTGGTGGTGAGTTCTGCCTCACTAACATTCAGTTTATTCTACTCTCCCAGTTTATGCATAGGATTAATTTAAACAGAATCTTTTATTTAAAGGAGACCAACATGCTGTTCATCCAGGCCACTCTAAAACTGAATACTACCTAAGTCTACAACAGGATAATTTGTGGAATAAAGCAGCACTCACTGTAACTGTGGTACCTTTATACTGCAGGTTTAAAATGTGACTATGATCAATCCAAGCAAAATGAAAATATAAGTGCTTCATTTTCTACAAAGTAAAACACCACCTTCACCACAATCACTACTCAAGTAATTTGCCACTTGGTACTTTCCATTCAGGTGTAGGTAGAAAGAACAAAATTACTCAGTCAAAGGTGGCAAAATTCAGTGCAGATTAAAAAGTCTGTAAAAGTGAAGGAGGAAGATAATTACAATCTTTCTGGCACAGAACTATTCTTCTGTGTACAGAACAGCTTTACCTAGTTTCAATCCACATATATATTCATTTAAATACGGTCCTTTGCTAATTCTACCACTCTCTAAAGTTTACTGCAGGGAGCATGAAAAAGATGGTCTTTATGAACAGATGGTCTTTTCAAGGAAATGTAGTTACACTTAAATACAGACAAATGCACTGCAGACTAATGGTCCTGTTAGAATGCAAGTTCTGAAAAGGGAAAATATGGGACCACATAATATGCTAGCCCTTAATTACAGTGGGTTTTTTTTCCCTTCTGAAGACAAACTAATCACTAATGAAGCTTAATTAGCAGTAAACAGGTACCAGTGTACAGTCATTCATGTACAAACAGATGTCTATTGATTGTATTTGACTGAATACAAATGTGAGTAGCTGTTGTTTAGGTATTACTAGTATAGGATGGGAAATTGTAACAACAGCTCCCTCCTTTATGACAAGTGGACAAGTTCAGCCTGTCAAGCACAGCTGCATTCCTACCTGAAAGGATCAGTTTATCCCTCAACACCTGGCAGCAACCTCTTGTGTCCTGCATGCTTTCCACTCAGCCTGGTTATATTCAACAGCAAACGTGGAGAGATTTTACCAAGCCACAGCCAAAGGATCAATATGCTTTTTTAAAAAAAAACTTCTGAGACATCTCCTGATATTTGTTGTTTTCCACATTTTGGCAGAGATCCTGCAATTTTGTGACTGCTGCCTGGGCCAGCTGAAATGCTGAGTGCAACACAGGAACAACTGGAACAGAAAGTCCTTGGGGTTTTGCTTTTTTGTTTGTTTATGTTTTGTGTTTTTTTTCTTTTTTCTTTTTGTTAAGAAGCTTCTCTTTCATGTTTAACAGGGTTCATTCATCAGACCTAAATCTATTAAAGGCTCCTCAACTTTAGGGGGCTGCATGACTTTCACAGGAGTAGAGTATTTGGGGAGTAAACAGTGTTAGCTGGGAAACATAATCATACCAGAGCAAAGATACAAAGAAACCTTGAAATTGAGAAGAAACCCTAACCTTTAAACTTTATTGCTTTTTGTGTGCACATGGCTTTGTTTTTTTGAAAGGCTCATTGAGCTCCCTGTCTGAAGTTTAGGGCAATGCCTTTCAATTCTCAACAGCCAAAATTCACTTCCAGGTCTACAAATACAATCAGATAAAATTATGGAAGATAAAGGCACCCTGAATCCTTATTTCTACTGACAGTTTCCTGTTGAGTATAACTTTTTTTGAAAACCATTTGAACCAAAATAACACTCTTTTCCTTTTTTCACTCCAATGAGAATGGTGAACCTTTCACCTTCCAGAGAAAAGCCCTAAGGTCTTCCCAATGGGTCTGTGGAAAAGAGCAAAGGTATGTGAATATTAATAGCACCTTTCCCTCCCTCTCTGTTTGCACTGGGAGCAGCAGCACAAATGAAACCCCACACTTGGTGGTGCTGCCTTGTGCAGGGCTGCAGTTCATGCAGAGGAGGAGCGATCCCAGCTCAGAGCTGCAGCCCCTGCCCAGGGACCCCAGGGCTTTGTGTGCCACGGCCCAGGTGCAGCAGGGGCTGGCAAAGGGATCTGTGTGGGTGGTGAGGAGGGACAGGCACTGGGAGCTGCTCCCATCCTGCAGTTACCCCAGGAGGCACCAGGGGATACCTGAAGAACACTCAGCTCTGAACAAGCCCCCCATGACAGGACTTGGCAACTTCTATTGGGTGTTCCCAAGTGCAAGAGGCACTGATACAGGAAATGTTAGCAGTGACAAGATGTGCATAGCACTGGACCAGGACTTTGGGATATCAGTTTATTTCAAGTTCTACCTCAGGCCTCTTTAAATTTCAGCATGTCCCTTCTCACCCAGTGTCCCTCCATAAAGCAACCTAGCAATGCCTCCTTTTTCTAAGCTCAGTTATAACACTAACTGTAATTACCTATTTCAAATGCTCCTGATCCAGGAGTGGATTCAAGAGATCTGAGGCTGTGTCTATGTAGCACACACAGGGATTTCAAATTTTTCTGCAATATTAATAGAAAAATATTATTAATGTAATAATTAAGCCAATTGTACTTGAAGATGTTAAGAGAAATTTTAATACTGATCAGGTTTCCAGTCATTATTTTTATTATAATGGAAAGCAAAATGTTAATTTTTAAAGTTACCTAGTGATGATGATTGAAAAAAAATTAGTGATCAATGTATTGATTAAAGAAATAATAGGAATAAGGAATATAGTGACAGATAATGTCATAGCTGAGAGGAAGCAGCTTCCAAAACTAAATACTCTATCATATCACAATATCTTATTTCTGTCTCTCTTCTTTTTTGCAGTATAGAGACTCAGCTAAAGAACAGCAATTCTGCATTCTCTTCAAAATTAGACGTGTGAATATGCTCAGAACTGTCTTTCTCTTCCCTTGGGCAATAAGGATGATATGGCTAACCTTAAACTGGGATCTGGCAAAATAAAACACGAAAGCTGTAACTAGAGGAATGCCAAATCCATTAAGATGAAGACAAAGGAACTGTAATGTGTATCATACAATAGGGAAGCTTATTTGATGCCAGTTGAAACACTCATTTTTTGCTATGGTCAGTATTTCATTTGGAATCCTAAGTGACTGACCTAAAATTTGATTTTGCCTCTTGGGTACGGAAAATTCAGAATAATTCCACAAAGGAACAGAATTAGTCAGGCTTTACTCTGGTGTTTTTCAGAGTACACTGACACCAGTTGTTCCTTTCTCTTTTAGCTTCAGCATTTAGTTTTAAATAAGACAGAAAGGACTTCTCACAGTAGAGCTCTATGCTCACACCACAGATGTTCTGAATGCCTCACAACCTTATTTCTCTCCCTCAAAAAAGGAACTTGGATCAGACAAATTGGGCCAAAGCCATGAAGATACCACATCAGAGTTCCTATCTTGAAGTGAAGTGGTGAACCAGTGTCTCATTCACAGCCGTTTGGGACTCTGGTATTAATTTCACACTGAAGCCATCTCAGCTTCTCTCAAGTCTGAGTCAGGTGTGTTTGGCAGCCATGAGTGTATCCAGCCTCCATTTCTGATCCCTGCCCTCATTTATTTGTTTAATGCTCCTGAGACATCAAAACACTTACAGAAAAGTTAAAAAAAAAAAAAAAATATATATATATATAAGCATTTCTATCCATTTGATAGTTTTTGATTAGAAACTTGTGAAAGTAGAAAGAAACCTCTTTAAAATGGTGAGCTGCATGCCTGTCTACCATCCAGAATGGTTTCTTTCTATGCTTCAAGGAACATCCCCAAACAAATAACATTACTGCTTTGCTGAGCATGCCCTTCATGTCTCTCAGCCTTGTTTCAACTATAACATGAAAGGTCCTTCATGCAGTAATGATCTTTTTCTTTGTAACATAAATACACTCAGTAACAAAAAAATGAATTTTCCAAGGAAAGAATTAATTTGGAAAGTCTGTTTCAAATATTTTATCCCACTGTAGTGCTAAGTAACCTCCATGCTTCTATAACTAAGAAAAGTTTTCTGAAAATATGTATTAGTCCTAGCTTTATTTGTGTAGATAAAATACCCTGAGCACATAATCCTTCACCTTTTACTTCTGTGGCTGATCAGATATGAAATTTCCACTTGGCTTATTAGCCATAGTGTAGGATGAAAATAGTACAATACTGACTTACTTGAAATCATCAAATGGGTCTTTGGCAGTCATTTCTGTGGAGACAAGAATGAACCCTATGGCAGCTTTTAAGGAAATAATCAGCACTGGATTAATTCAGCCTGTGCTGTAAATGCTGGAAGCTTAATTGCAGAAGGCAGACAGGTGGAGATAGGCTGATGATAAACACTCAAAAAAATAAATATATGCAGTAACATCAATGCTTTGACCACTGTCCTAAGAGGAACTTCATTTTACTTTCCTATTGTGGGAGTAAACACATAGAAAGTTGACAATCTTTTTAGAGTTTTCTTATTTCTAGCTAAAGAAACAGAACAGGACAAATTGATAGAGATTATTTAAGAATCTCTAGTAACTTTCCACACATTCCCCTTCAGATTTGACTTTGATTCACAAACACCATCATTTGCACAGTTTCTGAAATAGGTGACACATAGTAGTCCTGCACAATTGGAGGTTTACAGATTCGTCTCACATTTGTAACTGGTCCTGTAGCAGAGCCTCGGATCAAAGTGATGATTAAAATCTAAGTTCTGGTGGGAGTTCAATCACTTCAAAGCCTACAGATAGCAACATTAGCATCCAGCCATGCATAGTTTTAGTGTGTGGCTAGGATCAGAAGTCCCAGAGGGAAATGAGGCAGCCTTTCTGTGGAAGCTGATAACACTCACAATACTCAAAGGTTTAAATCTCAGCTACTGTCAAACCCTCCTGGATGGTGAGGAGTCCTTTTGTGTTTATCTCAAGAAGAGCAGCACTTTTAATTTTTTTTTTCCATTCCTGAAATAGTAACAACAGAATTTCCATATATGAGATTAAAAGCAGTGCTGTTACCACACAAGTACAGTGCAATCTTTGCATCAGT
Organism: Chaetops frenatus; assembly: GCA_013400775.1. Lineage (NCBI taxonomy): Eukaryota > Metazoa > Chordata > Aves > Passeriformes > Picathartidae > Chaetops > Chaetops frenatus. Next base: position 378,578 of record VZTR01020481.1, read on the forward strand.
TGCAAGCAGACATCTGTTCTGTAAATCCCCACCCCCCATTATTTTTGAATCATCATTTTCTACTGCAATGCTTAGGATTGTTCCCACTGTATTCCTTTGTTGTCTCATTCAATAATACCTCTGCACATAAATGGTACTAACACAATCAGTTTACCTCTGCTATTATTTATTATTCATGCTGTGGGAGCACACAGAAACCCCAGCCATGGGGCCTTGATCTTATTTGTACTTGCTGAGCAAATACATCCTAAGAGACAAGTTACTGTCCTGGAGAAACATTTTATTTTCAGCCTAAACAGACAAGACAGTCAAAAGGTGGGAAAGGAAATAAGGAGGTGAATTGTCTTGCCCACAGTCACACCACTAACCACTGCCTTCTGGAGGACAAGCAGCAAGTGACTGTAAAGTCCAGGAGCAGAGCCCTGCTCCATGGGAATGCTGCAAAGAGAGGCAGTGCCCTGCCTGCCCCAGAGCACAGAGCTGGGATTCCATCACCCTTTCATAGACAGAGCCCTGAGTGCCTCACCTGGCACCCACACAACCCCTGACACCTCAAAGGCTTTTGCAGAGAAGTTCAGGATTCAGGAGCTACACGGAGCCTGTGCTGGCACAGCTGTGGATCAGCAGCACAGGTTCACCCCGAGAGCTGCTCAGTTCCTCCAGCCCTCCTGCATGCCACACAACAACCATGTGGGATCCCCCTTGGGATCCCCCACAGAGTTACTGTAACTGCTGCAAGTTTGCCTGAGCAGTGCCAAAAATACATTTATTCATGCCTGTCTCAGTGGCATAAGGAGCAATTACTGCTTATGGGGATTGAATGAAGAAGTCTGCAGTGATTAAAGAACAGAGCATGGAGAACAGCTCGATCACCTTCACCACTCCTGAAACACTCAGGCTCATTAGGCTCATCTGTTCATGCAGAACAATGTTAATTCACCCAAAAAAAGGATTGTAGGAGAGGTGAAAGGTTGTTACATGTCCCCAGAGCTTACATATGGCACTGATAAGCTACAAGAGACAAAAACCCCCAAACTGGAAATGAGGGGAAAAGGGCCTTGGATCGCAATGTGGCTGGAGGTGAAACATCTGTCACATCCAGCTTTCTACAGAGGCACAAAGCTCATTTATTAACCCACTCTCCTCCCAGAGATTTCTATGCACAGAAATATCAGCTAAGTGAATGATGTGAAACTGAATAGCTGCATGTAAAAAGGCAGAGAGACAAAGGAAACCCTCACCAAAGCTATAGGGCTCAAGTGCTCTCTCCTGGTCTTCCCAGATTAGACCCCAGGCCTCTGTTCTGTATAAACACACAGACTGCCACCAACATCCTGGCCAGATTGCAAGTGAAGGAGCAAAATCTTTCCGAATTTACACCCCACTCTCCCACCTTTTAACCAGCAGTCAGATTTTTCTTATGACCTTTTCATGTGCTGCTTTCAAATGATAGCAGTGTATTTTTCCAAAGATGTGGCTCTGTTTTCTGACAGACGGAATAATTTTAATATATCATTTTACCTGCCTCACCAGGGAGCTCTGCAGTGTAATTAAAACACAGGACAGATGAAAAGGTTTATAGCACAACTACATCACTGCAACATAATGTTCACTTGAGCATCACTTATACCCTCCTGCTTCCCAAGGATGCAGCAAGAGTTCAGTGCCTGCTGGATGCCAGGCTCTTTGGGCTGCGACTGGCTGGAGGGAAAAACAAATGCAGTAATTCTGTACCTGTACCTGCTTGGCACCAGCTCAGCACCTAAAACTCTGCTGGACATTGCTAACCCAAAATAACACCCACATCAGATAGAGCAGTTCTATGAGAGCAGATAAATCAGGTGCTCACAGTGGAGACTTCACCTCATCCCCACATCACTGACACAGCAGCTTCACAACACGGGAAACACAAGTGTAGTATGGCAATTTTTTTTTTTGCTCAACAAAGAAAACAATAGAAAATTTTTAGCATCTTAATTTTTTAACTACCTTAGAAGAGAAATTAAGTATAAAAGGTTTGGTGAAGTCAGCAAATCACCACAAACCAAATAAGTGGATAAAGCACAAGTGAAAAAGTGATTCAAATGGACCTTAAGTAGATGACATGAACTTAAAAGCCCATAAAGTAATAAAATAGTGGAACATACAAAGGCCTTACAGAGAGACATTGTTATTGAGATCAAAAACCACTTTATCTTGGCACATATTTATAACCCATCAGGACTGTAGGTATCTGCTCAAGAGTGTGAACTAGCTGCAGGATCAGTAAAACGAGAAAAAGTTATTGATTATTATTAAAAATCAGTTGATGTGAAGTCCTCTGAGGACAAACAGAACTTAAGACCAGAGATATACTCAAGGCTGACCCTTTTACTGGCAAGATGAAACAATAAATTCACTATTCAGACAAATCTCTCTTCTCACATTTGGAAATACCAGTATTCTATAAGAATATCAAGGAATATCTTTTGTTGGACAATATATAAAATATAATTTATTACACTTGAATTTTAAATTTCAGTATTGGTAATATAAAAATAAAAAATGCCTGCAAAATTCTGACATAGTATTATAACAAAGGGGCGATGTTAAAAATAAATAAATAAACAAAGAACTTTTTGTAAGGCAACATCCAGAGGAAACAGAGTGAGAGGCTAGATTATTTCTGTATGTGAACAAATGAAGTTATCTCTGTTGTCAAATACGTTTTTTGCTATGATTTTACTTTTAAATAATTCATGCTCTTTTTTACCTCCTTTTGCTAACAGGCTTATGGTTCCTGGTTTTATGTTTAGCAAAACCAAAAAGTGTATTTTCTACTGTAAGACTAAAAACATTCTGGTGTGGTTGGTTTTCTGACATGCATCATGACAGTTCCTCTACAAAAAGTCTTTGAGACACTGGGAGAGAAATGCAACATTCAGGGACAGATTCCTGTTCAGTTATCTGCAAAAATCAGATCTCAGCAAACCTACAGAGCAACAGGATTTCTAATAAGCCCTTCTGGCCATAAACATAGTTTATTGTAACATAAATATGATAATGTGAGGAGTTCTTGGCTGTTGTATTTCCAGCTGTCTTTGCTTAATGAACTCTCCTTTAAATCCTGCCCTTCTCTTGCCAGTAAAAGTCAGTCTTCTCTGGGGTCACTTTCTACTTTTCGATTTTCTCTAAGTATATCTTTAGAAAAACTTTCATTTTCCTTGTCATTCCTTCTCCATGGCTCTGTTGGAACCTTTTCCCTTTGTAATCCCCCCCATGCAGACCCTGTCCCCCCTCTCCCAGAGCTCAGACTGGAGCACACATTTCTGCCCCAGCCCACAGCCACTGCCTGCCTTGCTGGGTCAGGGTATTGTCCAAGATCACAGCAAATTTAATCTCCTCCACTTACATCTACCCCCAAAATCCTGTAAATATCTTCCCTTTGCCTGTTATTTTTAACATCCTTCTTCTCTCTTTTCATCCCTGCATGAGTTCACTGTCTCCTCTTGATTTCACCAAACATTAAAGTTTTTTCTCTTATGAGAGACATCTCCATCACTTCCCTATTGCATCTTCTTCTGCTGTCAAATATTTTAAGACAAAGACAACATTCATATAATTGCAAGCATAATTATAAGACTTCTGCTCTGACAGAGGCAATGCCTGGCAATAATTTTGTTTTGCTTTTTAAGTAAAGGAAATGGATGTACTTATGTTTTTTAGTAAAGAATTAATTTCTGCCCACATTTTCAAACAGACAAAATTGCATGAACTGGGCACATAGAGAGTTCTGATAGGCAGAAGCTGAAATATCATCCATCTTCATCCACTGAATTTGTATTATGGAATAGACCTATTCTGTGCTTAGAGAGTAACTCTGCATTACTTCCTTTACATAAGACAAATGTTCATTCTTGTTTTAGAGTATAACTTACTGGAAAATACCACACATTTCATTGAACAGCAGAGTTTAACCCCATATCTTGCCCTCTAAAAAGACAGTGTGGCTTTTATCCTCATTTGTTCTGAAAATACAGAATTCCACTGCTCTCTGGCAGTTGAGGAGTGTGGGAACAGGCAATCTGTAGCAGCCAGGTCTCTGTCAGACTCGCTGGGTGGTAACTGAGCTGTCACCTGGGAGCAGCTGCAACATAAGCAAAACCACTCATCTCTGCACTCAGCTGCTGTGTAGGAAAAAAATGGCAGCACTGAACTGGTACTGCCTGATGCCATATTTACCAGATATTATTTCAGCATTTATCACTGAATTTGGTGGCATAAAACCTTGTCAAGCTCTCTCACTACTCCACTGTACAGGACTCGGCAGAGTGGCCACCTCAGCAGATGGAACTGTCTGTAATTGCACAAAAAACCTGAATGCCTTAAAGTGTGGTGGGGTGACCCTGGCTGGATGGCAGGTGCCCACCAGAGTCACTGCATCACTACCTCTCCCCACCTGGAAAAGGTAGAGAAAATACATTGAAAGGCTTGTGGGTCAAGATTAGGATGGGGCAAAAACAATCACCAATTATTGTCACAGGCAGAACAGACGCAACCTGGAGAAATTAATTTAATTTATTACCAATTAAATCAGACCGAGTGGGTCTCTCAGAGACACTTCTGCTGTTGCTGATGGCCTCAGCTTTGGAGGGCCCCTCTTGGAACCACTGGCATTGGCTCCATCGGACACAGGGGAATTTTCTGGAAGCTTCTCTCCAAAGCCACCCCACAGCACCCCCACCCTGGCCACCAAAACCTGGCCAGGCAAATCCAGTCCTATTAACCAAGCCATTATGTGATTTGCAAGAGAGAGATACAAAACAAACAGAACAAGTAGCGTGTCATGATAAGAATTCTCCTTTTGATCAAACAGCTTCTCCTTTTTATCTGAGATACAGCAAAGAGGCAGCTTTGACTTCTCTCACCTTGAACACTTTTGGGCCTACAGGAGAGAGATGAGGAGCATCAGTTAAACACTGGAACCCACAGCATGCCTCAGCTAAATCATTTTTACAGAGATGAGCACATGCAAATTCAGCAGAGACTTTGCCTTGCAGGGTGTGTTGGGCTGTGGACTGTGGACAGCAGCCTAATTGAATTTTGCTGTGAGTATGTGTGAGCACTTTCTGTGTACCTCTCACTTGGGGTGCTAAACTTGAGCATCATTAAACTGACATAAATGCAATAGATTTCAAATAGGAAGGTAAGCATCAGGCCTAGAACAAAATCCTTATGTCGTCTTGCCTGGACCCCTACCCTTCCAGGACTGCTACCTGTGATAGGCACTGAAATGCTGTTTTATCTGCTGCTGGTGCACCTTTTTTCACTCCTGTATAACATCACCTTGTTAACATTCAAACAAAACAATATCCAAGGCCAATACTGAGTGCATTAGCAGAACTCTGTCCCAAGACACCACCCTGTTTGGAGACATTTGTAAACCTAAACCTTGGTATTCAATTTTTAATTAACAAAGAAAGCTTAATATGCAATTTTTTTTCCCATCCATCTGGCACTAAAATTGCTGAGTTGCTTCGTTGCATTTTCAGGAAGACTTTGGGACTATTAGAAGAAAATTACAATATATTTCTCTCTCTGTGGTTCACCTGTTTAGTTCAAAGGCAAAGTGTGTGTGGAATTGAGAAAATAAGTGCTAGAGAAGGTATTACCTAAACACATATTTTTGTGCATTCTTTCTACTAGCAGCACGAAGGCCTTTTTTTGCCTTTTTTTGTGTTTTCTCTGTTCTGTATCAGGTCTCTGCATTTCCCCCCAATTTTAACACACAAGAGGACAAAAACCAAACCAAAAAGCTGCCATTAATGTCCATAGTTTGACACAGCTCCAACTTCTCTGTTCCAATTTAAAGACCCTCTTGTGGTGTGATAACTTAAAAGTAGAATATTTTTATATTGCAATCTAGCACTTGTTCTCCTCAGTGATTCCTTTATCCCCTTGGGGGTATCTTCAGGGATGGAATACTGAGTTTTTAAATTAAACTCTCTGAGTCTTTTCCTTCTGTTACTTTCAAACTTGTTGCTAAAGGAAATGTTTTTGAGCTTTGCAGGGACTTCTATACTGCTTGCTTGTTACAGCTACATCAAGTACCACATTAAAAAGAAAATCAAAGGAACTAGAAACAACTTAGTTTCTAACTGAAAACAGAGATGGAAGAACATATAAGGAGCATGTTAGGAACTGCTCTTTTTCTGACTTGTTTCATTAGATATCCTGGTGGAAATATAATATGGAACATATGTTCATAAATAAAGTGAACATCTGATTAATTCTGTTTCTATGCTTTTAATTGATCCATTTCTCTATACATAATGCACAAATTACCTATATCTATGTTTCACAAATGAAGGAAAGCCTGCATGAAACCCTAGAATATGCAGTGGAAGAGACTTTGGGGATTTTCTAGCACAAGGTAAGTTTTAACTAAGTTCAGTCCTTTACCTTGCTCCTTTCTGAAAGGCATCCAGCACATCCCATTTTAACACCAGCCCCCTGAAAGGCAGCACCCTGGGACACACCGAAAATGCCACCACCCACCCAAGCCAGCCAAGCAACCCATCAGGGCCAATCTCTTGCTGTGGGACTGGCAATTGCCAGATGCTGCAGCAGAAGAATATCCCTTAACAGCACATCTAATTATCTTTATTATCCAGGGGAGGAAAGAAGAGTTCTTTATATCTCCACGTGGCAATCGATAGCTGCAGAGCTTGGAGATATAATCCTTGCCTTAGCTGTCATTTGTAACTCGTGCCACCACAGATGTCATTCTTCAAACAGAAGCTGCCCAACATCAGATCCCAACTTCTGAGCTCATTACTGCCACTGACAACAGCAGGGTTTTCCCTCCCTGGTGATAAAGGGTGTGTCTACACAGCTATCAGTGCAGTCCATCAGATGCTGAGTGCTAATTGTCTTCCCTCCACAGCCATTACTGCAGGACAAAGAAATTAGAGAAAGAAGGAAGAGAGAGTTTCAGCTCAAGGAAGTTTTGTTTCTCTAGATGCATGTGCTTTCATTAAAATCGCTGTGCAAAGGAGCAAACCCACAAAACTATGAACTCCAAAGCTGTCAATAAAACGGCAAGATTTCTAGGAAGCCCTTGAGTATCAGGGATATTTTCCCAAAGATTAATTTCTCTTATGTGAATTTTCTTGTTTATGCTGGCTCCCAACACACTATGATTAAAGTAACCCAGGATTAATTATTTCAATCATTTACAAACCAAATCAGTAAGTTGTGAAAGAATGTGAAAGCAAGAATCTTTGTCTTTTAGCCTAAAAAAGCTAAAAGAGGAAAGACTGCCTATCTAGGCCCACTCCAGAGTTTGCTGTAACCTAATAAAAAAGGACACAAACTGATGCAGTTTATTCCCCTGGAAATAGGAATTTAAATTTACATTCATTTAATCTGAGCACTTCAAAAGAAACATCTTAAAGCAGAATGAGGTTCTACAGTTCACATGGCAATTACTACGGGGTCATATTGTCCATTACTGTGGCTCTTCTCCTGCACTGTGTTTTCAATTCTTACTAATTACAGGAATGCAGAATCAATTAAGAGAAGATAATGAAAGGGAATATATAATTTCCATAAATAAAAAGAGTCACTTTCTTTAGAAACATTATATAAGCAAAGGAAGAAAATCAGCTTTAATTTAACAGATGGCAATCCATTTGAGGACACTGCTCACCACTAACCCACTCTTCCTAATTAAAGAATTCTGTCACTGTGAACCTTTACCTATGACTGTGTTATGATCTTTCCTGCCTAATCTGCTTTGAAGGGCTAATTAATAGTAACCCACACCAGCCAATACAGATAGATTAAAGTAAAAAGAGAATTAGTTATACATTATCTGGAAATAATGCTCACTCTCTGAAAAACAGCTAAAGAACTTTATTGACCTAACTCCTTTAACAAATGACACTTAAGTAATTCATTGACAAAGCAGAACAATGGCAGGACTAAAAGCCTATTAAATAATTTTTTCTAACGGACATCACACAGCATTAGCTGTAAATTTCTGGTATAATTAATTAATTAAGACTTAAATATTTCAGTGATTAATTTCTATTAAAAATTCATAAAACATAATGACACTTAGGGAAAGAGATTAAGGTTGCTAGCATTTATTGACTGAGCTATTAAAAAATCTATTTAAAAAAAGAACTCCCCTAGTTCAGCCTCAGAACAGTGAAAGCATTTATTGCAAACACTGTGAAAACAAAGTGCTGATACTGCTCATACTTTTTGTGCATTTTCAATTTTCGTTTGAGGACTGCTTTTAGCAGATGTTATTTAGGGACACTTATGCAACTCGAGAGATGCACATAGAATTTCCAAGTGGTCTGATCCCAAACCTACAAGGATTTGGCTTAAAATGGTGTTGCACTTTGCCTGAATATCTCAGCTCCCTCTGCTCTGTTCCCTGCTGAACTCTTGACACATCCAACCCACCCTGCAGACAAGATCCTGCCAGCCTTTCCCACCTCATCTGGGTCCTATGTCCCCCTTCACTGCTCTTGGGCATCCTCCCTTCCCAGCCTCATGCTTCAGGTACCCAGTATAAACTACATCCTGCCTGCAACAAATGGTAGAGTCCTCTTTTTTTTTTTTTTTTTTTGTGTTTTACCACCTTGGACCAAACTACTCAGCTCAGCCTTCCGGTAGAAACAAAGATGATTTGCTCTTATCCCTCCTCCTCACTCACTACAGCCCCAGTCACACCCGGGGGGAGCTGGATACCAGCGCTCAGAGGCACAAAGCCCCACGAGGCACACAGTGCCTACACAGGTAACATTTCCCTCCCACCTGCAGGAGATACAGTTTTTAACACCAGCAGGGGACACCAGATTACCCACGCTGACCTCTGTTTTACGGCACATTAGATTCCTCCCAATTACCATTCCACCGAGATCTGCAGGTTTAAACCACCCAGCTGACTTTGCAAGATCAGGGCTAACCTCTTCCATCCCACAGGAAGTTATAACAAGAAAAAGAAACTTAGAGGAGAATCAAAAGAAAATAATTTCCTGACATTCCAGCCTTAGCTGTTATCAATTCATATTGCATTTCGCTTCATCTTCTACATAACTCTTAGCATATTCAGCACCTCTGATGGAAATCAGCATGGTAGAATGACAACAAACATACCCAGGGCTCTTCAACCCTCTTGGCTGTATCATTTCTATTTATCTGTTGCCTGCGTAAGTCCCTTTATTATAAACTCTTTCTTGAGGCTAAACATTAATGAGAGATATTGCAAACTCAAAGCTCAAGTTTTCTGCAAGCTCAATAGAATTTATAATCATTGCAAATGCTTTTTATATAAAAAAGCTAATATTTTTAATCTTTTTTCTTTTTTGAATTAAAAGCCTCTTTCATATTTGATGTATTAACTGTATTAGCATTTGTTCTCTATGAATATCAAATATTGGTGATAATTATTTGCATGTTAATGCTTATTAGTACATCCAACTGGATGTGAACAATAAATAGAAAAAAGTTTAAAGTGCAAAGCACTTCACATTCTATATTTTTGGGAAAGGATGGGAAGCTGTAATTACTGGTGATTGCAGCCAAGCTTGTAATAATCAGAGTGAAATCTAAGGTGAAACTAATATAAAAACTGTAAAGCAGTTAAACATAAGGTAGAGGGTTAAATGAGTTTATTAAAATTGGCTAGAAAACAGAATAAATTTAGTTTCTTTACATTTGCTCAGGTACAGCATTCGGAGTAATGTAAGCAGTTAAATTACCTTGTCCCTATAACCCTCTTTAATTCCTTCAATAAAATTCTCCCGGTTTTATGCTTGGTTGGTTTTGCTTGTTTGTTTTAAAAGGAAAAAGATTATTTGGGGTCAAATTAGAGACCCGGTAAATGCAGGAGAATCTTGCTCAGTTTGTTCTTTGGGGTCACTGTCCCTCCCTGTCCTTTCCTGCCAGTTTGCTCCTCAGGGGTGCTGTGTCTCTGCTCTCACCCCTCACTGCAGGGTTTCTCCTGCCCTTCCAAGCCCCGGGCCTGGTGCCCCTGCCTGGCAGGCCGCGGCCCAGAGGAGCCAGAGAAGCCCAAGGGCCTCCCAGCAGGAGGGGCAGGATCCAGCAGAGCCCTCTCACCACTCTGTCACCTCCCCTTTACAGGGAAATTACCAGTCCTTTGAGGGAAAACCTGTGCCTTGTTCCTGGGCTCAGACAAGGAGCCTGGCTCTGGATCCCACAGCATTTTGGGGAGCTGGAGATCTGGAGATCACCCCACAGCACCCTGCAGTGACACCTCGCCAGCTGCCAGGGCTTGCTGTCCCTGGGAAAGGGAAATCTCTGCTTAGGAGAAAAGGGCTTATTAATCTGTTGAGTTTTTAAACAAAAGCTGCTATGAGGCAGTGAACATACACTTGGACTGTGAGCAGTGGGATTTGGGCTCCAGTTCTTGAGAGTACTTAAAAGTCTCTGAGCACAGCCCAGCCAAACCCAGCTCCTTGGTCTGAGGCAGAACCTGACCCTGCAGCAGCCTTGGCCCCAAGGTGGGGGTGAATGCCAGGCAGGGACACCAACACCTACACTGTGATGAGATAACCCCTTCTTCCTTTGTGAAAACAGAGTTTAATTGCAGTTTCATCCAAGATAATGACCAACATAATTTTCAATAATTGGACACAATTTATCTTTTCTTAATTAAAAAAATGGAAATTAGCAAAGGGAAAGGATACTGGAAAATGCTTCATTTGAAACCGCTTCATTAATTATCAGGATGTCTAAACATCATTTTGAGAACTGCACTTACAGAGCAAGAATCCAACTAGTAATTTTCTTATTAATCTGTTGAGTTTACTGTGATTCTCCAATTAAAAAACAGCACCTACTTCTAGGAGATATCTGTTTTATTTGGGTACTATGGGTTTTACTGCTAAAATGAGCGATAAATCCACATGTACTGTCTTGAACAGGTAGCACAACCATCAGTATAAATGTGAATGTACACTCTGAACTCATTAAATGAAGATGCTTAAAACTTACTGACAGTCTTATAAATTGCTCGGATCTTCCCAGAATTTTTAGTGGGCTCTGTATCAACCACAGAATTCTTTAAATTCTTATTTTAAAATTAATTATTTTAATTCACATCATGTTCCTTTTAACTAGATCTGACATCAGCATTTGATGGATGAAACAAAACAAGCCAGACTTGCAGACGTTGGGTATCCCTGTTATGTGGTTGCATATGACAAGGGTTTATAAACTCAGTGTAACATACTATATTTACCAAGTCTCATTTTACATTTGTGGAGTTACTAAATTACTTTGACATATCCCCAGTTTATGTTCTATTACTGAAGAATAACTACACAACAGATGGCAGTGTGTTTGCATAACAATTTTTTTGGGCAGGTCAATCTACAAGGTAGTTATAGGGATTGATATATATTGGTGAATATGGGGATTATTTTTGCACCATCAATCAGACAGTCAGTCAGTCAACATGGTAATCTCTATATTGCAAAGGAGAGGTTTAGCAAATATATATCATTATGGACAATTTTTTAAAGAGCAAAACCATAGTACCAAAAGTAGAACCAGTAGATGGGAAATTATGCTTCTAGATAGAATAATTTTCCTCAGTGGCTTCAAACCTCTGAATCTTAAAAATTATATTAACAAAGAATCACAATGAAATCATACTGGAATTCATTTGGTGCATGAATAAATATCTACAGCTGTATCTATTGCACTCTTCAGTATTTAACAATACATAACTATGGACTATGTCATGTCAAGTGAAAATAAAATCTTGCAAATAAGGTAATTATTAGGAAGAAAAGTTATGCTGCTCTAAGAGACATGTTGTTTATTTATTAAAAATCAAAAAAAGTAAATCCTAACCCAAACTCTGAATCCTCGACTCCTGCAATACAGCCAAAGATATTTGAATCAAAAGTTGCATTTTTTTCTTACTTCTTAGTCTAAGGGGAGTAACTTAGACTGTCTTACATCATCCACCACTCTGCAATGCTACATAACCTGATGGCACTGATTAATTCATTGGGACTGCTTGATCCTGTGTTAAGATGGAATGACTGGAGAGAAGAGGTAGAAAATTAGTCAACCTGCACCTTAGGATGACTGGCTTCAATTTCCAGTCCTATCCTGGTGCTGTTGTCTGGATTCAACTACTTGCATGTCAACAATTAGGACAGTGATTCATTCTCTCCAAGAACATAAAGCATTATTTTAAAGTGAGAAACAGTTGTTACTTATAGTTGATCTACATTGTAAGTGCTTCTTTCTATTTTGTCTGCCTGTAAGAACTGAGGAGTGACATTCCAACCAATGTTCATCCAAGGAGACAGCTAATACTGATGACTTTGTGTCAAAGCAGGGAAACAAAATAATAATGAAAGAGTTAACAAAGCACTGTTAGTGTGTGTTCTTTCAGAGAACAAGACAAAGTTCTTATTAATTAGTGCACTTTTTAAAAAAGAACATCTCTTTTGGCATCCTACTGCAAAGTATGACTGCCACTGAGGAGGGCAGGGAACAGCTGTTTTCCATGAGAAATCCTAGCTCGTCTCTGTGGGTGAGGATTTCTGTTTGTATGTACCCTGCTTAGTGCCAGACCACTAACTTTTAATAATGCGTGCTCTGTCTTTGAGGCACAAAAAGGGTGAAGTGGTGTAATAATTTGGAGGCTGAAAATTCACTGCCTTATGCCTCCTGTAGTAAATTTGACCCTGGAATATTAAGGGGTGTTAAATAAATTGGACAAAGAGGTGTTTGGGGAGTAAAAGTGCCAGACACACTGCCATGAATGAGCAATTAGATGCTCACGAACCAGCTTATCGCAAATTACATGCCTACAATATCTATTACTGTAATGACCTTGAGAGTTGCCTCATATTCTCCCTTAACCTAATGAGCATGCTGTGTATAATCAATTACGTCTGCAATTAAAATTATAATTTGTCTAACAAACTCTTCTTCACTTTCTGACAATTTTTAACAAAGTCTGTTGCATACTGGCAAAAGAGAAATATTAATTTTCTGTTATGCTCTATTTTTTTTTTTTCTTACTCTGGCTAATTTATTTAATCATGTTACCTCTCTCCATTATTTTTTAAGTTTTCAGCAGAATTTATTTAAGTTTCAGTCCTGAATGTCACGGGATAATTACAACATTTAACAGCAATTTATCATTTCCCAATAGGGTTTGCAACCTGTCTTTGCCTGCTTACTGAAATTTGTTTGCCTGTCTCACTCAACGGTTACTGCAAATATTCTGCCTTTCACCTCTGCACAGATATTCCCAGTTTTACTGGAGTGACCAGAAGATATTCTGCTGAATAGAGCTGACATCTGTTTGCCAGCCCAGACCTCCTGAGGTCAAGCCAACCCAACCTGAGCAAAACACATCCCTGACCATTAAGGAGCAGGGTGTCATTCATTGCAATCTGCTGCTAATTATAGTCACCCAGGCAGACCACTACAGAACAACTTCTTTTGCTTATGTGTCCAGGTGTTCAACAAACCGGAAGATTCACATAGAAATTCAACATGCTAATCGGAAGAAAATGGAAAGACACGGAAGAGGGGTTTTAAAAAGGGCTCCATGCATTTTATGTGCTGAACAAACAAAGCAAACCCTTCCAGCTCTCAGGGAAGGACAACCTCAGCTCTCCCAATACACAGCTGGTTCAAAGGGTGCTGAATCCCCGTGCTGAGCCTCGAGAGTTCTGAGTGACTCCGTGCCTCCCTAAGCCACCCCTCCTCTCTCCAGGACCATCCCCAGGAGGGGAGCCCGGCTCCTCCTCTACAGCACCAGGGCAGCAGCCTGGCCTCAGGAACGCCAGGATGGGCAAATGCCAGCCGCAGTCTCCAGGGCTTCTCACAAACAAAGCCAAGCTGGAACTGTGCTCTGCCCAAGCCTCTGGGCTCTGCTAAGCCCTTCCCCGAGCCCAGCTGTGGGGAGCCAGCCCAGCGGTGATTAAACACCCACCGGGGCCGCACAGATGTGCAGAGTCCCAGCCCGGTCTGCTGGCAGGCAAGCCCAGCAAACCCGAGAGAAAGGCAGCTCTAAAGGCAGAGAACGAGATGGCAGTGCCCGATCTGAAATGTGCTGTTAATTACGGAGCCAAGCAGGGAGGCAGCACCTGAGCCCCAGGTGCCCCGGGGCGCTGAGCTGAGCTGAGCTGAGCCGAGCTGAGCTGAGCTGAGCTGAGCCTAGCTGAGGAACCGCACCCGAGCAGTTTTCTCCCCGCGACTGCTCTGCTTTGGCACGAAGCATTTTTTATGCAGAAGGGAATTAGCTGCAAGTCTCATTTCCTGCTCCCATGATCTGCTCTTAAAGCTCGCAATTAAGTGAAAGTATGTCAAACCGGAGAGCTTTATTTGCTTACTTTCCTTCTCCAGTGCAGCGTTTCTCTGGACTTACCCGTACTAAATGCCACGGAATATTGACTTCTATCCAGAAATGAGAAGTGATGAAGCTGTTAGTTATACAAAATGAATTAAGTTTCCCACAGAAATGAGTTTTGTGTTCTCTGGATTTTGTACCTTTGGAATGTGCTGCACCTGGATGGGCTCTGAGGGATGAGTGACTGCTGTGGAGTACAGCTAAAAGCATAGGAAATGGGGGAAAAAAGGCCCCTTAAGGTACAGAAATATCCATGAGCCACTTCTCTCAATATGCAACAGATAATGAAAAAACTACTCTGTATTTTGTATTTATTTTTGTCAACAAAATCTAATCAAAGTTCATTTTTTTAGAAACTCAATGGTTACATTAAATTAGATTACATAGAAAATTAAATCATAAATCCATGTAACTAGACCCTGCCTCTGTCTCCATCGCTCCAAAAAACAACTTTGCTCTCTTGAGCACCTCATTTAATTCTAGGAGTCTGAGCTTCCAAACTAGTTATGGATTTGATCATTTAATAACATGAAACAAGTAATTGTGTGTGGGAAATTTATTATTTAATTAGGCCTTACTGGTAATCAATAGCAATCTATTAATTCATTAATTTGCATATCCCTTGTTTTTATGTGTGTCCACGAATTCTGTTAGCTTTTTTTCTTTTTTTTTTTTTAAATAATGAACTTTCTACCTTCACTATGCAAAAGGAGGTGCTCAAACTGTATGTGTTAAGCAGATGAAAGAACTGAGCAGCAGGAATGCCTGTCAGCCCTACAGAACTGACTGCAGGACAAGATTTAGTACTGAAAACAAGGAAGAGAAGTAAAACAACAGGGCCTATTCTCCCCAGGATCCATGCATAATTCTCATTAATGTTAATGAAAGATACTAAATGGATATGCACCAAGGGGAGTTTATTAGAATTTAATAAATGCTGGTATTTTCTTTTTTTTTTTTTTTTACTTTATAGTTATTATAAGTAAACTTCTCCAAGTGAAGTGAAAGATATTTAAAGAAAAAATAAAAATGTTATATTGAACTATACTTCATAGGTTATTTTTTCAAAATGTTATTTTTCATTCAGAATTATTAGATTTACACATCTGACTAATAACTGTAGGCTTAAATTATAAACTGTATGAAATCCAAGGGTTACTTACAATTCTTGGATCAAAAATGTTTGTAAAGAAATGAAAAAAGCCCCATTGATTTAGTTCACATGTTTTCACAAGTGAATTGAACCATTTATACCAGAGAAAATCTTGCCCCAGACACCAAGGTTGTGCTACTTACATGAGGCTCAGACAATTGAAGACAGGTTATAAATTCATATTCTGCTGGATCATAGTTCTGAATGTAACTCAGGGTGGCCTCATCAAAAGGCACAGCTGAAAGAATGGCTTTTGTTGAGTGTAGAGATGACTTATTTGCAGGGAAAAAAGTATTCATTAAATGCAGTGTGAACTGATCCAGTCCTGAATCTGGGCAGGCTGACCACCCCCTAAAGATAACTCCCCTCCACCTGAGGTGCTGGAAGGCCAGGTGAAGAAATATCACAGTGATATTACCTTCTCTATACCTTCTCAATGGAGAATTTATAAAACCCATTCACAGATCCATTAAAAAAAGGAAAGTGCTACCTCTGGCCATTTTCTTGACTTCAAATACTAAAAACTATAATTGAAATTGGAGAAAATCAACATTCATGAAATCAGATAGAGAAATTATTCATCATTAGAGATTTTAACATCTTTACAAACAAGATCAAGACAATCATTCACATGAGCACTTTCCATCTGGTCTAGTTTATTTTCTTTCAGCCTCTCACAGAGAGAATTTGGATCAGTGATGCCAGGCAGACGACATGAAATGAAGATTTCATGGTGGCTATGAAGGTGATAACTCACAGAAAGTATAAGTGGATGAGAAAAGAAATTGGTTTGGTTTGTTCGAGATAATAACATAGGAGATTACCAAAGGAAAAACCATTTTTCTCCTTCCTAAGACCTGGGCAATTTAGCAAACACAGGATGTCTTTCCAATCCTCTGCTTTCACCACAGGCTCTGGATTTCCCCTGCTCCTGGCTGCTGGGAAGGACTCTCAGCCCAGAGCTGAGCCCATGCCAACAAACCCAGCCTGTTTGCACTGGGGACACCACCCCCACCAGCTCCATCCCTGGTGCAAAAGGGATCCTTTCCTCAGGGTTCTCCCATCTGGACATGCTCCCCTTCTCCCTGGGATCCCCTCCACACCCTGCACAAAGCTCCAGGTCATGGGACAAGGGATGGGAGATGGGAAGGGCCAGGGTAGAAGCAAGACAGGGGACAGAGGAAAATCTCAGAGAAAGAGCAAGGCAGTGACCCAGCATTGCCTCTGAAGGACAAAGCTCTTACCAAACCCAGCCTCTTCACCAGCTCAACAAAACAAGAATAACAACTTGGCCCTTATTTAAATCACTTTTGCCACAACAGTTTGGTTGGTAAAATAAAATTACCAGTCTTTTGCACCTAGAAAGGGAGTGAGCACTCGTGAGAAGAACTGAGACATTTCAGTCTTGGACTCCAGAAAAGGGTACTGTGATGGAAAAGAAAACGTGTGTGGAAACCTAAGGGTAAAAAACCCGAGTCTCAAAATGAATTTTACTTAGCAGCCAATTACTACAAGTGAATTTACCTCTCTGAAAGTGAACAGTTTATGTCCAATGTAGGTAACTGTGTTAATACAGGGAATTAAAGTTTCTCCTCAAATTTTCTGTCTGTAATCTCAGTTGAGGAGACAGTGTAATCATTGATAGATTAATTTTGGTTTTCCCCAATTTATGTCAATTGTGGCATCACTACTAAAATACCCAGAGATGCTTTTGTTTACAGAATGTATGCAGAAGTTTCAATCATAATTTTTCTTTCCTTCAAAAGCAAGGGACTGAGCAGTGGTTATTTATTGAAAAAAATCCTGAGCAGCAGCACCTAATTTAGACACAGAATAATTTATTTTAAAAATCCTAATCCTGAACTGGAAAACTACCTACTAGTCAAACAGGGAATTTCTCTCCAGAAAAGGCCTGACAGCTGTGCTGAACTGCACCCATAGATGTTGATTTCTTTTATGTGATCCAAAGCTGAAAAGAGGCCAAACCTCTCAATCTGATTTTACCAGGTAACTGCCTACATTTACAGAAGAATCAGGCTTTGTCCCATGGTTATTTCCTTCTCTTTTTAAAGGCACATTTCCTAGCATTTGGTATGTGTGTGTGTGTGCACCATCCATCCAGAGACACTCAGATTCCTGCAGAAGGGGAGGTCTGAGGGTTTCTCTCTTCAGGGAGTGCTGCACCTCACTTGCCTGGAAAAGCAGCACAGCTCAAGCAGCAGAGCATTTCTCAGTAGCTGTCACTGAAACTGCAAACCAGCCAAGCAGAGGGGAGTCCAGAGCTCCAAAACACCCCCCAGGCTGCCCTGGGGATGTCTCCAGCTGAGCTGCACTGCACAAGTGCAGGGCTTTACCCCATCACTGCACACAAGGGAAAGCACAATGTAAAATGGGAGCACAGGGGCTGCTCTGGCTCTGTTCTCCCTCAGCCTCACAGATTGCTGCTCTCACAGTATCCCCAGCACCAGAGAGTGAAAGCTTCTCCTATGGCTAAGAAAAAGAGGAGGGGTCGTTTGATAAAGCTCCCTGACACTGGATTTTAAGGGCATATTTCCATTTCTTTCAAAGGACAGCTTAGCTTTAGGGAGTGAGCAGAAACCCAGCACGAGAGGTTTTGCCAGAGGGCACCTGAGCAGCTTTCAGGAGAGATGGGGCAAATGCTGAGAGAAGGGTTTTGCTGTTTTGCAGGAAACTCTCAGCTTGTCCAATGTGAGCCTGAACTGAAACACACTGCAGTATCCTGAACAATTGACTTTTTTTTTTTAAACAGTAAAAATATTACCTACTTTTCACCCTGTCATCCTGTCTGGAGCTTGCTGAGCAAGTTTTATTCTATTATTTTAACCTTAGTTTTCCATTTCTAAATCACTTCAAGCAGAGAGTTTTCTTTCTAAGAAAGAAAGTCCTGCATGAGCTGCCAGAACAGACTAAAATGGACTAGGTCAGACATCCCTGTATTTCAGATGTGCTTTCCACAGATTACAGGGCAGTGTAACCACTGACTCTTTCATGTGATAGAGGAACACAGGGCTGGGAAAGGCCTCCATTCCTTCACATTACATGCAAAAATGTTACACACGCTCTTTCTTTGTTGTCAATTTTAAGAAGCAAACTCCTCCAAGCTGGGCGGGCTCTCTGGGGATGTGCAGGGACAGCTTTAAGTACACATTTTCATTTTCAGAAGGGGAGGTGACTTTCAGGGGGAAAAACATGGAGCCAACTTTTTCTTTCTTATTGCATTGGTGAGGTATCCAGGGCTCTGGTGAGTGGGGTTGCCTTTGGCTGAAACTGGGTCATTACCACGCACAGAGCGCCGTGATCCTGCCCTCCCTGGGAGACTCTGGATGTCACAGCATCCAGCCAGGCAGCTCAGGCACCAAAGCTTAGCACAGATCAGTCAACTGAAAACGCCCTTGGGCAAGAACACCCGATAAACCCAACCACAGAACAGTTTAAGTGTGGGTTAATGCCTGCTTGTGGAAGGCACGCATTGGCATGAGGCAGAGAAGTCTGTTTTGCACATGACCTTTTGACATCCCTTCTAATCTGTGGTCAGCATAGGAATAATTTTATGTGGATCTTGGGAAAAACAGTGTCTGTTAGGTAAGAATGCAAAGACAAATGTGCAAAATCACATGAGATCAGAGCACAGACACATCGTGTTTCATTTTAAAGGATTATATTAATTTTTAGAAAGACTTAGAAACCTATTTAACTAAAATCTAGATTTGCAACACTTGCTTAATAAATTATTTTCACCTACTACTAAACACAGAAAAACATCAAGTTACACACCTGAATTAAACTGGAATACTTTTGCACATTTCTTGGTGAGTTACATTTTAGTTGAAAACAATGTTTTGTAACAAAATTAAAAAAAAAAAAAAGAAACAAAACAAACCCAAACATTCCCTCTTAGATTAAGAGTTTTATAAGATATGAGACTGACAAAGAGAAGAAGTATTATGGATGAGATGGAGCTTGGAAAGAAATTCATACACTAACCACACAAGAATTAATCAGACAGCCTTGACTGTGCTATTAATGATTTTAGACCTCATGCATGGGATTTCAAAAGGTTTTACATTTCAAGTACAATATGGTATTTGTAGGACCTGTACTCGAGAGTGGCATTTGATTGATTGTACATACTCCGAGACAGAGAATGCTTTAAATGCAAAACATACTGCTGTAACATGGGAACAAAGAAGTGAAAGATACTTTCTAATTAAAACAGAGGATTTTTGATCTTAATCTCAGTCATTGTGGGGCAAATAAAGAGCAGCATGTCATGGATTTCTCAACACCCCTCCCTGTATTGGTTTCTTTTGGTCAAAATATGTCAATTCAATAAAACAGCATTTCCAAAGGAGGTTTTGTTTTCACAGAGAAAAAGTCTTTTGTTGTCAAATACTCTGTTATAACATTTTCAGAGCAAAAAATTTATATCTTTTTTGCTAGAAATACTTTTTCATTTTGAAATGTAACTCTGTTTATTGGGAAAAAAAAAAAGAAAAAAAAAAGACTGATTTGTTCAAGATTCTTCTGTCACGAAAATTGTAAATATCTGAACATATACCAGGAAAAATAAAAAGGGATATTTAAAAAGAAAGAGTACATTTAAAAATCTTTTGTCAAAGTAGGACTAGGCTGTCCTGGAGCTGCAGAGGGGCAGAGTGTGGAGATCCCTGGCAGTGTTTAACCCTGCCCTGTGGGAATTCATCAGGTCACCAAAGGCGACTGCTCGGTTCCACTGGAAGCAGCTGCTGGCAGTGCCTGGGGCTCCCCGGGCTCTGCTGCCACTCCCTGTGGCCGCTGGGGCCAGGGCCAGGGCCAGGGCCAGCCACAGCCACAGCCACAGCCACAGGCACAGCCACAGTGACAGTGACAGCCACAGTGACAGTGACAGCCACAGTGACAGTGACAGCCACAGTGACAGTGACAGCCACAGTGACAGTGACAGCCACAGTGACAGTGACAGCCACAGTGACAGTGACAGCCACAGTGACAGTGACAGCCACAGTGACAGTGACAGCCACAGTGACAGTGACAGCCACAGTGACAGTGACAGCCACAGTGACAGTGACAGCCACAGTGACAGTGACAGCCACAGTGACAGTGACAGCCACAGTGACAGTGACAGCCACAGTGACAGTGACAGCCACAGTGACAGTGACAGCCACAGTGACAGTGACAGCCACAGTGACAGTGACAGCCACAGTGACAGTGACAGCCACAGTGACAGTGACAGCCACAGTGACAGTGACAGCCACAGTGACAGTGACAGCCACAGTGACAGTGACAGCCACAGTGACAGTGACAGCCACAGTGACAGTGACAGCCACAGTGACAGTGACAGCCACAGTGACAGTGACAGCCACAGTGACAGTGACAGCCACAGTGACAGTGACAGCCACAGTGACAGTGACAGCCACAGTGACAGTGACAGCCACAGTGACAGTGACAGCCACAGTGACAGTGACAGCCACAGTGACAGTGACAGCCACAGTGACAGTGACAGCCACAGTGACAGTGACAGCCACAGTGACAGTGACAGCCACAGTGACAGTGACAGCCACAGTGACAGTGACAGCCACAGTGACAGTGACAGCCACAGTGACAGTGACAGCCACAGTGACAGTGACAGCCACAGTGACAGTGACAGCCACAGTGACAGTGACAGCCACAGTGACAGTGACAGCCACAGTGACAGTGACAGCCACAGTGACAGTGACAGCCACAGTGACAGTGACAGCCACAGTGACAGTGACAGCCACAGTGACAGTGACAGCCACAGTGACAGTGACAGCCACAGTGACAGTGACAGCCACAGTCACAGTCACAGTGACAGCCCCTTGCAGGCACATGCAGGGCCCTCCTGGCAGAGCTCACTCCCTGCCACCCACCGACCCTGGGGACAGCAAAACCCCTCTGGGCTCAAAGGGAACCCTGCCCAGCCAGGATGGAGCTGGATGTGGCCAGCAGAGCTGCAGGACTTTTAATATCTGCACACCAAGGCAATTCAATGAAGCATTTGAACCCACTTACTTGCTTATTATAGTTTAATTTAGACAGTGTCAATATCTGTGACTAGCTCTGGGGATATTTTTGGAATTAAACTACCTAAAGAGAACATTCATCTGAGAAATCCATATGGCAGGAAAGAAGGGTAGAGCTGCTAGCATAGAATAGTAAAACCTTCCTTTTCATCACCATTCTTCAACTTAAATCTCTGGATATTTCATTTACTATCCTCATTTATACTGGACTATTTTTAACCCTGTTTTGTTTGGGGGTTTTGTTGGTTTGGTTTGCTTTTTTGTATTTATAGTCCATACAGACTATTCTCTGTTTGTTCGGGAACAGGGGATTATATTGCTTTACAAGTCAGAGGTACAGCATGCCATGACATTCACTACTGGAAATTCAAAATAATCTAGATTCAGAACTATCATAATTCACTGCTAAAGAGAATCTTTCAAAAATTTCAGTCCCCATCCCTTCAGGGAACTTCACAACCCACTATTTCTAGATCAGACTTCATTATCCAGGTCATCATTTCAATTTATCAGTGCCTTGGGGCCTTTGGTATTCACAGCTAGGATGGTGTTATGTCCATCAATCACTAGGCTGTTTCCACATTCCCACTTTTCTTTCATCTTCTTCAGTCTTCAAAACAATCTCTATAACTTTCCATGGTGTATACTGGACACAGACACCTCTAACTTCTGTCAACTGTTACCATGTTTGAGGTTCATGAATTGATCTGTACAAATTATGAGGGCCAAAAGAACTGTTTTCATTGTAATTCCTCTATATAGTTATTTGTTTTAGGGAAGGGTTTACAGATTTACCAGTGCCTCTTGAATCTATAAGCCTGGCAAACAAAATAGCAGTATGTTTTTCCAGGAAAGCTTATTGTTCAGTCAAAAACTAAATGTTACATGTTATGAACAGAAGTAAGGACAAAGCAAAGGCTTATCAGGACTTATTTTGCATCACAGAAAACACAGGTCTGGCCAAAGGACTGAAAAGAGATTTAGACCAACACAAGGCAGATTTTGAAAAGAGCCCTGAAGAAAAGGGCAGGAATTATTCTTTAGAGATAGTAGAAACCATAGAGCTGGCAAAAGGCTTTAAGGGAGGGGGGAGAAACTATCTGGATGATCCTGCTGCTTCTCTGTCTCTGTAAGGGGCAGTATAATCCTAGCTTTGAAAATATACATCACTAACCCCAAACCACCCCAGACTAAATATAGTACTGAAATAGAAAGAAAATTTTGAGCTCAAAACAGACGTAGCAGCTCTGAGACTACTGAATTTGCTGTACCAATTACCTGTCCACAATATTACATAGTCTCCAACCAAATACTATTAGTGTGGTTCTCAGAGCAATTCAAAGACACTGCTGCACTTCCTCAAATCATTTTTGGACATCTCACAAGCTTCCAAGAAAATCATCATTCTTAAGGGGATAGCACAGGAGATGATTTGTTCACATGTTTCAGTACAATCTGTTTTCAAAAATTTGTTTCTTCTATGCCTTTTTGTATCTGAATTTTTAGGTTTATTTAAAGGTAAGAAAAATCTTTGCATTTCTTAAACACCAGCTTTTTTTTTTTTTTTCTTCTAAGAGAGTAAAAGAGGGTTTCTAGGACTCCACTAAACCAGGACTCACATCTGTTGTTCTGCAGGGAAAGCAGGCTGAGGCATCAAAAGTATTGCAGTTTGTGAATTTAATCCTTCCAATGCAATTAGTCTGCAATGCAATCTGATTAAATTTAAAGACTCAAACCTCAAGTCCAGTACTTGGGGTCAAGACATAAATAGACAAAAAGGATGAAAGAGAAGTCTGCTGTGTGCTTAAATGAGCCATGGGCTCCACAGCTCAGGTTAAGATTTCTGAGGAATGCAAGCCAGGTGGATTGATTTCACACAGCATTAAAAAACATCTGGAAAAGAAAAATATGTACATCAAAAATAATCATAAGACAATCTTCTCAGTGTAAAATAACTAGTGGAATGTGTGACATATAAAATAAGTTTCTGCACACATACCCACACTGCCACCATCAGCTTTGCCTTCTCATTTATTTAGGGAACCTGTAATTGGCAAATGGGCCCTTTCTCATGGATAACAGAGGAGGTGCTGAGCTGCTGGAGACGTCAACACTGCTGCAAAATAGAGGATGTGTTCATACATGTTTGTGCAATGGACACTTGCTGTGCAATATTATCTTGTCTCCACAGATAAATTTGTTGTCTCATGCTCCTGCCAGCTTGATTTGTTTAGCCTTTACAGAGTACAGAATCCATGGAGTTTCTTGTGATTGAATCTCAAGTAAAAGGTAAACCTGAGAGCTTTTTCTACACTAAGCTATACTTCCACCCAGGCAGCCAGAGCATTTGCTGACTTGATGATGAAAAGAAGGCTATAAAATATACCAGGGAAATCTTGAAACGTCGCTCACTTGACATAGCAATAAGAGCCCTGCATTAAGATGCAGAGCTGATTTCCCTGATCCATGAAATTGCCTGGATATTTAAGGCTTTCTCAAACAGAACCAGCATGAAACTCACCCTCCATTCCTGGCACAAGGACAACTGTGGGTTTTGTGCTCTCCAATAAAAAGTGAGCTCAAAATTGCAGAGATTAATAGTCTTTAAGGGAGGACCTAAACACAATTTCCGTCCTTTCTCAAATAATAAGAAATAAGTATTTAAAACCTCTTGAATACTAAAAGATGGTTTTCTTGCTGACACACTCCTCAGGTGCCAGAGATGCTCAAATTCTCTGTTGTGAGTGGTTCCAGAACCTCTCACAATAAAACACTGTGCAAGTCTCTGACCATCTTTGGAGAAGGACATTTGTGTCTCTCATAAATAGGTGACAGGGCTGGAATAGGTACAATAGGTGAAAAGCTATGAAAAATATTATGAAGCAATACATTGCGTTATTTTATGGTCTGAGACTTGGGACATGCTTCAGAATCCCTTACCATGGGTACATTTCCAGCTGCTAAAGGGTGAGAAGAGACCCATCTATACTTACAAATATTGGTGAACTGAGGGTCAGGTATAATTACTTTCAAAGACCCACCCAGTGAAAACACAGAGTAAAGGGGGAATTTGAAAGGGCCATAAGCTCCCCTAGAACATTGACCTGCAGGCCCAGCTACCTTGGACACAAAGGAGGAACAGAGTACAGTGATAATGAAACTACAATTAGATCATGAACAGCTTCCCATTAGGTAACTAGAGAGGCTTTAGCACAAAATGCACACACCAGCAGCTTTCACACCACCAAAAGGGACATGTAACACTGGCAGACAAACATATCACTGATTTCTAGCCAAAATCACATAGAAAGGGTCATCTCCTCTCAACCTGTTGCATACATTGCACATATAAGTTTCAGCATCTCCATTGCAATGAAAGACTGAGACTCATATTCAGGTTCAAGATTTTTCTTGGACATGGATTACCATTTCTTCTTGCAGTCAAAGAAAGAGAATTCCTTTAACTTTTTCAGACAAAATTTCTCAGTTTTTGTCTACAGCTAGGCTGACACCTTCCCATTTTGTAGCAAAATTTTGCATTGAGCAATTGAAAAGTCAATACTCTTCTCCTGCTTCCTATATTTCTGTTCCTACATAGCATATACATATTTACACAGGTATACAGAATTATACAAAATACAAAGGGAAAAGACTTTTGAAGCCATCTGGTATGTGACCCCATTCAAAGCAAAATCAGCTACACCTAATTAGCTCCTGAGATACGCTTGCCTACCCTACTTAAACAGTCTCCACAAACTCCCTTGGATATTTATTGTGATGTTTTGCTATTTTTACTTTTAGAAGGTTTTTCTAATGTTTAGTCTGTTCCAGAAATTTTAATTAAAAGCTCCCTCAGAGGAAACTGGATTATTGTGGATTCTCATACATGAAAAAAGAAACAAACCCTCAAATAAATCCACATACAGAAACATAACACATTGAATTTAAGGTTCATAAATTATTTGTAGGTCACATAGGTGTTCTTTCAAACTTTGTGATTCAGAACAGTTTAAATGAAACCAGCTATTTATGTATCCATCCTATTGTTCACTTAAAAGAAGATCCCAATCACAGTAATTTCTTACCTGATTAAAGTTTTGAAAGCTCTAAATTCTCAGAAGAAAACAGTTGTTGGCATTTTTGGATGATAAACATCCTAAAGCGATGATGATAAATTAAAGTGTTGCCCAATGATGCAGAAAAGTCGAGAAACACAAACTGATAACCTCTGGTATATGAATACATGTTCATTATTGCAAAGTCTAGGGGTTCACAGTTGTAAGAACAGGTCATTTTCACCTCAGTGTTTATTAAAAGTGTGAGAAGGAGGTTTGAAGGGTGACTGCCATTTTGCAATAAACACTTAATGTTCTTTGTTTCCAGTAAAAACACAAAACAATACAGAAATTACTGCCTTTTTAAGGTCTATATAAGCATTTGTTCACAATCACAGAAGATAGAAATTTTTACATCTTCCTTTGCTCCTTCATATAAATAAGTCTTCTCACATATAATCATTCCTCTACACCTTTTCTTTACAGAGAGAAAAACATTTGTCCAAGATATTAAAATGAATCCTCAGATTTTCTTCTAAAATCATATTGGTAATTAATAACAAAATTTGCTTTGAAAGTATTCAAACTTATTATTTCACCTATCAGCAGATACTGCCAGTGAAACCCACCCAATGCTCTCAAAGCCATGAGCCAAGGAATCTGTTTTGTCACAGTACAGGAAAAAATTGTGTTACATTCCTTCATCACATCCCAAGCTTGGTGATATTCTAATTTCTTCTTCTGTCTCCCTATTACTACTCTGTTAAATATTCAAAGCAGGCAGAAAAAGGGATAAGGAAAAATAAGGTCAATACTGCAAATTGGAAAAAAAAGTAAAATGTTGCTATCCACCGTCATTTGGTTGTTACAGTTCTCTTAATCAACTCAAACAGGTTCTCTGAGACATCTAATTTGATTTTACAAAATGCTAACCCATAGCCATATTTGACTTTCCTCTGAATCCAAACATAAAAAATAGCCTTTATCTAATGCTGAGGCGTTTCATCTAACTACACACACAATTGCATTTGCATCATGAGGCAGTGAAACATGGCTGGAGAGACATCTTGGATGGTATCTATGTTATTACTCAAGTGGAGAATATAATCATAAATCCTTCTCTTCCCTTCCACCTTCCTTTCCACCCTCCCACCTTTTCTTTGGAAGTACACTTAAAATCTGGTTTTCAGCTTCACTGGGCCCATTACATTTGAACTTCAATAACAAGAATGTAATATGAATATGCTGAGAGAAAGTATAGACAAAAGGTATATTTTCATAATGTGGTTCAGTTTAACTGTTCCTATAATTCGCTACAACTCATTAGGCAATAAACAGAAAAAAAAAGAGATCATGAATGGAAGGGCAATATTTTCTCCATAAAACAAACAAAAAAATAAACCAGATGCCTCTTTCATGAGGCTTTCTTTGCATAAATACACCCAGCAGCTTAGAAAAGATATTTTCTTGATTGAAAATTTTTATCTAGGAAGAAAACCTGTAAACATTATCTTGTGCAATTTCAATAAAAAAGTATTTACTGTTATTGTACACTTGGGATTTTTTGATCTCAAGGATAAAGTAACCATAGAGCAATGGACTGCAGATGACAGCTTTGATCTTTTATTAGTTCTTATAAATGTGTCTTAATTTGTATTCCGCATAATAAGCACTCACCTTCACTGTTTGTCCAGCTTCAGGGCCATCCTGTAAGCAAAGGGAAAAGTCTCAGTTTAGAGGATCTAACAAGGATCACACAGGAATTCAGAAATCTTACTCAATAATCATTTACATCAATTACACTGTTAAATTAGCATATTTTTCCTGAGGACCATTCAACACTAAGTTTTTGGACAAAGCTTCTTTCCATATCCCATCCTGGCAAAGTGGGAAACTATCTCACATCATAAAAACAACAGTTTCTATTTTTCATTCTTTCAGATCATATTTTTCAATGGCTAGTAATAGATTTCTGATCCTTGTGAACATAAAATCACACATGGAAGTAAGAATTTAATCAAAGTATGCTTGCTTAAATTCTGATTCTAGTGAATGGGCTTAGTCTCCTGGTTTGCTTAAACAGAGTTCATTTTTGGTGTAAAAACACCCAGCACAAACAACTGAAAGGTCAGAATTTATAATGTATTTACATGGCTACATCTCTCTGCCTGCATATAAATAGCTGTGAGGAGGGATCCTCTATCTCAAGCACATGCAGTGGGTTATGTGTGGAACTGGGGATGTGGCTGCCTTCTCTAGAGGTCAACCCTGCAAACATTTCTTTGAAGGAAGAATATTTCCTGAAATACTCACAAACAAGCACAGTGTTTGAGAGCTTTTGCTGGCTTTATCCAAGGTTTTGCAGTTGTTAATTAACCACACTTTCCTGCTGGTTTCCTTTTTAGGTTTTTCAATGGCAAATCTGAAATGCAGTTATTTGGCTTCTTGTTTTTTATTACTGTTATTCTGCATTTATTGCCTCTTGAAGTTCTAATGTCCTTTTGTGATTGGACTGGGGAAAAAGGCTGAAAGCTTGATAAAACAAACCATTAAACCTTTCTTAGCTGAGTGGTTTACAAACCTGGATGGAAAAGGTGAGCGAGGTGCCACAGAAATGTTTCTCCACCACATTTCCAACCCTTTGTGCCGTTCGAAACAAATCAGCCACTTCCTCGGGACACAGGTCACGGAAACGCTGCACCCGCCGCAGGGGACAGACCAGGACATCTGCAGGGGCAGCGTCAAGGCACTAACACAAATCTGGAGTGGTCCACAAGAACTGACTCAAGCCCCTGGTTCTGATCACCCTCGAATCGCCTGAGCTGCTCCTCTCTGGTGATACAGCAAGAGCATCAAAAGCACAGGGCTAATTACAAGAAATTCTCTGATGTTTTGTTCAGAATCCTTTTCCTCAAATCCCTCAGATATGGGCAAAATGACTAAGGCTCTTGTGCTATACTGAGACATTTAAGGGAAAGCAAATTTTTCACAGACTTAGATTTACTATCTCAGTGGAGAAATGCTGGTATTTATCTCCTGTAAAAGTCAGAAACATTTTCTTTTGTGATTAAAAATGGGGGAAAGCCAAAGAAATTTAAGAGGACTTTGGATGTGTAGTCCAACAAGACAGCAGTTTTACAATGCTTTTCCCCATATGTGATCTATATTTTTGAAAATCTTGATCTTAACACCTCTAATTTTAGGCACCTAAATATGACAATATGGCACTATGCTGAATCACTTATTTCTACACAATAATTACAATCCACAAGGAATGCTCACCTGTTGTAACTATAATGTGTTTTTAAAAATACATTAGGATAATTAAGACTATTTCCTTTTAAGCACAGTGTTCACAACCCTGTAAATATACTTTGGTTTAATTCTACATTGGTGACTGTGACTTGCGAGTCAGTGAAACAAAGCTATAAAGTAAATAATGGAAGTACACAGACACTGCTCACAGTCATCTGATCTGCTGTGTTCACAGTAATTAGTAATTGCTATGATTTTTCACTTGAAAGCCAATTTTGTAACATTATTAATATGGTCCAAAATTTTTAGCAGAGCCTCAGTTGTGTAGATCCAACAAGCAATACTTGGTTCTCATTTCAATTCCCTGCAGACAGGATTCTTTGCTGACTTACAGAATAGAATTTGCAGAATGAAGACCTTAAAGTAACCTTTTAACACCACTTGAACTTTCATGACCAAAGGCTGTGAAAATTATTTTTTCCAGTATTAAAACGAGTTTTCAAAGCACTATTTGAAGAAAATTAAGTTCCATGCCATTGTATTACAGTCATCTTTATTTTTACTGCATCTTGAAGCCTGCAGGTATTGAAGAATATTCTCTATAATCCAGGAAATGTAACTAGGAGCTGCTCGGAAGTTAACAGGTTCACAAAAAGGTTACATCATCCTGATTGTCAGGAACCATGTGATACATCTGAAATAAGGAGAGATTAATACATCTGAAAGATCAATTATTTCCACAAGCACAGAGAAAACATGTTTACATACAACAAGGTTATGTTATAAGAATCACAATCATAATTCTGATAGGAGAGAAAACCAGACATTTTCTTGAAGTAAAGATGTAGTGGCAGGTTTTGATCATTTTTCAAAATCCAGATGAGGACAGACAAGTCTGTAATGGATATTTGCTAAAGTGGGAGCAGAATTGAGCAAGCTCTACCTGTAGCAGCTCCCAAAAGAACAGGAGAAGACTGGTCCCAGCTGTGGGTGTTAATCTGCTTTGAAAAGCTGTCTCTCAGGTTTTTTCTGTACAGAATCAGCTATGCCATCACTATTCGCCTTTTTGCTCGTTACAACTTTTGGTATTAATATTTAAGAAATGAGAAAAATACTAGAAAGCAAGTACTTGGAAACAAAAGAATCCTGGATGGGACAAACCCCCCAGTTTTGTGGGGTTTTAGCTCTGAAATGCTGTGTCACTTGGTGAGTTACCAGGCACAGTAAAGCCCTTGTAATTCATTTGTGCCTTCCCAGTGCTTTGTACAAAGCACATCCATAACGGATGCTATTGGCTAAACTTGAGGCCCAAGGGAAGAGCTGCAAAGTTACTTGGCAGACCTGATTTCCATATCAGGAATAAAGGAATAGAAAAACTAATTAATTTTACTCATAAAAAGGAAATCCATGTCAACACTAAAACAGGAAAAAGGACATTCGTTTAATCTGAGTTCATTTTTCAAAAGGAGAGAAGGGAAGCTTGTACCCTTAGGGCATCTGATACTTAAGTAGATAATTATCCTTCTTCTGCAGCACTGCTTTATTATCATGGCTCAATGAACCATTTATAAATGAAGAATTTTCCCTCACTTACCTCTAGCAAAACTCCTGCTTACATTAAGACAAGTTTCCTCATCTTTCGAGTTTTCCCCAGCAGTGCCTCGCCCTCTCAGACTCGCACACACCTCACCAGCATTGTTTGTTCTCTACCTAGCTCAGGGCCACAGCCAAAATTTTTGCATTAATGATGGTTTCTACAATCTGATGTTAGCACTGTACTACTTGCCACTGCAATGAGTTGTGGTAAACATTAATAAAGCAGTTCTTGGGAAAGCTTTTGTTTCCACAGCACATCACAGAGGGAGCGAGGGTCAGCTCTGACCAAGACAGGACAGGTTTTCTCTTAATTTTGTCACTAATCTGCACTGTCATTTCATAAGTTCTCTTTATCTCTCTCTGCCTCTCCTCTTCCACACATTATCTCTCTTATCTGCTTAAATACCATTTGCCAGTTGGTGCAGTGGAGGTTTCTTATTAACCATGAACTTCTCTGCTCATGTGGAGCCACCAGTGCTCCTGCAGTACCTAATGCTGCACCCATGGCAATCTGCAAAAAGGACTTGCACTTCCTCCTTACATCACCAGAACTCATTTACAACTCAAACTAGATTTTAGCTATATTTCTGTCTTTGACTCTGATAAATAATTCAAAGGCACAATCACACAATGGAGCATCTTTGCTGAACTTTCCATCATTTCAAAATAATTCTACAAAGAATAATGATAGAAATTCTGAATCAGAGCTAAATTAACATGAGAATGTAATTAGGACAACATTCAAGTTATATTTAACTATGAATATATTAAGAGGAAAATGTTAGAATGAATTCATGGATTTGAGGTCATTAGGAAAACAACCATCCACTGCAACTTTAAATCCTAGTTTTTAACTCCACTTTTTGATGCTAGGATAGTTTTTAACTTTATATCTGGTCAGATTTTAAGCTGTACACCTGCCCTATTCATCTCAGAATTCTTACTAAGTTTAAAATTAAATTGTTCATTACCTTCTACAATAACCCACTGCAAACACTGCTATGAAACCACTTCAGGTGACTTAAATTAAAAATGCAAGAAAAAGTGAGCCTGTGCTTATGTTTATGTGCAAATAC
The DNA here is from genome assembly GCA_013400775.1 of Chaetops frenatus. Taxonomy (NCBI): domain Eukaryota; kingdom Metazoa; phylum Chordata; class Aves; order Passeriformes; family Picathartidae; genus Chaetops; species Chaetops frenatus. The sequence goes on from VZTR01020481.1 coordinate 410,176, forward strand.
TTCTTAGACTGAAGCATCTACTGCCATCTGAGATGCCTCAGGGCATCCAGCTGCCACTCCAGAAGGGCAGGAGTCTCCCATATGCCCCACGTCATCCCTGCCAGTCAGGTCGGAAAGCTGAGTCCTCTGGGGGTATCTGAAGTGGCTGAAGGTGCCTGAGTTTGGACAGAGCCCCCACTTTACCAGAGAGGCTCAGGGGGACAGGGCACTGCTCCCCAGCACAGACGTGCAACAGCACTGATGACAGCACGCTGCCTTCAGAAAGTTCAGAACTTTATGTTTCCTTTCTCTAAACACCATAATTAATAATTTTGTGATTTCTTCATTCATTCTAAACTGCTACTGCCTGATGAAGATTCTATTTTTAAGCTTTGATGTGCACAGCTGTTATTTCCTTCAAGTTCTCTGAGTCAGTCCACATCACTAGAGCACATGCAATTTAATATGTCAACGTCTCCATTTTAAGGAGTGAAAAACCTTTACACCTTATTATAATCTGTAATAATACGTTTCTCTCTCTAACTCTTGCAGAAGTCTCTCAACAGCCTCACTTCTCTCCCTAATATCTAAATATGCATACACAAATCAATACGCAAACCCTCATACACACTAAAAGCTCCATTAAAGATTCATTAGATAACTAGGAATGTAAGTATTTTTCAGATTACCAGAGATAGTAGCCTAAAACTCCAGGTATTTTAGTGAAAGTGCATAACCACAAAGGAGCAGTAAAACAAAAGTGGATCAGACCCATTTCCCTTAAACTGAGCTAAAACCTAAGGATGACCTCTGTTTCCAATGGAATCTCTTGTACTTTTATGTTGGGCTCAGCAGACCACTCCCTGCATGATGTTGGGTGGGTTATTCAATGCACCAAAGACCATGAGCCTCCTCCATAATTCAAATTAACAGCCTGTTGGTCTATTAAGACCATAACCTGTTTGGAAAAGTTGTGACCAAGCAAACAGGGTTCAAGTTCCTGAACAGCTGCAGCACATTAAAGATGCTTAACCCCACTTGTGCCACCTCTCAGCCCTCACCAGCCCCTTTGTACAGCTTGTAAATCTCTTTTTTCTCCCATTGCCCTTTGAGGCCACGAGAACTGGAGCCCTTTGAGATGGAGACATTTACTGTGATGTGGTTCTGCAATGGGCACTGCCAAAGCCCTGGACAACAGTGGCAGGCACAGGCACAAATCCCCCTTGGACACGTGTGGATTGGAGGATGTGCTCACCCTGGGGATTTTGGGGCATGACTGAAAAGTGAGCATTTGATAACTTTATGCTGACTTTCAGTTGATCAGAGAGAGAAGACTCAAATTCTACAAGAAAATCAAAACTCCTGGCCAACATCTGCATGGTGACCACTTCAAATGTAGTTTTTCTTCCACTAATACATACAGAGTGAAGGCTGAAATTCAAAGGCTCAGTAGTATTTTTTATTTGCTTTATATGGATTTTGACTTTGAAGACTCAATTATTGTAATTGTGCATTTAAGGCCTAGGCCAGGCTCTATGTTCCCTTCAATGGGATTCCACTCAACCCCACAAAGTGCCTATTATAAATTTTCACACATAACTATCAAGGTACACATGTTCTGTAGTTCTGAAATGCTGGAAAAATGGCCTTTGGGGGGTCAAAAAAGAAAGAAAACCAAAAAAAAGAAACCCCAAAGAGGTTGAAATTCCTTTTATGTGACAAGCTTTAGAACTGAACACAGCTTTTTCCTGGTTAAGTCCATTAATTTGCTACATAGAAACATACTTTCAGTTTTGACTCTTGTTTTATTCTTGAATTTGAACTTCAAACAGAACAATTCAAAGCTTTAAAAAGGAAAAAATTAAAGGCTCTCCAGGTACTGACACTCTAACAATAGGAATAAAGTTCTTTTGTTTTCTTTGTCTTTTTGAGGAACCACTTAAAAACATTAAAATTGACAGGTTTTCTTAATATGTGAGGCTTTAAAAGAACAAAATACAAGGCAAAAAAAGGCAAAATATCTAAGAGTGAAAGGGTAATTGCTACTCTATGAAGCTCCTGGGTTTCACCAATATTGTTAGCTTTCCATACCATTTGTTATAAAATTTATTAACTTCAGAAAATTATTTATTTTCAATGTGTAACACAGTCGGGAATTCATAGCTCACATTAGAATGGAAACACTTCCTGTTTCTTTAAAAAGTCTTCCTTCTCACAAGAGAGAGTGCAAGAGTCAACATCTAAAAAAAACCCAACAGACCCCAAACCCCCCACCGAAGCATCTAAAGCAAAGACTTATTTTAATGACAAAAGGTAGAAGTTAATACAAAGTTTAAAAAATCTTAAACATCCATTTTTTACATAAAAACTACTTTCATTAATACTGAAAACTTCACTTAATGATTTGATTTTTGGGAAACACCTCAAAAACTACCTTTTCATTAATATTTTCTTTTGACTAATTGGTTATTATTAAAAAATTGTCCCAAACTATAACACACATATAGACTTTATAATATAGAGATGTAATATTCCTGCATGCATTTCATAAGCTTAGGTAAGTAACTTAAAGTACAGCAGCCTCTGCTCTGCCTCCAGGCCAAAAACACCCCAATCACTCACAGAGCAACCCCCAACAGGGACTCCTGCCTTGGAAATTGGGGCCATGCTCATTTTAGGATTAATACAGATTAGAAAGTGCCACCATCTCTTGGTAACAGCAGGAAAAACTTGATGGACATGAGAGATGGAGCAGGAGGCTGCTCAGGGGCCAGCTCAGCCCCCACTGAGCAGGGAGGACAAGGCCTTGGGCTGGGTGCTGGGAGCTCAGGGACTGGAAGAACCAGCTGCAGAAAACTGTAATAAATGATTATTTCCAACTATTTCATGCATCTGTAAGAAAGAACCCTTCTGCACACCCATGAGCTGAAGGGAATGCAGAAACAATGTGCCGTGGGGGGCAGCAGGAGGGATTATTCTTTTCTTACACTGTTTTACATGAATTTGCATCAAATGCCCCAAGCAGAGAGAATCACTCAGACAAAGCTTCAGGTATTAAAACTCACCACAATGTCCCCAGATTCATCTGAGGAGTGTGGGCAGGGGTATTAAATTCATCATTGCATTTAAGCAGAAGTTTTCTTTGTTCAAAAGCTCTAATTGCTAAGAGAAAGAAGTCCCAGAGCTCTGAAAAACACACAGGAGAATGCATGACTAATAAAATTAATATAACTGAAAAACAACTGCCAGTCATTTATCTTTTTTCTGCCCTTGAACAATTCTTCACATTTTGAAGGCTATGGGAGCAATTTCTCTAACTGAGGAAAACAATAATGGTTTCACAGATGCTGCCTGTAGGAGGACTTAAGAAGGAAGAGAACACTGAAATAGCACATGCACGTACACACAGAGGGCATCAAAAGGCCTTTAATAATTAATCAAATGCATATTTTTCTTCATTACAACAATATGTCAAGGCACCCATTCAGTTCCCAATAAACCCACAGAATTAGGACATCCATAAACCTGTAGCAACCTGACATTTCTCCCAGCCCAGAACAAACCTTATTCCATAAGATGGAGTGACTGACTTTAGGAAGGAAATCTGCAGAGGCTGTTTGCATTAAGAGTGAGCATCTCATAATAGGAAATCATGAAGGAGAACTCTTTAGTGGATTTTACACATAGAACTGTATTTAAGCATAAGTTGGAGGAATGCTTTGGTACAATAGGGGAAATAGTACATCACAGAGTTTGCTAATTTGGGAAAAAACATAGCTCTGAACAATAAAGATGATTAAGAACCAATGCAAATGCAATAAAGTTACAATAAAAACTTCAAAATTGCTTCAGACTATTAAACCTACACATATCTTTTTTTTTATATTGCTCTGCCAACTCTAAGCATTAATAAAAAAAAGGAATTAAGACAAATTATCTAAATAATTTGATCTTGATAAGGCAGCTCAGTACATGTTTACACTGATGCAGAAGACCAGATTTATGCAATGTATCAGAGAGCTAGTGGTTCCACTAGAACAAAGAACTATCACTGCATATCTTTGACATGGATCTCTCCATACTATGATAAGTGCACTCTTTGAAGACCACATTGCAGCTTTTATGGAGAGTTTTTGTTCTACTTGATCTTCTCACCCCACTGAAACTACTTAAAATAACTTTTCATGTCAGTGAAACATGCAATAGTTCCAAGAAATGAACAATAAACATTATTTTACTTTAAAAGTCAATACAACTAATTTAAATATAGATATGGCTTATGGTCTGAATCTTGCTAGATAGCACAGCAGAGTACAAAGTACTGCTACACAAAGGACAGTGACTCCACGAGACACAGGGCCACAGCGGGGAAATGCGAGATTCAGAACTGCTCACTTTTCATTTAAACAGTCTTTCGTATATTTGATATTCCCTTTAAATGCCTTTAGGGTATGTCAAGTAGGTCAACTAAAAGCTCAGTTCCTCATAGCAAGTGGTATTTTACTGCAGGATTTGTCCTTTTCTGCTGGCTCCTGGCCTCGGGGACAGCCTCGGGCAGTAGCAGGTGCCTAAGTGGAACCACAGCGAGAGCAGCTGAGGGAGAGTTTGTGGCACAGAAACACAACTCTGATCCAAGTCTCATTCCATGGAAATTTACTCAAAATTTAAACTTACATTTGTAACAGGGATCATAACCACATTCTCAGAGCCAAGTCAAGCTTCTGATTTTGGAAGGCCCAAAAGCAATAAATAACCAGTGACCAACACGGAAATGCAGAAGTCCCAATATAGAAGGATGTAATCTATAACTGCTGGGATGCTCTGAGATCCTGTAAAGAAATTCTGCTGTACAGCGACCCATTCCAGCTAAGAACTACATCTTTATTGCTCCAGATGTTATTCTTTTTTCTAAATAGATGACAAAACTGGTCACAATCACATGAAGCATCGATGTACCATAGCAACTATAAATGTACAAGAGCACTGAAACAAACAGCCACGCCCAGAGCTGACAGCAGAGACCAAACAACATTTGGGGTGCAATGGTCCAAAAGCATGGTTTTGGCCTAAACATTGGAGCAACAGCATTTGTCATAGCACCTGATATGTTCATGCAAAGCTGCTCAGCAGCTACAAGTCTTGTCCAAATGACCTGCACCAGTAGAAAACTGCACTGAATTCAATTTACCAAAATAACCCTGCTGGAATTGGAACGTGCCATTGCAATGCCTCATTTCAAACAGAGAAAGTGAGCTTATGATCCAACCCCTTCACCTGAGAATAAAAAGACAACTGAAACTGAGAACAAAAAAACAACTGAGAAAAGGCTTCAGCATTTGGTCTTAATTAATGCTGCAGCACCGTCATATTCAAAAACTAATGTGATCATTATGGAGCTATATTCTAGCTCATGATTCAGGAGCTATAATGAGGGAATAATTAATTACTAAATATTAGTTATGACAAATTTACTTTCTTGAAATTTATTGGATTCCATATTGCAAGCAATAATTTTACTGCAAACAAGATTTTACCTAGTAGAAAGACACCACAGAATGTGTTGGGAATCAAGGTTCTGTACAGACCATAAGCATTATTGACATTGCTGTCAATGGCACCTGAAAGTACAATCTTTTTTTCTGTTCTGGACATCTATGGTACGTGACAGTAGTACATTAATTAGATTAATATTTGGTGAACCTCCCTGGGATTTCTCTCACCTAATGTTGAAGGCAAATTGGTTTGACCAGAGTAAACCACTGGATTTGGAACTGTGAAAAGCCAGATCTTTATTGGCCATGTTGAAGTTCTTTGCTGCTTAGGAAGTTTAATTTCATCCTCTTCTGTTTTCTCCAAAGTTATGTCAAGGATGGTTCTGTCAGACCTGCTGCTGGAGAAGTTGGCAACAGCTCTGCTTTCTCCAAATACCCATCAATGCAGATGATCAAGAGCTGTCCATGTGCTCTTTGTAGCTCTGAATGAACTTTATGCTGAGCAGCACAGAAAAAGACAAACCTGTATGTGCACGTGGCAGAACAACTGTGCCTTCATTCCATAACCACTGAAGCATCAGCTGGAGCAATGCAGTACAAGATCAATTACCAGAGTATCACAGGGGACAATGAATATGTTTGGATAACCAAGGTTTCAGGTAATTAAGGTAATTTTGAATGTCATTTATAGATAATGAGAAACATGAATAACAGGGAGTTTTGGAAAACTGAATTTGGGTAATTCAGGTTATCTTACACTAAGTGTATTCCTGGAAGAATATTGTAATGTATGCTGGGATTTTCAAAGTTTTTAAATTGACTAAACCACCTGATTCCCATTAATTTCTAGGATTAGTTTTCTACCTGGTTCTGTTAGTGCATTCAGAAAACTGCTCCAATTAAAGTCAATGGAGAGCTGTGTTTGTCTCAAACTGGAAATGCTCATGGCATATTTTGCATACTTAGCTATTGAAACTGCATCGAAAGCAACAGGATAGGCCTATGCTGTTCCAGGGAACTATTCCATGAGAGTAGGATGAGCCTAAATTACTGTACCCCTTGCAGGAATGGCTTAACCCTCTGTAAAAGCATCAGCATTTTAGGAACACTCCAAAATATGAGAGAATCTTCTGTCTCCCTTGTGAAAGAGCTGTTCACCACACTTGCATGACAGAGAGGCCAATTACAGTATCTCTGCCCTGCAATACCACACCTTTGATGTGATAACTGTCCCAGTATTTTCATCAGTTCCTTTGAATGCTTAAAATTGCAAAGTCCATGATAGTGTGTATCTCCAATACATTGGCCAATGCACTGTTGAAGTGGATGTAGTAGAGAAATTACTTTCCAAGTGAGAGAGTTGATTACTGGTTTTGTAAAAGTAAATTTCTTTGCTGTTTAGCAGGACTACTGAAAGTAACCCTGTTAACATCCAAAGGAGTTTTGCAGCATTGACCAGTGAAGCCCAGGGGCACACACATCCCTCTGTGTGTCAGGAGATGGGCTGTGACCCTTACAAACTGGATGACAAGGACACTGAAAGGGTAAAGGAGAAAAGGTAAGTGAGGGCTGACAGAAGTACTTCAAAAGGAAAATGGATAGAGCAATAGTCTCTTCTGTAGTTTATGTCTCTGGGGATTAAAACAACGAGCACAGCTAAGCAGGGAATCAGCCCTCACTCAGCTGCATTAGAGAGAAAGGTGGAGTGGAAATATCAAAAAACCTGTGTAGCATTTAAGCAGAGACTAAGAGCTAGGTAGCTCAACATGAAAAGAAATTATTTTAAGCCACTATTCTTTAGCTACTTAATTTTGACAACTTATTTCATACCTGCTTTAACACAAAAAGCTTGGTGTCGCTGAGAAGGTTCACAGAGAGTGTGTGTCAGGACAAAATGTTCCCAAAGGTGCATTTTGCCTCACCTGTCAGGGGAGTCAGTTTTGAGAAAGTCGTACTTAAGGGCTGAGAAAATGTAAAACAGATGTAGAGTAAATCTTCAACATGAAACTATCTGTACAAAGCACTCCTTTTAATACAAAATAAAACTCAAGCAGAGATGGTAAAACATAGCTTACAAAGCACCCGAGACAATGAAAGCTATAAAGGAGGAGGGAATCAGAAAGTAGGTCTCCTTCCTGTTTTTCACTTGCATAATAAGCTCTCTAGGAGAAGGACAACAGGGCCCTGTGTCATGATTGCCTCTGTAGATGCTGTTCTAATACCATTATTGTCATTAATGCACATTGTTCCCAGCTCTGCTGAATCGCTATGTGATGCACGGTACATAAATTCATACTCTCATCCAGGACTCCTGCAATATTCAAGAACATGGGAATGAAGAAGACAAACTAGCAGCTTAACTCTGAATAACCTTATTTTCTGTGAGTGTCATCTGAAACCATTACTTTAATGTGATTATCTGTTTTTATTATTTCCTTTCTGTGGACTTGGAATAAAGACACAACTGCGACTCTCTTAGACACGGTCATTGGCATCATTACAGTCTTTCTACTGTCAGCAGCAGAGATCTCATCTGTAAATCAAGTTACACTGTAAGGGCTACTGAAAAGCAAGCACTCTTTATCATCCTATTACATACCCAAGCTACCACTTCCTCTGGCTCACTGAGAAAAACATACTGTTTCAGTTCCTTTACATAACCAGAGGAGTTCTTAATGCACAGATTATTGACTTAGTGGAGTTTTATCATGTCCCAGTGTACCAGGGGATTTTTAATCCAGGACTTCTTTACATGATCTATTTTCATGGCTCTTTTCATTGTCACGGTCTGTCATTATAATGATTTGCAAATCCAGAACCAGGGTATGCTTAGCTCCTTAACAGGTGCTCAAGAAGGAGACGAGGGCAGGGGGAGGCATCTCCCCCCTCTCCTCTGCCCTCTGTAAGGGCCAAACCCTTGCAGCCCCACAGAATCCCTTCAGGGCAGCGTGCAGCAGGAGCTGGGTTGGCTTTCTGCCCACAGGAGCATTTCCACATTAGCCCAGCACCTCCACGAAGGCAGCTGGCTGCAGATCCTCCTGTGCTGCTCTCAGCAGTTTGGGGACAGGCACAGAAATGCACAAATTCTTGAGGAGCTAAGTCTAAAAATGGTCTCCTGCACGACATCAGTTACCTGTAAAAGCCACTGATGTTTTCTTCCTTCATTGATAGTACTGAAAGTAGCCAAGGATGTTCATGCCTAGTATAGGGTCACTTCTGGATAAAGCACATGCTCCAAAGCAAATGGGTGGTGTCACATAAGTAGCAAGGGGAGACCCTGAATGTCTTGTAGCTGTGAGACCAACAAAAAAATCCAACTGAACAAGGGGTAGGAAAGAACATTTGCAGAGATGAAATCTTCTGTGTTTCGAGTGTGCTTTTCTGCTCTGCAGAGACTCAAACCTGCTCTCCTTCCTTCCACTCTCTTCTCCAATTTATTGCACAGGTCCAGATGGAAACACCCATATGAACCTCAAATCTGCATGTAGGTCCCTATAAGTGCTGTATAGGGCAAGGTTTTCAGATACTTTAGGCTGATTTCTATTAATGCAAACATCTGATTTTATGGCCCTTCAATCCTTACATCCTACCTCACCCTAAGTAGTAGATATTTCCCTTTCCACTGCTGGAACCAGTGGGACAATCTGCAAGATCCCTGTGCACTCTAAATTAATCCCAGACCTAAAAGTCTCACTGGAGCAAGATCTGAGTAGCTGTTAGAACTCCACAGCGTGTCTACATATCCCCAAAGATTTGGGCTGTGATCTTTGGTTTGGAACTCTCTGTGTTACCATAATACAAGCTGATAACAACAATATGTCACTGCACTTGTTGCCAGTAGACAGTTCCCTGGAGGGAAGAAAAAAAATGGTTTACATCTGACATGCTATCAGTGTTAAAAGAGAAAGTAAATATATGCCAAAAACAAACAAACAAACAAACAAATCCAGCAAAGAAAGATGACAGAATTTCAACTGCATCCCGGATGTGAGGGAGAAAAACTGATGTTGAATTTGGTATCTGCAGATGAATTTCCAGACCTCTGTGTTTCTCCCTTAAATTACAAGCACACAGCATATCTTGGGGGTTTATGATCACCATCAAAGCCATCTTGCTGAGAAATGTGAATTTCTTTCTCTTTCTGAAGGTCACAAAGTAGATACCCCACATCTAGGGGCTGAAAGAGCCAGAACATTTGGTATTCCTCCAAATGAAAGCATCTCCACTGCCATTTGTTCAGCCTCCCCTTGCTAAGCTGCTGGATGTGAATCACTCAGCGACCTCCCAACACGTCAGTGATGGCTGTGTGCAGTTAGAGAGCTCAGTCTTGCAAAGGTGATGTGCAGACTTGTTGCTCTGGAAATTAAACATGTTCTCTATAGAGTCCCTTGGAATGTGGTGTCTGCATTTCACATGCAGCCCCATGCTGATCCTTGCCACTGGTGTGAAAAACACTTGAGAATCATTTTTCCCTGGGCTTTACATCACTATCCCAGGATTCTTATCACGCCACTCAGAAACTGGTGGCACAGTCATTCCTGGCTGCATGTCACTGATACAGAATGGAAGACACAAGAGATGCCTAAGCATAAGCAAGCAAACAGCAGTATAACTGAAAAAGGCAGAAAATACTGCTTTTTTTTGGTTATTTATAGGGACTTCAAAGTTCTCCTCAGTTATAAATCATTCTGAGCTACCCGTCTGCCTAAGGATGGCTGTGCTTTTGAAGGTGAAAGCCTGAAGATCAGACCTTGGGTGATAAAAAGAATGTTGGTTCCACTACAGACAAATTCGATTGCAGAGGAGATAAAATGGTGTCCAAGAATAGGACAGATTAGGCTGAGATGTTTTTGCCATGCAACCAGTCATCAGGAGATAAAAGGGATTCTACAGGGTAGATTTTCAGTAGAAGAGAATCAAACTCTCTCAAACCATATTTCCCATCAGAAAGAGTAAATAAAATTTCCATTCGACTGCCACTTTCTTAGGACAGTTGATTAGAATGGAAAGTTAATGAATAAAACCCCCAACCTTTTAAACCAAACTTGAAAAAAAAAGTTCAAATAATAGTGAACAATTTAAAAAACCCCTTGCAGCCATGATGCCAGATCCAATTATATTTGTACTACTAATTTATATGTGCAAGATAAGCAAAGTTATGAATGGAGATGAGAAGCCAAAGAATTGTAAGAGGCAAGGGAAATTGTTCTATAGCAAAACATGCTTCGGCTGTCCTCAAAAGAGGAACCAACAGGCAATTTAATGTTGTTTCAGTATCTTCTGTTCCAGAAGCAGCTCATCAGGCTGTTTATGAAAAAAAGAGGACTGGCTCATAAAACTTTCAGACAAACTATGTTTAGAAAGCATTAAAAAAACAACAGCAGCAACAAAAAAATCAGCCCGTTTCTGGAAGAAAGTGATTTGTATGCAAATATGCCCCAACATTTGTCACCAAAACGAAAGGATTTTGAAGTGAGAGAAGGGGGTTTTTTTTGAATATAGTTTATCACTACTTTGATGAAACGAGATGCCAGCTGCAAGGTTGCTGCTGTCTTCTTTAATAGCAATTAGGAGGCTGGGAAATGGAGCTGTAGCTTGTGCTCACAGGCAGAACTGACACCACATTTGTAGCACAATTCTGACACCTAAACCTCCAGTGGCAGCAGCCAAGATATCAAGAGGCCCACACTTGGAAGTAGAACACTGCACTTACTGGCAACCTCTGTGACCCAAGGTACTACAAAATGCATGAAACACTCAGTGTCACTTATAATAATTTAATGTTTTCCAGCGGGAGGAGGAATGGGGAACCAATGTTTGAATAAAGCTAAAAGCAAACTCTGCTGCTGAGAAAGAATGGTCTGACTGGTTTTGCTTTACACAGTTTAATTTTCTCTCCGTTTGTTCAGAAGGGTGTGCTTGCCCTTGGGCATCTTGCACAGTTTCACCAGGGCCTTCCAGCCAGCACAGACTGTGCAGGAAAGAAGCACCAGGAATTACATTTGGTAGCCATGCCTCCCTCCTCAAGCCCCAGGGAAGGGATGAGCCTTCCAGTACACTTTAAAGGTCAACAGGAGCAGACAGCTCAAAGCCATGGGGGCCACTTAGAGAATGCTCTGAGAGCAACTCTGTCTTACAGATTTCAGATTTGAAACATTTGGTGACAAATTACACCTCTGCATTTTCATCTGCACTTACAGAAATCCTAAAGTAATGAAATTCTGCAAGGAGGAGCTTCCTACTACCCCAGTAATTTTGCCCTCAAAAAGTACTGGAACATTCAAAAGCCTTGCTCAGACTTAAAAAACTATCCCCACTTCCAGATGCTATCACCATTGATCTGCAATAGTCAACTGATAATTGATTTCCTTTAAACCTGTGTAAGCTATAGATATATAGATGTGTACGTGCATTGAAACTCAAACTGTGTTTCCTTGTTCAGAATTCCAATATCAAAACATCTCCAATCTCCTCAAGTGTGCTCTAGGACAACCAACAGGACAAAAGGCAAGCAGTTTTAACAAAACAGGAGAGATTATTACAGTAATGAGCTTTTTAAAATACAATTTAAAAAATTATTTTCTTGCCTTAACTCACATAACCACACAATTGTGTTTTGGAGGATGACATTTTTGAAGCTGCCACTAATCTATCAAAAAACTCCCCAAAATTATCACCAACTAAAAGTCTCTCTTGGAAGTTTAGTTTATGTGCCTGCAAGTTGACACCTGCTTCCTCTGTTTGCATGCTATAAACATTTTCCAGAAATAAAAGTCCTAATAGGTGAAGGCTAAAGTCATTAAACATAGTTTTGAATACATCAGAGAACAAAGTGTTCCCACACTGGCAAGTGCAATGCAATAGAATATATCTGCACATAATGGCAAGCAAAACATTGTGGAAGCAGATGTCAGGAAAATTACTTACCTTGATTCAGATCTTTAAGGAGAAGGATTTAAAACTATTTTTCTGAAACTTGGCTGAACACTGATGGACAGGAGGTTGGGCTGGACAGCTGGGGCACTTGCAGCCCTATTCTCCTGTAACACCTGTGCAGGTGGAAGCACATTGGGGTCCCTTCCCCTGCCCTGGGCACAGCAAGGGAGACACCAGGCATGGCTGGATGTGCTGCTGACACCCAGGAGGCCAGGCCAGGGAGCAGAGCCCAGGGCAGGAGGATGCAGCAGGGTGGGACACAGCCCTCACCTCCTGTGTCTCCCCCTGAGCATCCTCCCTCTGCTCGGGGAGCTCACAGCACAAATCCTGCCCTTAGGAAAGCACATCTGAAATATCTAACATTCTACATTGCATAGCTTTCACTGCAAAAATAGCTGCATGCACAGCACAGGCCCCTCCAGAGCTGTCAAACAAGATTTGAAATCCAGTTCCTCTGGCATGGGACACACAAATCTTCAGCAAGAGCTACAGGAGATCTTGACTGACAGCAGGAGCAGCAAGCTGATATTGTTTGTTGTGCTCTCAAAACCACACAAAGCAAAAACAGTTTGGGGACTTCAGGTTTACAAAATAGTTTTTACTGTTCAGTAATGCTAACCCTTGAGATACAAAAAAAGAAAAAAGAAAAGAAAAAAAGTTTTCCAAGGTTACAACATTTTTAGCTACAAGAATGCTTTAAAGCCCCAAAAAAGTAAAGAAAGAAGCCTGGGATCCATACATCCTGGTGCACATAATCCCCAAACAGGCTATGTGCAATAAGATAAATATTATTACTTAATATTTTTGCCTTACATAATTCAGTACAGCACTGGATGTTGCTAAACCTTTTAACCTCTGCATTTTTTTTCCACACTCAATTTCCACAAAAACTGATGACTTTTCTCTAAGGAAGTAAGATATACAAGTTAGTAAACTGAGTAGCATTTCATCCTCACATGATAAAAATTCATTAAAAATTCTTTAAAAAACAGACCAGGATAAATCCCAAACAGAAGAAAATTAGTAGTGCTAGAGCTTCAACAGAGGGCAACAGAGATGGCCTCACTTGGAACACAGCCCTTCACTCAAAACAAAAATCAAGGATATCTAGTGCATCTTGTACAAATGCACCTTGGAAGCCACAAAAAAAAAAAAAAAAACTAAGACTTTTTGAAAAAAATCACCTAGAAAACAAAAAAAAAAAAAAAAAAAAAAAAAAAAAAAAAAAAAAAAAAAAAAAAGTAACTGTAACACCATGTCAGGCAATGTAAATAGGCAGGTAGGTGTCCAATTACTTCAGCTTTAAAGATCAGTGAAGTCTTTCTCTTTATAAGCAGACAGGGTGCACACAGGTTTTGATACACTCTTGATGTATTTACCTTTGAAATCTGGCGCTGCTGGGGACTGTTGCTGTTCAACCAAAGTGTATGTATGCAAAAGCTGGATCATTTTCATCATGCTGGGTGGTGTATAACTGTGCTTTTCAGACTAAATATCTATACTGCTGAAGAAAACGCCCTTTTTCTTTTGAAGTAGCAGAGTACAAGGCTCAGAGGTTCATTCTTTTGCAAAGACTAAGGCCCTAATGATCAGAAGCAACACACGATTAGAGCAGCTCCAGAGTTACATGGAATATATCCCAGGCAGATCTTTGTCAATACAGCTCACAGCACATTGCAGAGAATAAAGTTGGTATAAACTATTCATTCATATGTTACTTCATATTGAAAGATATATTGGTGACCTTCTCCAGCATGACTGTTATAATAGTAATAAAACTGAATCCTGGAAGATTGCACTTGTGGTCAAAGTAGTAAAATATGACCTTATGCTATTCAACACTGACATTTATTATATTAATTCAAACACAAAAACTGCATTAAAATGATGTTAAGTGTCTGGCTTTCAAGAACAACAGCTAAGAAATTTGATCTGCCAGTAAGACTTCTTCACCAGCTCACCATTTCACTTTTCACCATTTCAACTCGAGGCACATCACTTACCAAATCTGGTAGTTTAGGCTCTTTAAATAAAAATCTGCTTGTATCTCAGCCACAGGGACCATGGAAGAGGTGACACCATATAGTGAATCTACAGTGTTCATACAAGGCAGGCTCAATATAAAAACAAATGTAAAATAAATCCCCAGAATCAGGAGTTCATCTTTGCTCTTCAAGTGGAAACACAAAGGGCTAAATGCAAAATGCCAACCACCTGGCTGCAACGAGATTGACATTTTTCACAGTCATTTTTAATACACAGCAGCACATCCATTTCAAACACAGGAAGAAAATCTAGTCTCAGGTTAGCAAGGAATATCGGGGATTCTGCAGTCCCACATACTCTGAACTCCTACTGGTTTCCTAGAAATACAGGACAGAGAGCAGCATATCAGAGCAGAGATGTGCACTGAAGATCTCAGAGCAGAATGAGGTCTAGAGCTATTTTGGGATACAGTAAAAGTTAAAGAGTAGACCTATCTGGCATTCTTTTTTATTTTTCTGCTGCAGTTAGTGTTGGTTCACAAGTAAATATTTTTCAGGGTTACAAAACAATTACTAGTTAAAAATAAGAGAAAAGAAAAATCAAAATATTCCAGCCCTTAAGCAATCTCAGATCAGTCAACAATATGGGCATTTGAGCATTTATTTGGAGCCTGGTAATTCTGCACAGAGACCTGTCTCCTGTTATGAGTATCCTGACTGTTCTGTGCTGTGTTACACACTCATGGTGATTTTTAATGAGAAATCCAACAGCCATTTCAGCAACAACAGACAGAAGCACACCAACTATTTTGTCTCAGAATAGAACTCTTACTTTTAGCCAGCCTAAATTTGAAAATATGCTTAATTCTGAGAATTAAATGAGAACACTAATGCCTCCCACTATGCTGGCAAGTTGCAAATTTTCAGACAGAAAGAGAAAAACATTGGATTTTTATAATCCAAGTTGCATAATCTGTCAAGAACAATGATTTGCGTCTGGCAAATGCTGATATGCATTTTTAGTAGAGCTAAGCAACATCAGCTCAGAGAAGAGAGCAAAATCCCCCTGCCTGTGGGCCAGGCACTGCAAAATGAAGCTTAGAAAAAAGAAAAAAGAAAAAAGAAAGAAAGGAAAAGTGGGCTTGTCATCAGGGTGGCAGACAACGACAGCTATTTCATTTCAGCTACCTAGAATACAGACTTTCTGTTTGCAGGCTATGACTGACAGAGCTGCAGCTCCCCTGGAGTAAGGGTGACATCTCATTCCAACAGCAGCTTCACCCCAAGACATCCCCTAGGGTAGGCACTCCAGGCATACTCTCTTTCCAGAACCTCCAGCTTTGCTGGAGCATCCCAATGGCAAATTTGTGCAGGAGATCTCCTGTTCTGCCTTGGCAGAAGCTGCTCTTGTGGTGCTCACTGTCCACACCGATCCCTTTATTTGGTTCCCTTCCTCTCTCAGGGGTGCAACTGGGTCAGGCTTTTTCCTTTTTAAAAACTCCTTTTGGCCACATTTCAGCAGGTTTCTCCTAATCCACCCATTTTCCTGCCTCCTCTTCACACAGCCTGCTCTTTTAACAAAGTGGGATGCACAGCAGGCCCTCACACCTGGGTATAAAAGCCTTCTTTCTTTGCTCTTTACCTCTTTTCCTACATGATTTGCATCCAACTATGATTCATTTCCTCTTATTTTAGAGAACAGAAATGTGCCTAGTAAGGCATGTTATGAGCTAGAGTATTTCACAAAAAAAATCTGCCAAGCCCTCCATGGCCAAACTAATTATAACTGTACTCTCTGAGGCTTGATGAAGCTAAATGGAGATCTACAAACTGCTTTAGTAAATAGTTTTCTATTGCAAGTGAAAAATGTTCATTTGGAGAAATATGCATCCAGCATTGAGGCTTCAGGAGCAGCAGTTTATAGACACAGTTACTACTACACGCATTTTAAATTTGAATGCCTCCTCAGTATTCATGAAGTGTACCACAGTTCAATAGTTGTTTTCATGAGTTGTGCCTTCATTAGGTGAACAACATTAAACACCTGGGATACTGTTCAAACTAGTCCTAAGGGGCAAATTTTCATGACAAATGAGCTGAGATAAATTTTACAACTAAAAAAAAAAAATCTCAATTTTGCAATGGTAAATTTACTACTTGTTTCAACAAAATAAAATAAAGCAACAAAGACACAAAGTTAATATTAATACTACTCCTACAAAATCCCACAGAAAATATTTCAGTTTGCTCTGCAAATAAGAACACTTTCAAATACCAGAAGGAGAGTAAATATTTATTGACACACGCTTTTGTTTCCCCTTTCAAGTTAATGGGGTTAATTCCCCACTATCTTTGCAACCTTCTGTACGTTCATTATCAGGATGACTTTTTATGCCTTTATGGCATAAGTATCCTACAGATTTTGTTCAAATCTGTTTCTTTCTTTCCTAAGGCCTGTAGATGGTTGTTTCAATCCCTATTTGCATAATGTGCCACTGGAGATGTTGTGCAATGTTCATTTCTGTGTGCCCTCTCTCTCACTGGGAGCCTCCCTTGTTCCACTGAGCAGGAAGTGCCTCAGAGCACACACAGCACTCTGGCTCTCCCACCCAGATGATTTGGGGATGCTCAGAGAGAGCTAATTGCAAGGAAGCCCTCTTGCCCTGCAGGCCTGCCATGACTCCCCACAGTTCTGGCCATGCCCACTGCACCCGTGGGAATGCCTGATTCCCCTCTGCTTGCTGCTCTCAGGAGTGAGAATCTGTTTGTATTTGGGGTTTGCTTCTCCCTGCTCGCAGCTGTCCCTGTCCAAACAGGTGTCACCCTTGACAGCTTACGGGACTGGAAAAGACTTAAAATAACTCAGACCAGAGGTCTGACACTTCAGGACTTGATATCAGTCTGATATCAACGCCATAGAGTGTGGCTGAGTCAGAGCCTTGGCCAGCTTTGCTGGATGCCTGCACGCCAGGCTGCTCCAGGCACCCTCAGCCCCACGGCCTGCAGAGAAACACTGCCACTGTCACCTACAGCCCCAGCTCGCACTTAGGCCAGAGGCAAGAAGGACATGCACATGCATTTACACCTACATTCAGACACCAAGCTCAGACAGGACATGGTGGAAAGGAAGAAAGGACAGGGAGAACCATCCTTCTCCTCCTAGAGCAGCCAGAATCCTGCACAAGAAGATTCAGCCTGTGGTCCTTGCATTTTGTGTCTTCTTGCAAGCACTACAACAGCTGCAAAAAGAGAAAAACAGCTGCATTTTCAGATAATTCTAACAACAATTATTATTTCCATAAGCCTTTATTCTAGCTTCTCAAGTCACAGTTTCCTCCCCCATGAATGACACCATCACAGTAAGGTAATACTGTCCAGTTGAATAATTTCTATAGATGCAAAAACACCCCTAGCACAATAGAAGCTCTCCGAACATTTTCTTCTCTGCCTCTTTTTACAGTCTTTCTAGTTTATTTTACCCTAAACAATCCCTCCCTCAGGAGACTTTCCAGCTATCTTCCAAGCAGGCATTGAGCCTTTCACACTTTAATAAAACATAAAAATTAAAGCAATGAATATTAGAAATATCCATCTTACTCAATTAGATACTCCATAGTGGACTGTAAACCTTTGAATGTGGTTGGCTAATCCCATTAGCTGGTCAAGCAATTTTCTCTACTGCTTCTAGGAGTACAGAGCTCAGTAGAAAATACATTTAGAACCATGCCCACCCTTTAGATTAGATTAAGCTGTCTATAGAAGTCCAAAGTGTTTTGCTAAGGTTTAAGACCTATATAGTAATCCCTGTATTTTTCACAATTCACTGGGTATGCACTGCTCCTAAAAATTACTACAGGCTCAGTTTCACTTAAAGGTTAGACCCTCCTCCAAAGTACCAGTTACCGTGGAATTACAGGCCAAGGGAACAAAGACTTTCTTTAAAGATTACTAAAATTGTCTTTTTCCTCATAGTGAGAAAGAATTCCTCCAAATTTGATTTATTAGCAAGCTCAAGCAAGGCTTACACAGGAGCAGTCTGGCTCTGGATTGCATTTCAAAGGCTCCTGGGCCTTGCTGGGCAGGAGGTTGCAAACTGTGACCCAAGTCTCCTTTCTGCTGCTTCCCATTCAGAGCTATATTGCTGTCAGTTCACACTTCCAGGCCTCCCTGAGAGAACAAGGGAGATGAGACAGGATACTCAGAGTCTGCCTTCTGCACCCAAACATCTCACATGGTCACCAGAGAACCTCTGAACACATTTCCCTTCCCTTCCCTGTAAAAGCTGGCCAATGGGTTCAAAGCTCCAGGGGATGTTTGGATCTGAATCCAGTTTTTCTCTTGGTTTGAAGGCAGACAAGGCAGATAGTTCATTATCTACATCAGTTTTGTTTTGTTTTTTTTTATCTGGACTATAAATCCCAATCCATTCAGGCCTCAAAAGCTAAACTTGAGGCAAAGTGTGAGGTTCTGCACAGATGAAGTAAGGAATAGTCCCTGCTCAGAAACCATGCAGGGGACACTGGGGACAGCAACACAGAAGAAGAAATAAAGCACATGTTCAAAACAGAGATATGCAGCACAACTATATAAATGCCATGTCCTAGGGAAACTATGCTAAAACTCTTTCATAATCTAACTCAGCAGAACACTGCTGCAGATCACTAAAGAACCCAGTAGTGTTTGCAATGTGAACACTCCTATCCATGTGGACTCATTTTAAGAGAGCAAAAAAGCAAATCAGTACCAAAGTTTAGCTATTTCCCTCAGACAAAAAATGCCAAAAACATGTTATGCGATTTCATACATATGTCTAAACAAAGGATGCTAGACAAGCAGAAGGAAGATATTTGAAATCAGTAGCAAGAAAGGCAAATTATTTTAATTTTAAAATGGTGACATCTTGAAGAGGGTTTGAATGAAGGTTCATAAATTGGCTGGAATTAAAGCAGAGTTTATCTCAGAATATTCTTCATAGTTGAATTATTCAAACAACATGCGGCTACTGAGAAAACATTGTCTGAGCTAAACCCTAATAATAACAGTGCAAAACAAACCATTTTAACTAACAGAGCACATCTTTCAGTGATGTCTGTTCTGAAAAATGCTGTTTTGTAATATGTGTGAATTCTCTAAATTTTTCAGAAAGCAGCAGACTAATAGTAAATACTTGGTTGTCACAGCTGCAGCACACAGATCACATACCTTAGATTTGAGAGCTCTCAAAGGAGAAAATGCTTCAGTGAATACTTAAGTTTGAATACATATCAGCTGCCTTTGCCCACCGTTGCTCCCCACAAGCCCCCTGCATGAAAGCACAACCTTGCAGGCTCTGCTGCAGCTAAATTAAAAGCAGAGAGTGCTGGGAATCATGAATATCTGTAATGTCTGCTCTAAACCAGGATTTAAAGGTCCTTATTTTCATAAATGAAACATTCTCATAACTAATACACCAGTGAGGACTCGAGCAGTAAAAGATGGACTGCAGAAAATATGCCACGTCATAGGTATGCAGGAAAATCAACTGCACCATTTCCCTGAGAAAGGAGATAAACATGGGTAAACTCTTATTAATCCCCATGTGGTTTTTAAACAGGAAATGCATTTAGAAACGTGTTAGTCTCCTTTGAATAGGAAGGCCCATGCTCTTCTGGAGTCAGGCACAGCAAGCAGAGCACCCAGCACGGAGCAGAGCACACAGACACTGTCACAGGCACTGGCACTGCCTGGCTGAGCCGTGCCAGGGCTGCTGTCACAGCTCCAGCCCAGCCCAGCCCGGGCAGGGCCAGGGAGGCTCGGGGCTGCCAAGGCACGGGGGTTCTGTCTCCAAAGGCAGCTGCAGAGCACGGGCCTTGCCATGCCAGGCCTCGCCATCCCCACATCCAGACAGCCCCACAGCCTGGGGTCGTGCTCTCTTCAACCTTGGTCACTTGTGGCCCTTGAAGGGTCCAGCTGAGCTCTGGCACCACTGAGGATCCAGATTGCTGGGGATCAGAAACCCTGGACCCAGAAAGAACAGAGACCATACGCCAGGCAGAACAAGTAGATTCATCTCATGGCAGACACACCTTTTATCTACTTAGCAGCATTTGACACGTTAAGGGAGCCAGCACACGCAGAAGAGAGAATGCATTTCAGTGGGTGACATTTTCACTACAATACTCAGAGTTAAAAATGCATTAGCAGTAACTTTCCATCTATCAAAACCATGAGGCGGGAAGCAACACTTGCCTGGCAAAGTCTAAGAATGCTATTAAATGTGCTGGAGGCCAGACTCTGTCTTTTTTTATGATCCATTTGCATAAGTAGGACATTTTCACTTAAGTCTACATGGCTTTAGGGCAGCATAACTTGCCACCTCTACCTGACTGCTACTTGCCTGACTACCAAGCACCAAGAGATGACTAAACGTGGTTTTTAGAAAACAGTTATATCCTGACCTGTACAATGTTTGCTCATTATCTGAGTTTTTATAATATATAAACAGAATATAATTGCAAAATTGCTGGGGACACACAGCTACCATACATCAGCTGAATGGCAGTAGCCATACAAATACATTCTAGCAGGCCTCAATGAAAAGAAGGGACTTAGCTTGTGCTCAAGGAAAGAATATTCCTGTTTAGCAATGAGGTCTAGAAAGCCCTTACAAACTGCTCTGTGGCCAGCTTGCCACAGACTTGCCTGTGTTCTGCAAACCCATGAATAAGCCTGTCCTCCCTGCTCTTTTCCTGTTACACAAAGTGCAGATCATTTGCTGTACCACAAGAGCAGCTCACACTTGCAGCTCCCCCCTGCTGCAAGAAATGCTGCTCACTTGAGACCAGCAGAGAGCCGAGCATGAAGGGAAATAAAATACCACTCCACAGTGCCATCTTGTATGGACTCTAACCTGCCCTGTGCAGAGAGGCTGTGAAGTTTTCCACAAAATCCTAGCAGTCAGAAGTACCCCAGAGTTGCACCATCAAACACGGCCCAGTGCTGCCCATAAGAGTGGCTGGAGCTTTTCTGGTTTGGCTGCCAGTGCTCCATATAAATTAGCTGCTACTTCCCAGGAGTTTCTGTGTTTATAGAAAAAACACCAAAGTCCAGTATCCTGTGGTACACAGTGCACTCAGTTAACTTCTATCTGCATATTTAGCTGTCTACAGAAGACTTGTCTAAGAGACTTTCAAAGAAACTTCTTTGAAGAGGTGTAAGGTAGAAGGCAGCCACAGGCACGTCTGCTCCTGCTCTCTGTGGGAGGAAAGGAGGAGGGCAGGCAAATACCCTCGGTGTCACTCTCTCTCTGCTGCTCTAATGAACGCTCCTCACAGCCGCCTTGCTGACAGAAAGCCTGCAGTTTCTTTACATAATGACTTCAGAATAAATTGCATGGGGATCAGAACAGAGGGAAAATTATAACTTGCAAGTACAGTTCCCCATCAAAGGCTTCTTAGTTACTCCCTTATTTGGATCATTCTCACCGTGTTCCTGATGATACACAAATGTGTGCAGTGCCTTTACCTCAGCTGAGGGCTACTCTGGAGTAAAGCCACATGTGTGTGGGCAGTACTTCAAGTAGCCAGGTGCCTAACTGTAAATAGAATAAAAACAGGTTTCCTTGCCATTTCCTCAGGATCCCAATAGTTAATCCTAAAGCCTGTTACCTGACACTGAATTTTAGACACTACTTGAAAGCAACTCACAACTTCAGGAGTAGGTAAACTATCTTTTATTTCTTCTTTAGATGTCCCTGTTGAGTGATATTCTCTAGGAATTGTTATGGGCTCCTAAGGATCTGAGCAAAGTAGGTTCTTCTCAGATAATGTTGTTCTTGCAGTCAGTGAGTCAAGAGCTGCTACAAGTGCTGCCCAGTAGCACTTGGAATGGCAAAGCAATTTCTGTTAGTGAGGGCAGGGGAAAGACCTGAGAGCAGAGGTTTAGAAATATTTCTACCCCAGGCAGGTTCCTGCAGACAAAAGTTCTCAAGATGCTAAGAAAGAAAAATTTCTGTTCTTGAATCCAATAGATGCTGTGGGGTGAATCAAGGGAAAATTCTCCTCGGGTCTTAAATACAAAAATATGAGAGTCTTAAACTCCTCCACTCATTTCATGCTACACCTTTTGCTCACTTCACCTAACTTTAGCCATCTAAATATTAGGATAGTTTAAATGTGTGCAAATTTAGTTTATAGCCATCCCTCAGGGGGAAAAGCAAGATTTCTCTAGAATGCAATTTTCCTGTCCTATAGCAGCTGTCTCAGGTAAGCAGGATAAATTGCCTCCTGGAATCACCTGATCCTTTTCAGTCCAGATGGCTGCCAGAGACCAGTGCTGACCCCTGGGAAAGGGAGGGCTGGGTACTACAGGGTGTGTGAGGGGATAATGTGCCCAGCAAACAAGGATGGAGATTTCAGCTTGCCCCAGGAGGAGCAAGGTTATGAGGGGACTCTGCCCTGCTCATGGCTTTATCCTAGGACTGCTTTCTGATCCAGGAAAGAAAGGCTGCCCTTGGCTTCTAAAGATGCACAGCCCTAGACCTGACAGACTCCAGGCAAACGGGAAAGTCATCAGTTCCTGTCTTCCACAAACTGTAGTGGGGTAGCAGCTGACAAGAGAAAGCAGAAATGGTGGGAGTGTCAGGAGCTTGTGCTGAATTACAGTCAAGTGTATCAGGCCAGCAGCCAGGCAGGCAGTGTGGGCTACAGAGGCACCAAAAATCTGAGAGTAGGTCTGAATTTCTAACACTTAGACTAGGTCCTGTGTCCAGTTGTGCTCAGGGTTAGCAAGTCATTCTCTGTGTTACTTGTCTCACCTTGTCTGTGTAATCTGCAAAGATGAATAGTGAGAGTTCAGTGCCTTCAGCCCCACCACTGACAGAAATACCAGAAGTGACAAGTGATACCAAGTTGAAGGATATATGGAAATCTTACAGCAGTGTTATCAGCTGTATCAGCACAACCTGAAATCAAATTTAAGTCTGTCCAGCCAATCCCATAAGAGCCATTTGCTCCAAATATACAGTGATAAGCATCATCTTTTCATTTCATCAGCATTGTTAACTAAAACTTACATCAATCTCTGTTATTTTTTCATAAAAGCCAAGCTTACAGCTTCTAAGTAATATCACAACGTTAGATTTGCTCTACTCTTCTTGAAATCAAAGCCTTCAGAGTCTTATTAACAGTCAACATTAATGGTCAACCCTTAAAAAGCTTAAAAATGTAAGCTACATGTAAAATATAACAACTGAAAACAAAGAAAATAATGCCTGACATTTCCCTCACTACCAAATTATTTTGCAATATTTCAAGTTCCTAACTTGTAATTCCTATTCAATCATTCTCATGTAGAAGGGGACAAATGACACTATCAGGAAAACTTGTCCTTATCCTTCCCACATTACATTTCTAGCAGTCTGAGTTCTGATTTACAACAAAATAGCGAGTGTTTAAACTCCCATTAAACTTTGAAACAGTTGTGATTTTTTCTGTTTATTTTGTTTAAAAATATTATTTAATTTAAATTTTAGAAACTAATTTAATTGAAATCTTCCCCCCATATTAAAGTTACAAAATTGCCATAGACACCTAGATATGTTTTTAATCACTGGGATACAAAGCTTTGGGGAGAGAGAGCAAAAACAAGGAAGCAGAATGGCAGATATATTTGCAAGAACCACATACATGTCTAAATTGATAAATATATCTGCCTGCATAGGCATTTATCTAACAAAAAGAAATGGAGATAAAATGTGCAAAAAGAAACAGTAATTGTAAATAACAGTCTCACTCTAGTTTCTCTCTAAAATTAGTCAATTTGATTTCTGAGGTCTTGAGCTACATTTTCTATTGCGGGCAATTTATTCCAAACACAAGAAGTCAAAGCATCTACAAAACTTCAGCCTATTAACCTTGGGACTGGCAGCTTATTAAAAGTCATAGGTTGAGTAGTCCAATTATCAGCCGAGGAGATAGAAAGAAACAAATTAAACATTGTGGCAAACAACAAGGGTCTTGTGGCCCACTGCAAGCAGTAAGATCTTGTTTTGTCTAGTGCCTAATATTTTAGAAGGGAGTTCTCAAAGGGCTGGAGATTGAGAATATTGTGCTCTTATTCAGAGATTCTTGTATGTTTGTCTCTGTTATGTAAATCCCAGCACACATCAGGGATGAAAGCTATTAACAGAGATCACAAGGACTGAGAGAAGGGCATATTTCTCTTCCTGTACTACTTTAGACTTTGATTTTCTAAACACTAATGCACATTAAAAAAAAGCAAACACAAACTTGCAGTACCTTAAACATGCAGGTGTCCATGCCAAAATTTAGGCTGGTTTTTCTACCTTACATCTCACCTGCTCACAAAGTTGTTTTTTCATTTCTAACTTCAGACTTTTGTACCACAGCATGGAAATTCTTGCTCTTGAAACCTATCAGTTCTACAGGCCATGTGTCAGACCATACCCTGTCTCATTAGTTTGAAAAATTGTAAATATTGGCTATTTAATGTCACATACAGATCACAGTTGTTAGATTATATGATGAATTATCTATTGTGGGACAAAAAATAAATGTGTTTGCATATGTAAAAGAAAACTTCCAGGAACTCTGCGTTCTACAGCATCTTGACTGCCTTTTTCATTACTTCCTATTCAAGTCATCTACACAATTTTGTACCCACAATCATGCATTTATGCATGACTTGCTTTGCTTGTATCCAAACAGCTTACTGGTGGGACCATAAATGAGGCTGCTTCTGCTGAAAAACCAAGTGGCATAAAGAAACTGGAGCTCCTGCTTCCTCCTGTGCCAGCCTTTGCCCAGTCCCAAGCACTGCAGCCTTTGGCCTTTAACAGTGAATTTGTTTAGCCTATACATTGTGGGGAGAGTGGCATTTTCCTTTCCATGGATGGAAATCACAGCTGAGACTAAATATTTTTATTCACCAGAGCTACTCAGAATTGCAGTGTGGTGTTTTCTACCCAGCATTAAAGAGCAAGTTTGTTGGAAATAGTTAGTACTACTACAAAAGCAGATTAGAGGCACTACAGAGAAAAATCCGAGGTATGTTTATTCCCCTTAGGACCTGAACAGAAAATCTAAATCAGTCACTCACCTACTATCTACATTTTGTACTGATTTGCAGTGCACTATATTTCAGAAATATTTATCTAAATTTCTACTCAGGTATGCAGTGGGTAATCACACTGTCCAGTTGAGAAGAAATGAATAGCCTTAAGATGAAATGGAGAGTAGAATTTTCTGCAGAAAAAAACCTTACCCTTATTAATTGAAAGTCAGAAATTACATCATACAAGTGTAGAGAGGCAGTTCCTGTTCCCCACTTGGAACAGAAGCCTAACAAAGTTAGGGAGAAGTATTACACTGCATACAAATGAACTGTTGAAAACATTTGTATTACTCCTGAAGTGTCACAATTAAAATGCAGAATGGTATAACAACACTTAAAGAGTGTTATAAATGCATAGTACATCGGCACTTTGAAGATCTTTTTTTCTTTATATATCTCTTCTATTCCTGATCTTCAATTCTGTTATTAATTTCTTATATCAAATCACAATGCTTAGTAACTCAGGGAGAAATTATACATAGTTCTTAAAATAGCCAAAAAATCCAAGAAAGCACAAGTTTTCTTGCCTTACCACACCCTAAAAATACAAAAAAATTATGAAAAAGGATTGTTCTGCAAAGCAAATGGAGAAGAAGCCCCCTAATGTGGAACAGCTGCACAGCACAACAGTAACAAAAGGAGTAATAAGATCTGAATGTCATCTCATAATATGATTCTCTACAGAAACAAAATACTTTATGAATAATAGAACATTCCCATTCAGAATTACAGTCTCATTCTTTTGTATTTTTAACCTCTCTTCTTATGTGATAAGGAAGGTACCCTTGACTGCTTTGTACTTCTATCCTCTTGAAGCTGAAATGCACTGGCACATCCTCTATGAGGCACAGAAGAGACTTCATTAGCAATTCCAGATCCAGGATGCTATGAACTGACATCTCTAGTGTGCATCTTCTTGTCACTTTACCCTTCCTTTGCACAAAAAGAAAAAAAATCCTGTCAAACACTCTTCTAGACACATGAGTCTCTAGATGGAAGAGAGTCTTTTAAAACAGGATCCTCTACCCAGAAAAGGCAGTGAGAAATGTGGTGGTGATGAACAGTTATAATATTCCACATTGATTATGAATCTTCAAGCCCAGTGGCATCACTCTGAAGGTTTCCTCTCTTTCATACAAATACCTAAAGTAGCTGCTTAAAGTATGAAGAAATCTATCTATAGAGAAACAAGAATATTTATGAACAAATAAAACTTTGTGCAAACACTCAAGAGCAGAATTACACATTGGAGATGTCCGAAACACCCAGGAAATCCATCATGATGGCCATTAAATAAGCTTCCAGTTCCCTAATTCTTAGTGTACAATAATAAGCAGTTATCTGTTTATTGAATAACCTTCACTCTGGTACAAAGACAACTTACGTTGCCCAATCAATTCTTTTGGCTTTAAAATATGTTATGGCCAGAACATAAACAAGAACCTGCTCCCAGTACCAGTCGAGCTTCTTTCCACACTGAGCAGTGTTGAGAGTGGCCTACCTTGCCTCTTGGAAAACAATCCCCATGGGCCTGCTCTCCTACATGTACAGACAACTGCCAGTCACAGGAAGACAGGAGAGTCCTGGCATTAAAATGATTCAAATATTTTAAAGAACTGGAAAGTGAAATTTTCTTTTAAGGGAAAATTTTGGAAGTTCAACATTTTCTCACCTTGAATATAAAAAAATGAAAGCTCCTTCACAAAAAAATATTGAGATTTTGACGTTGAGCGGGATAGTTTTTGCATTTTAAAATAAATATATAAACTTGATGGGAAGACCAACATGTGTAATCAAACCAGATGTTACATGATAGGAACCCCATTTTTAAACATAAATGATTTGCAGTATGACATGGTAGAAAGAGCTCTGCTTTTTAAATACCTTGGTCTGAAGACAAATCTATATATTGTCATATTTTTGAATTTAAAATGTTTAGATAAGGGTTAATACTAAATTTGTAGCAGAATCTTTGCTCTTCAGGTTTATATATTGCTTCTAACAGTTTCATCTAGAAGATAGATGGCACTTTGCATTCACAGAATACCATGCAAAGCATTAATCACATAATCTTCACTGTCTGCTCTGTAATACAGATCAGAAAAAAGCCATTTCACAAAGAGAGAAACTGAGCAGTCAGACAGCTCGACCACAAGCAAAGCTGCCATTTATGCTTAAGACTTTCTAATTCCACTCTTGACCCAGCTTTATGCCCCTTCTGCACTGCCTGTACTCTGCACAGCCTTCTCAGTAACACATCTGCAACTTCTCAGCACTTCCAGGCTCATTTCCAGGTCGTTTTGGTTGTTCCAGAGTAAAATACTTGAGAACAGAAACGCAGAGCCAACCAGAGCTTCCAGAAAGGTGCTCTGCCCAGCACCCACCTGGCCAGCCTGCTAAACTACCCAGGTATTTCCTTCTGCCAAAAATGCAACCCAGGGCTGGGTTTCAAACACCTGTAGCCCAAGAACTATTTTGGAGCAACATTTCTGGGTGACTTTGGTCCAGCTTTACTGAGAAAACTGCTGCTTGAACTGGAATAGAGAATGTGAGCTAAAGCCGTGCAAGATAAGAACAAAAAGATCAAAGTGTAATTGTTGAGTTGATGATTATTAGCCATGCAAACAAAAGTATTGACTTGAAAATATATAAAACTATAAGAAATGAGAATCAAAAAAGCAAAAGATTGACCTCAGCAAGACTAAGGATCAGCCTCCTTGAAAAGAAAACAGAGGTCAACACTTTCCTGCCTGGCCCCAGGAACTCTTTGGCATCTCCTTGCTGGTGATGAGCACACTGTTAGCATAATGCTAAATACAGGATGCTGTATTCAGATGTCCACATAAATACATCTGTAACTTCATGAAGGGTTGAAGGATATTTGACTTGAGGTGAGAGAGCAAAGCAGGATATTTCATTAATGGATTTGGGCAGGTACAAAGAATTTACAAATAATTCTACTGGGTAAAGACAGTGAGACTGCCATAGCAATAGAGGCCTGAAGCATAACATCTAAAACCAGTGTGATCTCAATCTCTTCAAATCCTGATGTGGATTGTGAAATTTATTTCATTACTGCTCTCTTTGGCATAGCAGTAAATACCTTTTGTTTCAAGACTTCAGATCCAGAACTAAAGACAACAGGATGCTCATCTAGTCAAGAACAAGGGACAACACATTTTCTCTCACAATTAGATATGGGTTTCTCAAGACAACACACTATCTAAATATTTTTTAAATCTCTTTTCAAAAGCCAATTTGGTGAAAACTAACTGAACCAAGAGAAGGCAAACATAACACATGACACAGATCTAAATTTAAAGCCTAAGATGATGAATTTCTAGAACCAATCTCAATGAAATTTAATTTCACTTCATATTTTGGGACTCTCTTTCAGAAAAATTAATCCATAGCTTACTATACTTCCCTGGTAGCAATATTGGGTCCCAAGGCTGACTTCAAAGAGCTAGGGAATGACTACACAAAAATGGGAAGAGGGCCAAAAAGCAATTAATTTTTGTTCTACGATTTCATTATATTTACACATACATGGAAATACACAGCCAAATATCATTCCAAGGTTTTCTTTAATCAGGCTAAACAAGCAATGCTCAGCAGATGTCTAGTGGGCAGCAGTCAATGAAAAGTCATGTTTTGGACTGTGGCTTTTCTGACTGCCCCAGATAATTTGATTTCCCTTGCCACACTAGTATTCCCAACAGTGGAATGCCTGCACACCTAAAGGTTTCTCAGCTACTGCAGGACTCTGATAGCCCAGATTGAGCTTTCTAATTAGTGCTTGACTATGGGTTTGAGTTTAATTTGTTGGGGTTTGGGTTGTTGTTTTTTTTTCAAAATAAGGTATTTTCTAGCATTCTTACAATTTTCTGAGAGTTCTCCAAAGTCATTGGAAAGGTTTTCAGTGAATTGCCTGAGTTTCAGGCCAGGTCCTACAGAGCTTTTTTGACTAAAGCATAGCACAGCTCCAAGCAGCAGATGAAGAACAGACAGTGATAGATTTTCTCTAGGGAATTGTATCCACTGCTTTTAGGGGCAGGGGAGAGAATATATTAAATAGCTCCTGAAATTGTGTTACTTTATATGATCAAGCAGATAATGTGTCACAGAATGAGAGTATAAATAATATGCATATAACAAACAACAACTCAGCTGTTCATAATATCTCCCTGAAGCGAGACAGTGAAATCTGAATAACAAAGTTGTGCACATCATGTAAAATATAAATGAGACAAACTATTTTTAAAAAGTACATTTCATATTTCAAAGGTATGTCTAAGTAACCTATTTCCTACTATATGCCTAATACTTAACTAACTGTAATAGCAGGATCATAAACCAGACTGATTACATTTCCAGGATAGATGTTTCCAAGAAAAATTCCAGCCAGTTTGGGTGCCAGCAGCTGACCATTTCGACTGCAAAATAAGCAAAATCAAACTTCTGTCTAAACATTACAGAGGTCAAATTTTAAACAGCTTCAAACTACATTTCTGAAAATAGGACCATCATATGAAATACAGTTATATAATATTCTTATATATGTATTTTGGGGTTTTTTTTGATTGCCACTTCTAAGGACTGAAAGAGAATGAGTAATTAATTCTACTATACTCACCATTAACTTATGGTATCTGGTAACTCACTGTTAGGAATTAAAATTATTGGCTTCAGCAAACTTGACTATAGCAGCATTGTGAGTCAAAATTATGCCATGAAAAAGCCATTTTGAGAAACACGTATGGGGCTCATTTCAAGACACGTCAGACTCCTACATTTTGTAAAGGGCTGTGTCTAGGTTTTTTGGAAGTCAGTGTCCAACCTTTCTTCTTCCAGGTTCCCCCAAATTTAATCAGTTTTGGTTTAATCTGAGACAGTATTTTTTCCATTATAAAACCCAGTTTGATTATTCCAGCTCTTGGGATCCTACTTTGGTGGTTTTAAAGTGTTTCATTCTTACTTAATTGCTTTCAGGCAGACTTTAGAAAAAATTCAGGACAATCTCTCACTGATGGAAAACCTCTGCTGTGTTAAAAGGCCACAAAAAACTGCACCTTTTTCTTTTCGCACCAGAATAATCAGCACACAGAAACTGTTTTTAAGGAATTCACATTCTTAGGAACATCCTTTTTGAACTTCACTTCCCACTGGCATCTCCTCAGTGATAATTCATGGCTCAAGATATACTTCACAATACTGTCTTAAATAGTGTTAAATTGGTATTCTCTGCTCCACTGGGCAATCTGTCTAGATGTGTAAAGAAAAATCAAGACAGTCACAATTATTTATGGTTGACAGACACTGGCAACAAGAAATTGCACAATAACTCTTGGAAAGCTCTATACCTTGTTTGAACAATAAAAAGATGAAGTTTCATAGCAAATTGGTTATTATGATTGGAAGGAAATAATAACCACCCCAAGCCAAACAAGTACCTCAGCAATCTAGTGTCACTTGAATTGCTTGAATCATTTGACATATTTTTAATGTGTAATGCATATTAATATAACAAATGAGGAGTACCACAGAGATTCCAGAGCACAGCACTACAGTAGAGCTGGAGAAAAATCAACTTAAAATGAATTCAGATCATGGAATCGATATCTAGGGATTTACTAAGGATCACTGAATCCTTCATTATTGATCAACAAAAATACCATCCTTTTACTATGCAGCACACAATTACTATTTATTTTTACAAATTCACACAACAAGAATCAACAAACTGTGTACTGATTAAAATTCAATGCTGAATATATTACATAAGGAATTAAAGTCATCTCAAAAATGAGAGCATGTTACAAAATTCATAGGCTTCATGCTCTTAACTGGAGATATGAAATGCATGCTTGCTTCCTTGTCATTTCAGTCTTTCTAGGAGCTTGATGCTAATTGGACCTCTACACCTTCTGCTAACATAGAAGGAGAATTGAAATGAAAATTACTCCAAGTCTATGAAAAAGATTTCACTATAGTTCTCTACTTTATAAAGACAACTGGCTTCACTGTTTTCTGCTAAAACCCAGTAAACAGACTACATTGTATTTGTGTAGTTCAATCTATTATTTCATCAGTGACTCACTGCATTACAGACAAAGAACACTGCCACTCAAATTGTCTTGCTCATAAATTATATCTTGCTAAAATATGTTTTTTTCTCTCAGTTATGCACCTCACCCTCAGAAAATATTAAAGGAGGTACAAGAGGTACATGAGAAGAATTTTTTTTTTTACAACAGCATTAAACAAATGTTGTTCCCCATCAATAATCTCCATTTCCACAGAGCAACTTTCCAGTGCCAGAGAAAGTTCTGGTCTTGCATTCAGGTCTCCAATGCCCTGGCTGAAAAACCTGGGGCATAATTGAGACAGATCCACCTCAAACCTTTCAAATGATGGAGGCTGCATTAATTAGCTACTCTTTGAGAAAAACAGAATAAAAGATATTAATCTAAAAATCTACCACACATACAGGAATAACAAGTGCCTTATAAAGACATAACCAAAAGGTTTTAAACACAAATGTCTCAGAATGTCCAAACTGTTTGTTATCTATATCTGAAATAATAATTATTACTATTTTATTCATATCAGAATCCTACAGGGATGTTTTAGTTGCCCATTTTTGCATCAGTGAGATCAGTGGACTGTGCTACAAGTTATGGTTAACATAATACCTTCAACCAGAAATAGAGCATGCTTTTTATGTCTATTTTATATTTGTCTGTTTTCAAAAAGGCTAACAGAAATCTGTTGATATGTAGCAAATTTCAGACAAAATTACATTGAGACTCATTACTAGGAAGTTTGTACAAACAAAAATATTTGCACCAGAAGTACCCAACGAAAAAAAACCCCAAACAACATAGGAATGTTTACCCCATAAATATTCTTACCACAGTCATATATATATAGGCTTTAGGTTTATAAATAGATGCAATTCCAGAGCATGCAGTCAGTCAAACAACAGAACGTGCCAGAAAAAAATGAAAAAAAAAGGCAAAGCTAATATAATCAACCAAACAATAACAACAAC